>JAOPSE010000581.1:0-432232 GCA_029449295.1 Zea luxurians
CAAAGACTCAAGAAGTGCAAATCAATATTAAAGGTATGTTTCTAGACTTAGTACATTGTTTTGAAGACTAATGTATATGTCTAAGTGCTAGAAACAAGAGAAATCGTTTTGGAGAAAAGTTGGCTATGTACAGCCAAAAGGCTGCTCGGTCTGGGTGCACCGGACAGTGTCCGGTGCGCCAGGACTAGTCCCGATGAACAGCCTACTCTCGGGTCTCGACGGTGGCGTACGACTATAAATCACCGAACTGTCCGGTGGTTCACCGGACTGTCTGGTGAGTCGTCTGCGGCGAAGTCGCCGCTCTCAGGAAACAGTCAACAGCGTACGACTAAAAATCACCAGACTGTCCGGTGGTGCACCGGACTGTCCGGTGAGCCAATGGTCGACTGCGCCAACGGTCGCCGCGCAATCCGCACGTGACGCGTGGCCAAGCCAACGGTCAGATGGGGGCACCGGACTGTCCGATGCGCCAACTGCTCCAAATCTTCAACGGTCGGCTGCGCCAATTTAGGAAAGCAATCTGCACCAGACTGTGAACAGTGGATGTCCGGTGGTGCACCGGACTGTCCGGTGCGCCACCCGACCGAAGGCAAGAATTGCCTTCCCAGATTGCTTCCAATGGCTCCTAGCTGCCTTGGGGCTATAAAAGGGACCCCTAGGCGCATGGAGGAGGACACCAAGCATACTTTGAACATTCTAAGACTCCCGCACTCCATCTTCACACATTCGATTGACATTCTTAGTGATTTGAGCTCCGTTCTAGTGGTGGACTTGTTGCGTTTCATTTGAGCTCAAGTCTTGGCTTGTGTGTGTGCGTATTGCTGGGATTTGTGTGTGTTGCTTCCCTCCCTTACTCTGGTGCTTTCACATTGATATTTGTTGTAAGGGTGAGAGACTCTAACTTGTGGAGATTCCTCACAAACGGGATATAGTGAAAGAAAGACAAACACCATGGTATTCAAGTTGATCATTGGATCACTTAAAAGGGGTTGAGTGCAACCCTCGTCCATTAGGACACCACAATGTGGAGGTAGACAAGTGTTGTACTTGTCGAACCACGGGATAACTCACGTGTCTCTTGTGATTGACTTTTGTGTGATTGTTGTGATTCGCAAGAGCTCGCCTTATAGTCACTTGGGATTATCTCTCTAACACTTAACCAAGTTTTGTGGCTATAAGTTTTAAGTTTTTACAGGATCACCTATTCACCCCCCCCCCCTCTAGGTGCTCTCAATTGGTATCAGAGCCGTTCTCTTCACTAAAGGGACTAATCGCCCGAAGAGATGGATCCTAAGGGAAAGGGGATGGTGGTCAACGATAAGGAGAAGGAGTCCACCTTCAACGAGCCAAGAGACGATAAGCCCACCGACTCTGGCTCGAGTCACAAGAAGAAAGACGGGAAGAAGAAGAGGCGCATCAAGAAGATAGTCTACTACGACAGCGACGAGTCTTCTTCTTCCCAAAGAGACGACGACTACGACGAGAAAAAGAAAACGGTCAACTCAAACTTTTCTTTTGATTATTCTCGTATTCCGCATAATTCGAATGCTCATTTGCTTTCCATTCCTCTTGGTAAACCTCCACACTTTGATGTAGAGGACTACGGATTTTGGAGTCACAAAATGCGTAGCCACTTGTTCTCTCTTCATCCAAGTATATGGGAGATATTAGAGAATGGAATGCATTTTGATAGTTCGGATAATCCCATGTTTATCAATGAACAAATTCACAAAAATGCACAAGCTACCACTGTTCTATTAGCATCCTTGTGCAGGGAAGAGTACCATAAGGTGAGCGGCTTGGATAACGCCAAGCAGATTTGGGACACCCTCAAGATCTCGCATGAGGGAAATGATGTCACCATGCTCACCAAGATGGAGTTGGTGGAGGGCGAACTGGGAAGGTTCGCAATGATCAGGGGGAGGAGCCAACCCAAACATACAACAGGCTCAAGACCCTGGTCAACAAAATAAGGAGCTATGGAAGCACGAGATGGACGGACCACGACGTCGTCCGGCTTATGCTAAGGTCCTTCACTATCCTTGATCCTCATCTTGTAAACTCTATTCATGAAAATCCTAGGTACACCAAGATGACGCCCGAGGAAATACTTGGAAAGTTTGTAAGCGGGCGAATGATGATCAAGGAGGCTAGATATGTTGATGAGGCGTTGAATGGCCCAATGCAAATCCACGAGCCTCAAACCATTGCTCTCAAAGCAACAAGTAGCAGGGAGGTGCTACCTAGCAAGGTGGCGCAAGTTGAGGCGGTCGGGCTAAATGAGGAAAGAAATGGCCCTCATCATCAAGCGCTTCAAGACGGCGCTAAAAAGGAAGGAAAGGAGCATCCCAACAAGAGCAAAGCGAAGGGGAAACGCTCCTGCTTTAAATGTTGTAAGTATGTTCATTTTATAGCAAATTGTCCCGACAACACTAATGACCAGGAACAAGAGAAAGAGCGGGAAGAGGAAAAAGAAGAAGGCCTACAAGAAGGCGAAGGTGAGGCACACCTCGGCAAAGAGTGGGACTCGGATTGTTCGTCGTCTGACTCCGACGACGAAGGACTCGCCGCCTCGGCCTTCAACAAGTCATCGCTTTTCCCCAACGAGTGCCATACTTGTCTAATGGCAAAGGAAAAAGAAGGTAATCACTAGAGAAACTCCTAAGTACTCTACTTCTAGTGATGAGGACTCTAGTGATGATGAAATTGATTACACTAGCTTGTTTAAAGGATTAGATAGAGCAAAAGTAGAAAAGATCAATGAATTGATTGATGCTCTAAATGAAAAGGATAGACTTTTAGAAAAAGCAAGAGGATCTTTTATATGAAGAGCATGATAAATTTGTAAGTGTGCAAAAAGTCTCTTGCTTTAGAAGTTAAAAGGAATGAAATGCTTTCTTGTGAATTATCTACGTGTCATAGATTTTGGCTAACTTAAGAAGTATTAATGATGATTTAAATGCTAAGCTAGAAGTAGCAAATAAATCTAGTTCTTGTGTTGAGCATGTTGTGATTTGCACTAGGTGTAAGGATTTTAATGTTGATGCTTGTAGTGAACATTTAATTTCCATTACTAGATTAAATGATGAAGTGGCTAGTCTTAATGCCCAACTTAAGACTAGCAAAAATGATTTTGATAAACTAAAATTTGCAGGATGCCTACATTGTTGGTAGACATCCCTCAATTAAGGATGGGCTTGGCTTTCGAAGGGAAGCCAAGAACTTAACAAGTCAAAAGGCTCCCATCTCCGCCAAGGGACAAAGGGAAGGTCACTATGACTAGCAATGCTCAAAGGAATCATGCTTTTATCTATAGTGATAGGAAATTTTCTAGAAATGCTAATAGGAGTTTTAATGCTTATGATTCACATGCCATGTTTGGTTCAAGTTCTTCTTTTGTGCATAGTAGAAAAATGCCTAGGAAAAATGTTGTTCATCATGCACCTAAGAAAATGCAAATAAACCTGCTACTGTTTTTCATGCCTGCAACACTGATTTTGTACTTTCGTGTAAAAATAAGAAAGTGGTTGCTAGGAAAATTGGGCACAAAATGCAAGGGAGATAAAACTTGCATTTGGGTCCCTAAGGCTATTGTTACTAACCTTATAGGACCCAACAAGAGTTGGGTACCTAAAACCCAAGCCTAATTTGCCTTGCAGGTTTATGCATCCGGGGGCTCAAGCTGGATTATCGACAGCGGATGCACAAACCACATGACGGGGGAGAAGAAGATGTTCACCTCCTACGTCAAGAACAAAGATTCCCAAGACTCAATCATATTCGGTGTTGGGAATCAAGGCAAGGTTAAAGGACTAGGAAAGATAGCTATTTCATCCGAGCATTCCATATCTAATGTGTTTTTAGTTGAATCGCTCGGGTATAACTTGTTGTCTGTTAGTCAATTATGTAATATGGGTTACAATTGCTTATTTACTAATGTAGATGTGTCTGTCTTTAGAAGGAGTGATGGTTCATTAGCTTTTAAGGGTGTACTAGATGGCAAACTCTATTTAGTTGATTTTTCGAAGGAGGAGGCCGGTCTAGATGCATGTTTAATTGCAAAGACTAGCATGGGCCGGCTGTGGCATCGCCGTCTAGCACATGTTGGGATGAAGAACCTTCACAAACTTCTAAAGGGAGAACATGTGTTAGGTCTAACAAATGTGTTTTCCGAAAAAGATAGACCTTGTGCAGCTTGTCAAGCAGGTAAACAGGTGGGAAGCGCTCATCACAACAAGAATGTGATGACCACATCAAGACCTCTGGAGCTACTGCATATGGACCTCTTCGGACCTGTTGCCTATCTTAGCATCGGGGGAAGTAAGTATGGTCTTGTTGTTGTTGATGATTTTTTCCGCTTCACTTGGGTATTCTTTTGCAGGATAAATCAGAAACCCAAGGGACCCTCAAGCGCTTTCTAAGGAGAGCTCAAAACGAATTTGAGCTCAAGGTGAAAAAGATTAGAAGCGACAACGGGTCCAAGTTCAAGAATCTTCAAGTAGAGGAGTACCTTGAGGAGGAAGGAATCAAGCACGAGTTCTCCGCTCCCTACACACCACAGCAAAATGGTGTGGCAGAGAGGAAGAACAGGATGCTCATAGACATGGCGAGGACGATGCTTGGAGAATTCAAGACGCCTAAGCGGTTTTGGTCGGAAGCTGTGAACACAGCTTGCCACGCCATAAACCGGGTCTACCTTCATCGCCTCCTCAAGAAGACGTCGTATGAACTTCTAACTGGTAACAAACCCAACGTGTCTTATTTTCGTGTATTTGGGAGTAAATGCTACATTCTAGTGAAGAAAGGTAGGAATTCTAAATTTGCTCCCAAAGTTGTAGAAGGGTTTTTGTTAGGTTATGACTCAAATACAAAGGCATATAGAGTCTTCAACAAATCTTCAGGTTTGGTTGAAGTCTCTAGCGACGTTGTATTTGATGAAACTAATGGCTCTCCGAGAGAGCAAGTTGATCTTGATGATGCAGATGAAGACGATGTTCTAACGGACGCAATTCGCACCATGGCGATTGGAGATGTGCGACCACAAGAACACAAGGAGCAAGATCAACCTTCTTCCTCAACAATGGTGCACCCCCAACTCAAGATGACGAACAGGTTCCTCAAGAAGAGGCGTGTGATCAAGGGGGAGCACAGGATGTCCAAGATGAGGAGGAAGAAGTACCACAGGCCCCTCCAACTCAAGTTCGAGCGACGATTCAAAGGAATCATCCCGTCGACCAGATTTTGGGTGATATTAGCAAGGGAGTAACCACTCGCTCTAGATTAGCTAATTTTTGTGAGCATTACTCTTTTGTCTCTTCTATTGAGCCTTTCAGGGTAGAAGAGGCCTTGCTAGATCCGGACTGGGTGTTGGCCATGCAGGAAGAGCTCAACAACTTCAAGCGAAATGAAGTTTGGACACTGGTGCCACGTCCCAAGCAAAACGTTGTGGGAACCAAGTGGGTGTTCCACAACAAACAGGACGAGCACGGGGTGGTGACAAGGAACAAGGCTCGACTTGTGGCAAAAGGTTATGCCCAAGTCACAGGTTTGGACTTTGAGGAGACTTCTGCTCCTGTGGCTAGGCTAGAGTCAATTCGTATTTTGTTAGCCTATGTGGCTATGCCGCTCACCATTCTTTCAGGTTGTTCCAAATGGACGTGAAGAGCGCTTTCCTCAACGGGCCAATCAAGGAGGAAGTGTACGTGGAGCAACCCCCTGGCTTTGAGGATGAACGGTACCCCGACCACGTGTGTAAGCTCTCTAAGGCGCTCTATGGACTTAAGCAAGCCCCAAGAGCATGGTATGAATGCCTTAGAGACTTTCTAATTGCTAATGCTTTCAAGGTTGGGAAAGCCGATCCAACTCTTTTCACTAAGACTTGTGATGGCGATCTATTTGTGTGCCAAATTTATGTCGATGACATAATATTTGGTTCTACTAACCAAAAGTCGTGTGAAGAGTTTAGCAGGGTAATGACTCAGAAATTCGAGATGTCAATGATGGGTGAGTTGAACTACTTCCTTGGGTTCCAAGTGAAGCAACTCAAGGACGGCACCTTCATCTCTCAAACGAAGTACATGCAAGACTTGCTCAAGCGGTTTGGGATGAAGGACACCAAGCCCGCAAAGACTCCAATGGGAACCGACGGACATGTCGACCTCAACAAAGGAGGTAAGTCTATTGATCAAAAGGCATACCGGTCTATGATAGGGTCTTTACTTTATTTATGTGCTAGTAGACCGGATATTATGCTTAGCGTATGCATGTGTGCTAGATTTCAATCCGACCCAAGGGAGTGTCACCTTGTGGCCATTAAGCGAATTCTTAGATATTTAGTTGCTACGCCTTGCTTCGGGATCTGGTATCCAAAGGGGTCTACATTTGACTTGATTGGATACTCAGACTCCGATAATGCTGGATGTAAGGTCGATAGGAAGAGTACATCAGGGACGTGCCAATTCCTAGGAAGGTCCCTGGTGTCGTGGAGTTCTAAGAAACAAACTTCTGTTGCCCTATCCACCGCTGAGGCCGAGTATGTTGCTGCAGGACAGTGTTGTGCGCAACTACTTTGGATGAGGCAAACCCTCCGGGACTTTGGCTACAATCTGAGCAAAGTCCCACTCCTATGTGACAATGAGAGTGCAATCCGCATGGCGGACAATCCTGTTGAACACAGCCGCACAAAGCACATAGACATCCGACATCACTTTTTGAGAGACCACCAGCAAAAGGGAGATATCGAAGTGTTTTATGTTAGCACCGAGAACTAGCTAGCCGATATCTTTACCAAGCCTCTAGATGAGAAGACCTTTTGCAGGCTGCGTAGTGAGCAAAATGTCTTAGATTCGTGGAACTTGGATTGATCTATAGCATATATGTGTTTTATGCCTTTGATCATGTTCCTTTATGCATATTATTTCTTATTTATGGTGCTCAAGTTGTGCAAGGGATCCCCGAACCTCACAAGTCCATGTGTAAATGATGCACATATTTAGGGGGAGAAATGCTACAACTTGACCCTTTGAGACTAACTGTATGCTTGAGTTTTCTTAATTTAGTCTCAAAGATGATTGAAAGGGAAAAGATGAACTTGGACCATGCAAGACTTCCACTGCACTCCGATGAGAGGGTAATTTACTCCAAGTTCATCTCTATGCTCTTATTGCCTTTAATTGAAGATTTTGGTGAGACAATGGGGTTTTAGGGCCAAAAATGATCCCGTTTTGGTGCTTGATGCCAAAGGGGGAGAAATTAAGTCCAAAGCAAGAAATGGATCAACTACCACTTGAGAATTTTGAAAATAGTAGAGTTAGAGCTTTTGTTTTGTCAAAATACTCTTATTGTCTCTTATTGTCAAAAGTTGGTCTCTTGTGGGGAGAATGTTTGATTATGGGAAAAAGGGGGAGTTTTTGAATCTTTGATCAATTTCTCTTGGAATACATCTCTCTATGCCTCAACAAGTGAATTTGACTTAGAGATAGGAAATTGAGTTTGATTTGCAAAAACAAACCAAGTGGTGGCAAAGAATGATCCAAATATGCCAAATTTGAATCAAAAACAAATTTTTTGTTCTCATTTGCATTGATGTTGCACTTCTTTTAGTTGCTTTTTGTTGTGTTGGCATAAATCACCAAAAAGGGGGGAGATTGAAAGGGAAATGTGCCCTTGGGCCATTTCTGTAAAGATTTTGGTGATTAAGTGCTCCACACAAAAATGCTTTAAGTGATGTTTGTGCCAAAGACTCAAGAAGTGCAAATCAAGATTAAAGGTATGTTTCTAGACTTAGTACATTGTTTTGAAGATGAAAGGGAATTAGGCTTACACCTTTTTCCTAAAATGATTTTGGTGGTTGAATTGCCCAACACAAATAATTGGACTAACTAGTTTGCTCTAGTTTATAAGTTCTACAGGTGCCAAAGGTTCACAATAAGCCAATAAAAAGACCAAGAAAAAGGGTTCAAACAAAAGAGCAAAGGGACAACCGAAGGCACCCTGGTCGGGCGCACCGGACTGTCCGGTGTGCCACCGGACAGTGTTCGGTGCACCACCGGACAGTGTCCAGTGCACCAGGGAACTCCAAGCTGAACTCTTCACCTTCGGGAAAAATCAGAGGCGCTTCGCTATAATTCACCGGACTATCCGGTGCATCACCGGACAGTGTCCGGTGCTCCAGAGGAGAGCGACTCTGAACTCGCCAGCTTCGGGAATCCGCTCTGCTATAATTCACCGGACATGTCCGGTGCACACCGGACTGTCCGGTGTAACGGCGGAGCAACGGCTACTTCAGCGCAACGGTCACCTGCTACAGCATTAAATGCGCGCCAGCGCGCGCAGAGGAGCAGAGCACGCGCGGGTGGCACACCGGACAGCCTACAGGGCATGTTCGGTGCACCACCGGACAGCCAGGCGGGCCCACTCGTCAGAGCTCCAACGGTCAAACCCTAACGGCCGGGTGACGTGGCTGGCGCACCGAACACTGTCCGGTGGCGCACCGGACTGTCCGGTGCGCCCGTCGACAGCAGCCTTCACCAAACGGCTAGTTTGGTGGTTGGGGTTATAAATACCCCCAACCACCCCTCATTCAAGTCATCCAAGTTTTCACACTTCAACTTCTTACAAGAGCTCTAGCATTCAATTCTAGACACACCAAAGTGATCAAATCCTCTCCAATTCCACACAAAGCTTTAGTGATTAGTGAGAGAGATTTGTTGTTCTTTTGAGCTCTTGCGCTTGGATTGCTTCTTTCTTTCTCATTTGTTCTTGTGATCAAAACTCAATTGTAACCGAGGCAAGAGACACCAATTGTGTGGTGGTCCTTGCGGGGAAGTTTTGTTCTCGGTTGATTTGAGAAGAGAAGCTCACTCGGTCCGAGGGACCATTTGAGAGAGGGAAAGGGTTGAAAGAGACCCGGTCTTTGTGACCACCTCAACGGGGAGTAGGTTTGCGAGAACCGAACCTCGGTAAAACAAATCCGCGTGTCACACTCTTCATTTGCTTGTGTTTTGTTTTGCGCCCTCTCTCTCAGACTCGTTTCTATTTCTAACGCTAACCTGGCTTGTAGTTCTGATTAACTTTGTAAATTTCAGTTTCGCCCTATTCACTCCCCCTCTAGGCGACTTTCAATTGGTATCAGAGTCCGGTGCTTCATTAGAGCCTAACCGCTCGAAGTGATGTCGGGAGATCACACCAAGAGGGAGATGGAGACCGGCGACAAGCCCACTACAAGCCACGGGAAGACTTCATCGGAAGAGTCCCGCAACAAGGGAAAGGGGAAGGAAAAGAAATCCTCTTCCCACAAGTCGCATCGGAAGTAGCGGCAAGCACAAGAAGATGAGGATGGTGGTCTACTACGAGACCGACACTTCATCACCATCGACCTCCGGCTCCGACGCACCGTCCGTAACTTCTAAGCGCCATGAGCGCAAGAAGTTTAGTAAGATCCCCCTACGCTATCCTCGCATTCCTAAACATACACCTTTACTTTCCGTCCCATTAGGCAAACTGCCAACATTTGCTGGTGAAGATTATGCTAGGTGGAGTGATATGATGCGTTATCACCTAACCTCACTCCACAAAAGTATATGGGATATTGTTGAGTTTGGTGTACAGGTACCATCCGTAGGGGATGAAGATTATGATGAGGACGAAGTGGCCCAAATCCAACACTTCAACTCCCAAGCCACAACTATACTCCTCGCCTCTCTAAGTCAAGAGGAGTATAATAAGGTGCAAGGGTTGAAGAGTGCTAAGGAAATTTGGGACGTGCTAAAGACCGCACACGAAGGAGATGAGGTGACCAAGATCACCAAGCGAGAAACGATCGAGGGGGAGCTCGGTCGCTTCCGTCTTCGCCAAGGGGAGGAGCCACAAGACATGTACAACCGGCTCAAAACCTTGGTGAATCAAGTGCGTAACCTTGGGAGCAAAAAATGGGATGACCACGAAGTGGTTAAGGTTATTCTTAGATCACTTGTTTTCCTTAACCCTACTCAAGTTCAATTAATTCGTGGTAATCCTAGATATACACAAATGACCCCCGAGGAAGTTATAGGTAATTTTGTGAGCTTTGAGTTGATGATCAAAGGCTCAAAGAAGATCAACGAGCTTGATGGCCCCTCCACGTCCGAAGCACAACCGGTCGCATTCAAGGCGACGGAAGAAAAGAAGGAGGAATCTACTCCAAGTCGAACACCCATCGACGCCTCCAAGCTCGACAACGAGGAGATGGCGCTCATCATCAAGAGCTTCCGTCAAATCCTCAAGCAAAGGAGGGGGAAAGATTACAAGCCCCGCTCTAAGAGAGTTTGCTACAAGTGCGGTAAGCCCGGTCACTTTATAGCAAAATGTCCTATTTCAAGTGACAGTGACAGGGGCAACGACAAGAAGGGGAGAAGAAAGGAGAAAAAGAAGTACTATAAGAAGAAGGGCGGTGATGCCCATGTTTGCCGGGAATGGGACTCCGACGAGAGCTCCACCGACTCCTCCTCCTACGAGGACGCCACAAACATCGCCGTCACCAAGGGACTTCTCTTCCCCAACGTCGGCCACAAGTGCCTCATGGCAAAGGACGACAAAAGGAAGAAGGTAAAATCAAGATCCTCCACTAAATATGAAACCTCTAGTGATGAGGATAATGCTAGTAATGAGGAGGATAACTTGCGCATTCTTTTTGCCAACCTAAACATGCAACAAAAAGAAAAGTTAAATGAATTAATTAGTGCTATTCATGAGAAGGATGATCTCTTGGACTCTCAAGAGGACTTCCTTATTAAAGAAAACAAAAAACATGTTAAGGTTAAAAATGCTTATGCTCTAGAAGTAGAGAAATGTGAAAAATTATCTAAGGAGCTAAGCACTTGCCATGAGACTATTGACAACCTTAGAAATGAGAATACTAATTTGTTAGCTAAGGTTGATTCTCATGTTTGTAATATTTCAATTCCCAATCTTAAAGATGATAATGTTGATTTGCTTGCTAAGATTGAAGAATTGAATAATTCTCTTGCTAGCCTTAGGATTGAAAATGAAAAATTAATTGCTAAGGCTAAAGATTTTGATGTTTGTAATGTCACTATTTCTAACCTTAGAAGTGAAAATGATATACTACATGCTAAGGTTGTAGAATTAAAATCTTGCAAACCCTCTACATCTACCATTGAGCATGTTTCTATTTGCACTAGATGTAGAGATGTTGATATTGATGCTATTCATGATCATATGGCTTTAATTAAACAACAAAATGATCATATAGCAATATTAGATGCTAAAATTGCCGAGCATGACTTAGAAAATGAAAAATTTAAATTTGCTAGAAGTATGCTCTATAGTGGGAGATGCCCTGGCATCAAGGATGGCATTGGCTTCCAAAAGGGAGACAATGTCAAACTTAATGCCCCTCCTAAAAGATTGTCTAATTTTGTTAAGGGCAAGGCTCCCATGCCTCAGGATAACAAGGGCTACATTTTGTACCCTGCCGGTTATCCTGAGAGCAAAATTAGGAGAATTCATTCTAGGAAGTCTCACTCTGGCCCTAATCATGCTTTCATGTATAAGGGTGAGACATCTAGCTCTAGGCAACCAACCCGTGCTAAGTTGCCTAAGAAGAAAACTCCTAGTGCATCAAATGATCATAGCATTTCATTTAAAACTTTTGATGCATCATATGTTTTAACTAACAAATCCGGCAAGGTAGTTGCCAAGTTTGTTGGGGGCAAACACAAGGGCTCCAAGACTTGTGTTTGGGTACCCAAAGTTCTTGTTTCTAATGCCAAAGGACCCAAAACCGTTTGGGTACCTAAAGTCAAGAACTAAAATTGTTTTGTAGGTTTATGCATCCAGGGGCTCAAGTTGGATCATCGATAGCGGGTGCACAAACCACATGACCGGGGAGAAAAAGATGTTCTCCTCCTATGAGAAAAACCAAGATCCCCAACGAGCTATCACATTCAGGGATGGAAACCAAGGTTTGGTCAAAGGTTTGGGTAAAATAGCTATATCTCCTGACCATTCCATTTCAAATGTTTTTCTTGTAGATTCTTTATATTATAACTTGCTTTCTGTTTCACAATTATGTCAAATGGGCTACAACTGTCTTTTTACTGATGTAGGTGTCACTATCTTTAGAAGAAGTGATGATTCAATAGCATTTAAGGGAATGTTAGAGGGTCAGCTATACTTGGTAGATTTTGATAGAGCTGAACTCGACACTTGCTTAATTGCTAAGACTAACATGGGTTGGCTCTAGCACCGCCGACTAGCCCATGTTGGAATGAAGAATCTTCATAAGCTTCTAAAGGGAGAACACATTTTAGGATTAACAAATGTTCATTTTGAGAAAGACAGGATCTGTAGCGCATGCCAAGCCGGGAAGCAAGTTGGTGTTCATCATCCACACAAGAACATCATGATGACTGACAGGCCACTGGAGCTCCTACACATGGACCTATTCGGCCCGATAGCTTACATAAGCATCAGCGGGAGTAAGTACTGTCTAGTTATTGTGGATGATTATTCTCGCTTCACTTGGGTATTCTTTTTGGAGGAAAAATCACAAACCCAAGAGACTTTAAAGGGATTCTTGAGACGGGCTCAAAATGAGTTCGACTTAAGGATCAAGAAAATAAGAAGCAACAACGGAACGGAGTTCAAGAATTCTCAAATTGAAGGCTTCCTTGAGGAGGAGGGCATCAAGCATGAGTTCTCCTCTCCCTACACGCCACAACAAAATGGTGTAGTGGAGAGGAAGAATCGAACTCTATTGGACATGGCAAGAACCATGCTTGATGAGTACAAGACGCCGGATCGGTTTTGGGCCGAAGCGGTTAACACCGCTTGCTACGCCATCAACCGGTTATATCTACACCGAATCCTCAAGAAGACATCATACGAACTCCTAACCGGTAAAAAGCCCAAAATTTCATATTTTAGAGTCTTTGGTAGCAAATGCTTTATTCTTATTAAAAGAGGTATAAAATCTAAATTTGCTCCAAAGACTGTAGAAGGCTTTTTACTAGGATATGATTCAAACACAAGGGCATATAGAGTCTTTAACAAGTCCTCAGGACTAGTTGAAGTTTCTTATGACGTTGTGTTTGATGAAACTAACGGCTCTCAAGTAGAGCAAGTTGATCTTGATGAGATAGGTGATGAAGAGGCTCCGTGCATCGCGCTAAGGAACATGTCCATTGGGGATGTGTGTCCTAAGGAATCCGAAGAGTCCACTCAAGCACAAGATCAACCATCCTCCTCCACGCAAGCATCTCCACCAACTCAAAATGAGGACGAGGCTCAAGTTGATGAAGGAGAAAATCAAAATGATGAGCCACCTCTAGATGACGGCAACGATCAAGGGGGAGATGCAAATGATCAAGACAAGGAGGATGAAGGACCAAGACCGCCACACCCAAGAGTCCACCAAGCAATCCAACGAGATCACCCCGTCGACACCATCCTCGGCGACATTCATAAGGGGGTAACCACTAGATCTCGTATTGCACATTTTTGTGAGCATTACTCTTTTGTTTCCTCCATTGAGCCCCACAAGGTAGAGGAAGCACTCCAAAATTCGGATTGGGTGATGGCGATGCAAGAGGAGCTCAACAATTTCACTAGAAACGAGGTATGGCATTTAGTTCCACATCCTAACCAAAATGTTGTAGGAACCAAGTGGGTTTTCCGCAACAAGCAAGATGAGCATGGTGTGGTGACAAGGAACAAAGCTCGACTTGTAGCCAAGGGATACTCCCAAGTTGAAGGTTTGGATTTTGGTGAAACCTATGCACCCGTAGCTAGGCTTGAGTCAATTCGTATATTATTAGCCTATGCTACTTACCATGGCTTCAAGCTTTACCAAATGGACGTGAAGAGTGCCTTCCTCAATGGACCAATCAAGGAAGAGGTCTATGTTGAGCAACCTCCCGGCTTTGAAGACAGTGAGTACTCTAACCATGTCTATAGGCTCTCTAAGGCGCTTTATGGGCTCAAGCAAGCCCCAAGAGCATGGTATGAATGCCTAAGAGATTTCCTTATTGCAAATGGCTTCAAAGTCGGAAAGGTCGATCCTACTTCATTTACTAAGACTCTTGCAAATGATTTGTTCGTATGCCAAATTTATGTTGATGATATTATATTTGGGTCTACTAACGAATCTACATGTGAGGAATTTAGTAGGATCATGACACAGAAATTCGAGATGTCAATGATGGGGGAGTTGAAGTATTTCTTAGGATTTCAAGTAAAGCAACTCCAAGAGGGCACCTTCATTTGCCAAACAAAGTATACTCAAGACATTCTAAACAAGTTTGGAATGAAGGATGCCAAGCCCATCAAGACTCCCATGGGAACAAATGGGCATCTCGACCTCGACACGGAAGGTAAATCCGTAGATCAAAAGGTATACCGGTCGATGATATGTTCATTACTCTATTTATGTGCATCTCGACCGGACATTATGCTTTCCATATGCATGTGTGCAAGATTCCAAGCCGACCCTAAGGAATCTCACCTTACGGCCGTAAAACGAATCTTGAGATATTTGGCTTATACTCCTAAGTTTGGGCTTTGGTACCCTCGGGGATCCACATTTGATTTACTTGGTTATTCGGATGCCGATTGGGCAGGGTGTAAAATTAATAGAAAGAGCACATCGGGGACTTGCCAGTTCTTGGGAAGGTCCTTGGTGTCTTGGGCTTCAAAGAAGCAAAATTCGGTAGCTCCTTCTACCGCCGAAGCCGAGTACATTGCCGCAGGTCATTGTTGCGCGCAATTGCTTTGGATGAGGCAAACCCTTAGGGACTATGGTTACAAATTAACCAAAGTTCCTCTTCTATGTGATAATGAGAGTGCAATCCGCATGGCGGATAATCCCGTTGTGCATAGCCGCACTAAACACATAGCCATTCGGTATCATTTTCTAAGGGATCACCAACAAAAGGGAGATATCGAGATTGCCTATATTAACACTAAAGATCAATTAGCCGATATCTTTACCAAGCCACTAGATGAACAAACTTTTACCAAACTTAGGCATGAGCTAAATATTCTTGATTCTAGAAATTTCTTTTGATGTCTTGCACGCATAGCTCATAAATATACCTTTGATCATGTCTATTTTATATATGCTATGACTAATGTGTTTTCAAGTGAATTTCAAACCAAGTCATAGGTGTATTGAAAGGGAATTGGAGTCTTCGGCGAAAACAAAGGCTTCCACTCCACTCCATAACTCATCCTTCGCCGTCGCTCCAAGCAATTCTTCATCTTTGGTATAATCTTCACTCATATGTTTTATTTGCCAAAGGGGAGAAAGTAGTTAGTAAAGGGCTCTAATGATTCCGTTTTTGGCGATTCATGCCAAAGGGGGAGAGAGTATGAGCCCAAAGCAAAAGGTCCGCACCACCACCCGAATTTTAAAACTAATGATATTCAATTGGTAAATTTCAAATTGGTATCTTATTGTGTTCAAAAGGGGGAGAAAGTAGTATTTTCAAAACTGATATCTTAAAACCCTCTTGAACACTAAGAGGAGAATTTATTTGAGGGGGAGTTTTGTTTAGTCAGAGGAAAAGCATTTGAAACAAGAGGACAAAATTTCAAATCTTGAAAATGCTTCGCAAAATCTTATTCATTTATCTTTGACTATTTGCAAAAGGACTTTGAAAAGGGTTTACAAAAAGAATTTGCAAAAACAAAACATGTGGGGCAAGCGTGGTCCAAAATGTTAAAAATAAAGAAACAATCCATGCATATCTAGTAAGTAATATTTATTGGCTCAAATTCTAAGTAACCTTTGCACTTACATATCGCAAACTAGTTCAATTATGCACTTCTATATTTGCTTTGGTTTGTGTTGGCATCAATCACCAAAAAGGGGGAGATTGAAAGGGAATTAGGCTTACACCTATTTCCTAAAATGATTTTGGTGGTTGAATTGCCCAACACAAATAATTGGACTAACTAGTTTGCTCTAGTTTATAAGTTCTACAGGTGCCAAAGGTTCACAATAAGCCAATAAAAAGACCAAGAAAAAGGCTTCAAACAAAAGAGCAAAGGGACAACCGAAGGCACCCTGGTCGGGCGCACCGGACTGTCCGGTGTGCCACCGGACAATGTCCGGTGCACCAGGGAACTCCAAGTTGAACTCTTCACCTTCGGGAAAAATCAGAGGCGCTTCGCTATAATTCACTGGACTGTCCGGTGCATCACCGGACAGTGTCCGGTGCTCCAGAGGAGAGCGACTCTGAACTCGCCAGCTTCGGGAATCCGCTCCGCTATAATTCACTGGACATGTCCGGTGCACACCAGACTGTCCGGTGTAACGGCGGAGCAACGGCTACTTCAGCGCAACGGTCACCTGCTACAGCATTAAATGCGTGCCAGCGCGTGCAGAGGAGCAGAGCACGCGCGGGTGGCACACCGGACAGCCTACAGGGCATGTCCGGTGCACCACCGGACAGCTCGGCGGGCCCACTCGTCAGAGCTCCAACAGTCGAACCCTAACGGCCGGGTGACGTGGCTGGCGCACCGGACACTGTCCGGTGGCGCACCGGACTGTCCGGTGCGCCCGTCGACAGCAGCCTTCACCAAACGGCTAGTTTGGTGGTTGGGGTTATAAATACCCCCAACCACCCCTCATTCAAGTCATCCAAGTTTTCACACTTCAACTTCTTACAAGAGCTCTAGCATTCAATTCTAGACACACCAAAGTGATCAAATCCTCTCCAATTCCACACAAAGCTTTAGTGATTAGTGAGAGAGATTTGTTGTTCTTTTGAGCTCTTGCGCTTGGATTGCTTCTTTTCTTTCTCATTTGTTCTTGTGATCAAAACTCAATTGTAACCGAGGCAAGAGACACCAATTGTGTGGTGGTCCTTGCGGGGAAGTTTTGTTCCCGGTTGATTTGAGAAGAGAAGCTCACTCGGTCCGAGGGGCCATTTTAGAGAGGGAAAGGGTTGAAAGAGACCCGGTCTTTGTGACCACCTCAACGGGGAGTAGGTTTGCGAGAACCGAACCTCGGTAAAACAAATCCGCGTGTCACACTCTTTATTTGCTTGCGTTTTGTTTTGTGCCCTCTCTCTCGGACTCGTTTCTATTTCTAACGCTAACCCGGCTTGTAGTTGTGATTAACTTTGTAAATTTCAGTTTCGCCCTATTCACCCCCCTCTAGGCGACTTTCAGAAGACTAATGTATTATGTCTAAGTGCTAGAAACGGGAGAAATCGTTTTGGAGAAAAGTTGGCTATGTGCAGCCAAAAGGCTGCTCGGTCTGGGTGCACCGGACAGTGTCCGGTGCGCCAGGACCAGTCTCGATGAACAGCCTACTCTTGGGTCTTGACGGCGGCGTACAGCTATAAATCACCGGACTGTCCGGTGGTTCACCGGACTGTCCGGTGAGTCGTCTGCGGCGAAGTCGCCGCTCTCGGGAAACAGTCAACAGCGTACGACTAAAAATCACCGGACTATCCGGTGGTGCACCGGACTGTACGGTGAGCCAATGGTCGACTGCGCCAACGGTCGGCCACGCAATCCGCGTGTGACGCGTGGCCGAGCCAACGGTCAGATGGGGGCACCGGACTGTCTGGTTTGCACCGGACAGTGTCCGGTGCGCCAACGGCTCCAAATCTTCAACGGTCGGCTGCGCCAATTTAGGAAAGCAATCTGCACCGGACTGTGAACAGTGGATGTCCGGTGGTGCACCGGACTGTCCGGTGCGCCACCCGACAGAAGGCAAGAATTGCCTTCCCAGATTGCTTCCAACGGCTCCTAGCTGCCTTGGGGCTATAAAAGGGACCCCTAGGCGCAAGGAGGAGGACACCAAGCATACTTTGAACATTCTAAGACTCCCGCACTCCATCTTCACACATTAGATTGACATTCTTAGTGATTTGAGCTCCGTTCTAGTGGTGAACTTGTTGCGTTTCATTTGAGCTCAAGTCTTGGCTTGTGTGTGTGCGTATTGCTGGGATTTGTGTGTGTTGCTTCCCTCCCTTACTCTGGTCTTTCACATTGATATTTGTTGTAAGGGCGAGTGACTCTAACCTGTGGAGATTCCTCGCAAATGGGATATAGTGAAAGAAAGACAAACACCGTGGTATTCAAGTTGATCATTGGATCACTTGAAAGGGGTTGAGTGCAACTCTCGTCCATTGGGACGCCACAACGTGGAGGTAGACAAGTGTTGTACTTGTCGAACCACGGGATAACTCGCGTGTCTCTTGTGATTGACTTTTGTGTGATTGTTGTGATTCGCAAGAGCTTGCCTTATAGTCACTTGGGATTATCTCTCTAACACTTAACCAAGTTTTGTGGCTATAAGTTTTAAGTTTTTACAGGATCACCTATTCACCCCCCCTCTAGGTGCTCTCAGTATATATAGAGAAATTAACATCACACCAAACATGTAAACAAAATACACAGTAATAATCTACACATTAAAATAAAATCCTAGGAACAGAAATCATAATTTTTGGAGTTATAGATTTTAAGTTATAAATTTTCAAAGGTTTTATGTGTTTACAATGGATTAAGTGAAGAATTAATTTTCTTATTGTTTTCATGACAAACAGAGGCTCTAAGTGCTAGAGAATAAAATTACAAAATTTTAGGAACTGGAATGGAGTAATTTGGAGTTCATAAGCATTTTCTATGAATTATTGAAGTTCTAGCAATTATTTTCCTATTAAAAATCCATTTTCCAAATTATTTATTCAATTTCAAACTGCACTGGACCGGGCCTCATTTTCCAGGAACGCCAGGGGCTCAGGCGCAAAATAATCCAGACACAAGAATAGTGGCGCGAGGACCGTGGGTTCATTTCTAGATTTTCTAAGGTCTCTTTAGAAAGAATGGCGTCGCGAAAGGGTATCATCAGATCTCGGCCGTTGGATTAGATGTGAGTGCACCAGATTAAACCTGCGTGGTTGTGAATCGGTACGTGATCGGGGCCACTGGATCCCGATCCTACGATCCAAAGTGGATCTTGAGCGACTTGGACCAACACCCTCCGATCAGCTATCTACAATTCCCGATCCTATTCTTCGAGATTGAATCACAGTCACCGGATCACGATCGGACGGCTACGTCAATCCAATCCGAGTGGTATGCTGTAACAGATCTGAACCGCACATTCACGGATCGACGGTTAATAACCTATTTGCTACCTTTGTCTCACCGACCTACGTCATAGAGACACCGCACGGCGGCGCTCCTCGCCGGCGCTCCAGTCTGCCCCAATCTGAGTTTAATTCCCTAATGTAATAAACTCCAAACGAAGCAGTAATCACTACGAATCGACGAAGGGGCATCTTACCGAGGATCACGCGCACTAACGGGTTGTCATCGAGTCCAGGCGGCCCTGGCGGCGTCCCGTCCTCACCGGCGAGCGATTGAGGCTTATGCGGTCACCAAATCCACCCGAAGACTCCACGGGTGGCTTCTCTCTAGCTTGGTGCAGGTTCTGAACCCGATCTCAGGCTTTGGGCGTCGACGGGGAGAAGGGTTCGCGGCGGCGCGGATTATCTGGTTGTCGGGTCACCGATTCCCCACCTGCGCACGGCTTGGGCTCCAGTGAATTCGCGTTCGGTTGACTCAAGGCGCCGAGCTGGTATTTAAGGACGCGGGCGTTGCTTGCTAGGTCAGCCGAGGCCGGAAATCGCGGTTCGGCCGTTGAGGCGTTCCGCCATGCGCGCGAGGTAGGGGAAGGTGAGCACTGCACGGTGGGCCAGGCGTGTCAGTGACACCGGAACTGCGGCCACGCGCGCGCGACGAGTCTGAAATTGGGCCCGCCGGTCAGCGTCTTGCTGCGTGATTCCGTAGTTGGCCTACGCGGTGGAATGGGGTGGTGGGCCGAAATGGAAATCTGAGGCCCAGTTAGCTTCCCCTCCTCTTTTCTTTTCTTTTCCTATTTTCTCTTCCTTCTATTTTGAATTCCAAATTTGAATTTGAATATTTTTATGAGTTGCACCTTTGAGTAAATGTACACATTTAAGTCCTAGTATAGGAATAATATTTTATGATTACTATTATTATTTTTATACTATTTTTACTCACCTATCATTTTCTTTCTTTCTTTCCAAATCCTAGAATTTCTTTTAGATCTTAAATTCCCATTTAGGTATTAATATAATTCTTTTCACATTATTCTATGTTGTCACAAAATGCATACAAAATAAAATTCCAGCATGATGCATGATTTAGTGGCTTATATCTTTATTATTTATTTGTTGTTTGAATATGGTGTTCACATGTGATGATAAGTAAATTCAACACACACATAAAATATAGGGAATGTCTTTTCTCCTCTTTTATTATATATATTACAAACTGGGTGTTACAACCAGTCTGCACTAAAACGGGGCGCCCAAGATGCATCTAAACTCCAATTAGGTTGTACTTTATATGGATGGAAAGATAAAGAGATAAGCTTTCCAACCCAACTGGAACCACCTTAAAATTCATCTGGAGTCAGCAGGAATCGTCGAACTAAGCCAGTGTTCATATTCTATTTTGGTGGTGCGACATCATCTGTTGGTCTGTTGTGTCGTGTATCGTGTTTGAGCCCATTAGGGGTACCTCCAGGGGCTGTGCACGCCCCTAACCTCTATTTTAAAGCAGTCGCCGTCATGTTAGGGTTTGGGTTTTGTTTAGATTATTCTGTTATCGAACAATTTCTCTGTCATCGCCTTGTGAGACCCATCTTGTAATCAACACAGTTTAGTTATGTTCTTCCTGTTCTTGCTGGTTTTCAAAATTGCGCTTGCAGGGATAAGCCTTCATGATGAGATAACTCGTGTGTCATAGGTGATAACCAATGGAGCAGTGGTGTAGTGATTGCGATGAGCCGATTGTTCGGAGCCTTGGATTATCAACATCGAGATCTCCACCTAATCAAAATATCGTAACTCACAGAACTCTTGTACTTAACGGAACTCCTGGTCAATTTTATAAAACGGAACTCTTGTTTACTATAAGAATAATAAGCATAAGAATAAGAATAAGAATAAGAATAAGATGTTTGTTCTAATGGTTAGGTATGTGAATATGGAGCCAACAATTGTAGTTCCAACCCTCATTTTGCACAATTTTAGGTTAACAGAGAAATATATGCGCGTGTGAACTAGTAGTACATATGATACGGCATTATTGAAATAACGCTATGAAACTCTCCATGCTCTAACTTGACCTTATTAAAAATACATGTGTAATAGATATACAGGCGAAGCGGAAGGGTCTTTAACGTAATAGTTAAGGATTTTGAGTAGCACTAGGTCTCGGGTTCGATCCTTTCTTGTGGGCAAATGCGCGCCACCCATCCGGATGGACTATTGCAGAGTGGACGTTACGAACTACGATCCGCTACTGATGAGGGTCAGAGTTCAGGTATTTTCTTAGTGACATTATATGGTTTCAGTCTTTTCTTAATATAATATAGGGAGCATGACTTTTTTCTCACGGCCGAGTTATAGATACATGTTTGCAAAAAGTGTGATGAAATTAAGCATTATTGCTTCTCCTGAATTTGTTTATCGGGGCGATAGAGACTGTGGGCCATATAGTTCTTTGCTTATTTTGAATGGCCAATTAAAGAAATGGTTGGTATTTTTAGTGGGCTTACGGGCTGCAGGCTGCAGCCGCACTGCCGCAGCCACAGGCCCACACCGTGCGCGCTGCGCAGGACCCAGGCCCCAGGGCCACACGCCGCACACCCACACCACGCATTGTTCCTTCATTCTTTATTGACAGCAACTCAAAAAAACGCGTAAACTAACCCTAAAATAGTTATTAGTAAAAAATAATGGTTTTTTTTACTCCAGCAGCTTCCTTATTCTTCTCTAAAAATTTAGCGTTCAACATCCACAGCCCCCTCTCCCTCATATTTTAGTGTGTTTCATCCCTCCCCAATCCATTTTCAACGTATCGGATCATCCACAGCCTCCGAACGACTATACAGATTGCGCCACATGTCACATTTAAAGAAACCGTTGGGGTACCAATCATAATTAACTTTTAAAACTTTTTAGCCTACTTTTAATTATTAATTTTTGGGTAAATTTTTAACATCGTTTTAGAATTGCTCTCAGTTGACGCGCGGCGATGCAGCACCGCACCGCACGTGTGCACTGTGCATTGTTTCTATCGCATCTGCATTGCTACAATTAGATGCTCACACATGTATTGTTACAGCTTTTTATTTATTATCTTAGATAAATATTCTTTAAATGAGATAGTTGTTGAAACACGTTTAGACTGTCCGTAGCGGTGACCTCTAAATTTTTTTACCTATATCATTTTTTTCGTTACATCATCAACATTTCACCTCCTAACTTTTCATCTCCCGCAGCGGTTCCCCTATTTATCCTCCTATACTCAACTACAACTATAAAATATTATTACCTAACCATATTCATCTTTTATTACTATTTTTTTCAACTATTAAATAGGGAGCATTGTGCAAAGGGGCGCTACAGTGCTCCCCTTAATCTGGAGGAGCTGTGCGGCCTCCCCTAGCGTTGCAGCGCCTAGAGGGTGATTTGAAGGCCACCGCTGCGCGCGTAGAGGGCCTCTACGCGTATACAGTGTTACGGGAGGGGGTGCGCTGCGGACGGTCTAAGGCTATCCGCAACCGTTACCTCTAAATTTTTCCCCTATATCACTTTTTTCCCTTATTTTCCCCCCTATTTTTTCATCTCCCGCAGCGGTTCCCCCTAAATACTCCCCCTATACCCCACTACCACTATAAAATATCATTTTCTATACCAACTATCAATTTTTTATCTACTAACAATTACTCGTGGACCCACAGCACAGTGTTTAGGATGATGAACAGTGACACGCTAGATCTGGGGGGAGAGAGAAGGGGACCGACACGTAGGGGCGCTGTAGGGGCACCGCTGCGGCCATAGGGTGCCCCCTACAGCAGACATGCAAGGGGAGGGGGGCCGGTAGGGTCGACCGCTGCGCTCAGTCTAAGGCTAACTGCAACGCTGCCCCCTTGGCAGCCCCCTCCCTTTGCATGCCGCCTGTAGGGGGCACTCTATGGCCGCAGCGGTGCCCCCTACAGCGCCCCCTACGCGCCGGCCCCTTCTCTCTCCACCTAGATATATTGTGTCACTGTTCATCCCCAAACACTATGCTGCGGGTCCACGAGTAATTGTTAGTAGATAAAAAATTGATAGTTGATATAGAAAATGATATTTTATAGTTGCAGTGGGGTATAGGGGGAGTATTTAGGGGGAACCGCTGCGGGAGATGAAAAAATAAGGAGAAAATTTATGGGTAACGGTTGCGGATAGCCTTAGCCTATTGTCCACTGGTTACCCCTAAATTTTTCCCCTATATCACTTTTTTGCGTCATATCATCAACATTTCATCCCCTACTTTTTCATCTCCCGCAGCAGTTTCCTCTATTTTCTCCTCCTATATCACACTACAACTATAAAATATTATTTCATATACTACTTTTTATTTATTAAAATTTTTTTCTACTAACAATTAGAGCCGGACCCACACAACAGTATATAGGGGAGGAGAAGAGCACACGCTGGATCAGGGGGAGAGAGAAGAGGAGGGCGCGTGCAGGCAGCGGCAAGAAGCACTGTAGGGGCTGCGTTGCGGCGTATAGGGGGTCTCTCTTGCCTCTAAGGCTGTCTGCAGCGCATGCTGCGCCGTTCCCCCTCCCCTCGCACTGTGTACATTTAGCGTAACGAGATGGGCGCAGCGGCCACCCCTAAACCCTCCCCTACAAGCAACAGTGGTAGCGCTGAGAACAGTGCTCCGCCAGATATGGAGGGCGGTGGTAAGCCTTCTAAACACTGTGCTCGTACTGTTCAATTAATTGTTAGTAGAATAAAAATTGATAATAGATGAAAAATGGTGTAGAAAATGATATTTTATAGTTGTAGTAAGGTATAGGGGAACCGCTGCGAGAGATGGAAAAGCAGGGGATGAAATGTTGATGATGTGACACAAAAAAGTGATATAGGGGGAAAAATTTAGGGGAAACCGAGCATAGTCTAAGCGAGGAGAGGGCGAGCGGTCGCTGGCGCCGCTGCAGACAGTCATGCGACGCGCCAGGCACCGATGCAGCAGCAGCAGCGCACGTCTGCACTGCTGCAGTGCCGCCCACCCCGCTGCAGCACTGCGATTTCATAACGGAAATGGATAACCTGCCCGGTGCAGGGTGGGTGGCCTCCCGGAGCTGCGCTTGTCAGGTACCGGGTTGACGAAACTGAACGCGGCGCACTCCAAATGTCCCAACAGCCGCGGCAGGTCCATTTCTGCTTCAACCGAGCCGAGAACACAACGCAGCAACGGGGCCGGCCGGGGCCACACACAGGACAGGAGAGCGAGCGGCAGCTGTCCGTCAGCGGGAGTGCAGTGCAGAACCGATGGAATGGAAGGAATCGAAATCGAAATCGAAGCAAGCGGGACCAGGCACAGGCAGGAGCAATGCAAGACCGGATCAGCGTTCGGCCTGCCTCGGCCGGCCTTTATGGCCCGCACCGCACGGCACGGACGGGGCAGAGATCTCGTACTAGCTAGCATTAGCCGCAGATGGGATCGCCCGTACTACTTGCCCTTTTTGATCGCGCCTTGCCTTTCTTCAGTTCTTGTCCTCGAATCCCACATTACTCTGTCTCTACCGTGCGTGATGCCGCTATCGCTTTTGGCTGTCGGCTCGGCTAGCCGTAGGATCGATCGATCGATTCGGGGGCTCCGTACGTACTGCCTGCCTGCCCTCCACCGTGTGTTTGTCTGGGTTCATGGCGAACTGCTTTCTGCTGCTGCCATGGATGCCGAGTGAAATGTCCGTCCCTGTCTGTCCCCGGCGAGAACTGAGAAGCGAAACCGAAAGCGGCAGGGCGACCGAGGAGGAAGAACGAAGCTGCCCGTGACGCGGATCAGACAGTGCCTCCTGCTCCGGCGACCGGACCGGAGCCGATACCGGAGAGAAAGGTGCCTGTGCCCGGATTCGATCGGCGTCGTGGCCTCCCAGAAAAAAAACCAAACCATTTCATTTGCCGGGCCGATCGGATCTTGGCGCGGGCTCTTGGCCGGACGCGGCCGCGCCATCCAGCCAGCCGCCAAAAGCCGCGCGCCCTCGCGGGGACGAGGCTTTTGAGGTGCGAATGATTGCTGGTTCGTCCAGCCGCCTCGTGCCGCGCGTGTTTTTTTGAGCCCTGTTATGTTCCGGTCCCGGGCGGCTGCTAGCCTTGCTGGCTGCTACAGTGGGTTTCCTCTGCTCGTCTCGATCGGTCGGATCGGAGGTCGTTGGCTCGTGAAAATGGCGGTCACCAGCCTTTACCCCCCCCCCCTTCCCTACAACTGCTACTACTAGTACTACTATTCCGTTCCTCTCCCGGCGTCTCCTGCTGCCCTGAGCACTGCCCCTCTCAGTGGTTCCCTGCTGCCACTACTACCCACTCCTCTCTGTCCTCTCCCTTGGCGCTACGCTTCTACTTTAAACTCTGCCTGCCTCTGCGCCGAGACCTTTCCTGCCCTTTTGGCCTCTCTCTGTTCTGTTCCACTCCCCATGCTTCTTGGCCCGCAGGCCTCTGGAAAAAAGCTTCTGCCCTTTTTTTTCCCCTTCCGGTGAACTAGTTAGTGAAGCTTCTCTTCTCGCCCTGTTCCTAAAGTTCCAAGTTCCTCGTGTTCCTGCCGTTGTAATCTCAGATTGCAAGGCAGACCCTTGTTTCCATAAAGCTGCAGCCTTTTTGCTTCGACCAAGGGGCTTCGAGTCCTCTGCATCCGCACGGCACCGTGTGTTAGCTTTCAGGAAATCCCGAGCTGATCTCTCCGCGAGTTCCCATTCCCACGCTGTAGCTTGTAATAGGACTCTGTAGCCCTGCCCCTGCCCAACCCAACGCTTGCATCGCAGCCGTTCCTGAAGCAGTGCAGTGCAGTGCAGCGCCATGGGCCGCGCGATGAGGTGGCTCAAGAAGGTGCTCGCCGGCAGCAAGCACCAGGGGGACAGGGATCGCAAGGCGCAAAACGCCGCGTGCGCCGGCTTGCCGCCCGCGGAGAAGAGGCGGTGGAGCTTCGCCAAGCCGAGGAACAGCGTGGCTGACGGCGGCGCCCGGCGGCCCTCCGTCGCCGCCGGGGAGCTGTCGCAGGTGCGCCCGTGCAGCTGCGGCCAGGAGCGCGTGGCCGCCGCCGCCGCCGTCGTCATCCAGAAGGCCTTCAGAGGATACTTGGTAAGTTGGTAGCCGAAACCCCTTCGTTTTTTGCTTGTGTTGGTGATTCATTGCCGCAGTCAGCCGAACGAAGGTTTGGGTGGGTTTGGCCATTCGTTTGCTTTCTGTCGGTCCAAGAAACGAACGGATGATTCTTCTGCGTTCGCATTGGACAAGAGATTTGACCTCGCTCACTGCCCTCGATCCATGGCTGCTCGCTGCTGCTGTTCGTCTCCGTCGAGTCGAGTGGACTCGTTTCGTTTGTTTAATTAATCCCTACTACTATAGATATAGATTATTCCCAAACCCCGCCGATATATTTTGTTTATTGCTAGAGTGTGCTTCGTGAACTGCGCGGCGTGACGCACCTAGCCGTCACTCATCCCAGCCCAATTCTTTTCGGTTTCCGATGCGACCTGCAGCGTTCATTTTTTTTTTTGAAATTTTTCGTGCAACGCAGGCTCGGAAGGCGCTCCGCGCTCTCAGGTCGCTGGTGAAGCTGCAGGCTCTGGTGCGTGGGTACCTGGCGAGGAAGCGGACCGCCATGACGCTGCGCAGGCTGCAGGCGCTCATGAGGCTCCAGGCGTCATCCCGGAGATCCGTCGAACAAGTGAGGGCTTACTAATACCAATCACATTTTAAAGCATGAAATCGGATTTGTTTGTTTATATCTGACTCCGTTTTAAACATACTCGTTTGCGCTGCGCACAAAGGAGCGGATCGCCGCGCGGGTGAAGCCACTGGCCCTAATCGCGGCGCACCGGCGGCGGCTGTCCGACGGCGGGGACGACCGCAGCCCGAGGATCGTGGAGATGGACACGTGCCAGCTCCGCTGCCGGTCGTCCCGGATCACGAGCCGTCACGACGCGGGCGCCTCGCCGCCCCTCTGCTACTTCCACGAGGCGCCGGCGTGGCGCCTCCAGCAGGTCGAGCAGCCTCCGCACCCCAAGACGACGCACAACACGCCCCGCCTCGGCGCGTTCCCGGGGTACCTCGGCTCCCCGGCGAAGCCGCGCCGGGACGCCGGGAGCAGCCCGCGGTACATGGCGGACACGGCCTCGTCCACGGCGCGCGCCCGGTTGCAGAGCGCGCCCAGGCAGCACGCAGGGCGAGAGCAGGCGGCGAGGCCCAGCGGCGGGCCGAGGAAGCAGCAGGACAGCTTCAGCTTCCAGAGCTCCGAGGCCAGCCGCGTGGAGCTGAGCGACGAGGTCACCAGAGACTACTACCTGGACCGTCTCTGGTGATTCCGCCCGCCCGTCGCCAGGAGGAGGAAGGTTAACAAATCAAAATCAGTACATACTAGTAGTGCCACTATTAGGATCAAACAAGGTCTAGTCGTCTGATCATGCTTGGTGAAATGTCATGATATCGTGCTAGTTCGTTCGACTACTAATCTCTACTGCCAGCCATTGAGCTCAAGTACCCAGAGGTTTGTACGGTATCGTCATAGAGAAGGAAATAAATTAAATTGTGTACTACGTACACTTCTACAGTTCTACTACTACTACATGTCACATTTTTTTAAAAAAAAAGGAAAAAGGAATAAAACAAGGACAAAAGTGCTTAAAGCTTCAACGCCGATCGATACGTAGAATCTGATATCATCGACGTCACTCGTGGCTAGTACTAGGATGGGATCTGATAGTATAGTACTGGATTGGCA
Organism: Zea luxurians; assembly: GCA_029449295.1. Classification (NCBI taxonomy): domain Eukaryota; kingdom Viridiplantae; phylum Streptophyta; class Magnoliopsida; order Poales; family Poaceae; genus Zea; species Zea luxurians. Next base: position 27,832 of record JAOPSE010000581.1, read on the forward strand.
CGCGGGAAAGGAAGGAGGCAGCAGATCCATCCTTTGTTTTGAAGTAATAAAGGCAGACGAGTGTTGTGGTTTTCTGGTACACTCGTCCTTCTCTCCCACGCACCTTTCATTGCGCCATGGATGGCAGATCGCATATAAATGTTGCCGTGCCAGGTGCAACTTTTGTATTCGTGTACCAAGCGCGGCTGTTGAGCGTTGACATGACATAGCCTGTTTTGGCTGCGACTGCGAGAGCTCGCAAGGAATTCATTGCCTCTGGCTGTCCAGTTCACTACCCGAGCAGCAGCTACGGTACTCGGCACTGTACTATCTATCCAAGTATCCGGAGTGTACCAACGCTGGATATGTGATAGACGAAAGCTGTGCAAGCGAAGCTGCGTGATTCCAGCGTCTGGACACCCGAAACGACAGTATATCACGCTGCATGGCGACTTTTTTTTCTTTTTTTTTTATCTCTGCTGCCTGAGCCAAGCTAGCTGTCTCACCGGTGCCTCTGATCTGAGGCCGTTGGAATGACGCGTGGATTCGACGACGCCAGGGCACGGGCACGGGCACGTGACGCGGCCGAAGACCCGGCCGTCGTATACTCGTATCGCAGACGCGCGCGGACGACACCACATGACCGCCTGCAGGCTGTCGATCTTGTTTGAGCCCACGGCGTGGCGTGACTCGGAGGAGGCGTCGGAGTTGGGATTTGTTTGCGTCTGTGCTGTGCATGCTGCTCGATCTGGATGGATCCTGCAGTGCCCTCGACAGCCCGGCGTGGCCCGATCTGCCTGCGCCTGTGCAGGCGTACGTTCTGCCGCGCTGTAAAAACGTGTACGCGAGCTCTTGGCGACTGTCAGTGAGCGGTCCCAGTCCCACGTCAAATACAGCGGCGAAGGGGCCGCCGCGGCTGCCGGTCTCGTTCAGGGCTTCAGGCCCGACCTAGGCACTGGATGATTCAGACATAGCCTACCAGTCTATATTTTATTTGTGTTGGACTGATAAAGGAACCGCCGCCCCTATAAAAAATGTGATAAATTGGACAAACTTTCAAAATCTGATTCTTATACTAAAATCGAGTCGGAGTCTCTCTCTCTATCCTTTTCACGGTAAAGCTCGTGCCCTGATCGGGACATCAATCGACTTATGGTTATGGCCCTCAATCACAAGAAGCGCTATATTAGCCGTGACTATGGGCCAGCAAAGAAACCAACGCTTTTGCCTTCGCCTAACCCAAGTTGCCACAGTTCCAAAGGACCGGATCCCCTCTAGACCTTGTTCGTTTCTGTCGAATTGTATCCAGAATTGTTCCAGCTAATCAAAGTTTATATAGATTAGAGAAGCAATCCGGTTAGAAATCGTTTTGACCCACCAATCTGGCACAAACGAACAAACCCTTACGCTTCTTTAGTGACCACAGTCGCTCTGTTGCAAAAGCATTATGTAACCTAGGTTTTAATTCTACCAACACTCTAGCAAGCTAAGCTAATAAAGTAAACACACAACTTAGTTATGTAATAAATAATATATGTGTCGGGGTGTGATAATTAGGGGTATCCAGATTACCCCTCTAAAAAACGCACTCGAAAAATGTTAAGACATAACCTCCGAAGGAAATAAGCCGAGACACTTGCCCCTCCCCGAGGGTCTCCCGCCTCAGGAAAAACCCTGCCTCGCCCGGAGTCACCACCGCTTTGTCCGTCTTGCCCGAGCCGATCCCAGGCAGATAGGACAAAGGCACCTAAAGGCCGGCGGGGGACACTCGCATTTAATGCGCACACCTATCCCACGCAGAGGCACAGGAGCACAGTGACTACAAGACAGAGGTCATGTCCACGCGCAACAGCATGATTACGCTCCCGCCACTGTGCACGCACGCCGCCTGCCATCCCCCGATGGGACGTCTAATACGACAGGAGAAGCAGACCGCCCCTCGGGCGCGAATCTCCGCCTCGCCCGACGATGAGCTCGGCCTCGAGTGATGTCTCCGCCTCGCCAGAGCTCGGCTTCGGCTACCTGCCCCACCGCGAATCCCGTAGGCGGCCACTCCACCAACTGTGGCACACGTCAAGGAAGGCTCAACCATCGCCTCAGGAAGACTTCCGTCTTGCCCGAGTAGGGCTCTAATCTCGATAATTGCAGCAAAGGAATCACAACGTCACCCAGCACAAGGACGCTGACGCACCCCATAAGTGAAAGTCGCCTAGAGGGGGGTGAATAGGGCGAAACTGAAATTTATAAATATAAACACAACTACGAGACGGGTTAGCGTTAGAAATAAACACGAGTCCGAGAGAGAGGGAGCAAAACAAATCGTAAGCAAATGCGGAGTGAGACACGATGATTTGTTTTACCGAGGTTCGGTTCTTGCAAACCTACTCCCCGTTGAGGAGGCCACAAAGGTCGGGTCTTTTTTAACCCTTTCCCTCTCTCAAACGGTCCCTCGGACTGAGTGAACTTCTCTTCTCAAAATCAAACTGGGAACAAAACTTCCCCGCAAGGACCACCACACAATTGGTGTCTCTTGCCTCGATTACAATGGAGTTTTGATCACAAGAACAAGTGAGAAAGAAAGAAGCAATCCAAGCGCAAGAGCTCAAAAGAACACGACAAATCTCTCTCGCTAGTCACTAAGGCTTTGTGTAGAATTGGAGAGGATTTGATCACTTGGGTGTGTCTAGAATTGAATGCCTAGCTCTTTTAAGTAGTTGAAAGTGTGAAAACTTGGATGACTTGAATGTGGGGTGGTTGGGGGTATTTATAGTCCCAACCACCAAACTAGTCGTTTGGTGGAAGCTGTCTGTCGTATGGTGCACCGGACAGTCCGGTGCACACCGGACATGTCCGGTGCGACAGCCACGTCACCAGGCCGTTAGGGTTCCGACCGTTGGAGCTCTGACGCTAGGCCTGCCTGGATGTCTGGTGGCGCACCGGACATGAACTGTAGGATGTCCGGTGCGCCAGCATGGGCGTGCCTGACCTATGCGCGCGCTGGCGCGCATTTAATGTGCTTGCAGGTAGCCGTTGGCGCCGAAGTAGCCGTTGCTCCGCAGTTACACCGGACAGTCCGGTGTACACCGGACATGTCCGGTGAATTATAGCGGAGCAGCCGATGCGAATTCCCGAGGCTGGCGAGTTCAGAGCCGCGTCCTTTTGGAGCACCGGACACTGTCCGGTGTACACCGGACAGTCCGGTGAATTATAGCGCGCCGGCCCTGAGAATTCCCGAAGGTGAAGAGTTTGAAGTTGATCTTCCCTGGTGCACCGGACACTGTCCGGTGGCGCACCGGACAGTCTGGTGCGCCTGACCAGGGTGCCTTCGGTTGTCCCTTTGCTCCTTTGTTTGAACCCTTTTTCTTGGTCTTTTTATTGGCTTATGGTGAACCTTTGGTACCTGTAGAACTTATAAACTTGGGCAAACTAGTTAGTCAAATTATTTGTGTTGGGCAATTCAACCACCAAAATTAGTTTAGAAAATAGGTGTAAGCCTAATTCCCTTTCAATCTCCCCCTTTTTGGTGATTGATGCCAACACAAACCAAAGCAAATATAGAAGTGCGGGAATGAACTAGTTTGCAAAATGTAAGTGCAAAGGTTACTTAGAATTGAGCCAATAAATATTGCTTACTAGATATGCATGGATTGTTTCTTCATTTTTAACATTTTGGACCACTCTTGCACCACAAGTTTTGTTTTTGCAAATTCTTTTGTAAATTCTTTTCAAAGTCCTTTTTGCAAGATAGTCAAAGGTAAATGAATAAGATTTTGAGAAGCATTTTCAAGATTTGAAATTTTCTCCCTTTGTCTTACAATGCTTTTCCTTTGACTAAAACAAAACTCCCCCTCAATAAATTCACCTCTTAGGTTCAAGAGGGTTTTAAGATATCAATTTTGAAAATACTACTTTCTCCCCCTTTAGAACACAAAGAGATACCAATTTGAACTTTACCAATTGAAAATCATTAATTTTAAAATTAGGGTGGTGGTGCGGTCCTTTTGCTTTGGGCCAATACTTTCTCCCCCTTTGGCATGAATTGCCAAAAACGGATACTTGGAATGAAATATAGGCCCCAGCCTAACTACTTTCTCCCCTTTGGCAAATAAAACATACAGTGAAGATTATACCAAAGATGGAGAGTGATACGGAGCGACGGCGAAGGATGAGTAATAGAGTGGAGTGGAAGCCTTTGTTTTCGCCGAAGACTCCAATTCCCTTTCAATATACCTATGACTTGGTTTGAAATACACTTGAAAACACATTAGTCATAGCATATATAAAAGAGACATGATCAAAGGTATATTTATGAGCTATGTGTGCAAGTTTAGCAAAAGAAATTTCTAGAATCAAGAATATTGAGCTCATGCCTAAGTTTGGTAAAAGTTTGTTCATCAAGTGGCTTGGTAAAGATATCGGCTAATTGATCTTTAGTATTAATGTATGCAATCTCAATATCCCCTTTTGTTGGTGATCCCTAAGAAAATGATACCGAATGGCTATGTGTTTAGTGCGGCTATGCTCAACGGGATTATCCGCCATGCGGATTGCACTCTCATTATCACATAGAAGAGGAACTTTGGTTAATTTGTAACCATAGTCCCGCAGGGTTTGCCTCATCCAAAGCAATTGCGCGCAACAATGGCCTGCGGCAATATACTCGGCTTGGGCGGTAGAAAGAGCGACCGAATTTTGCTTCTTGGAAGCCCAAGACACCAAGGATCTTCCCAAGAACTGGCAAGTCCCCGATGTGCTCTTTCTATTAATCTTACACCCCGCCCAATCGGCATCCGAATAACCAATCAAGTCAAATGTGGATCCCCGAGGGTACCAAAGCCCAAACTTAGGAGTATAAGCCAAATATCTCAAGATTCGTTTTACGGCCGTAAGGTGTGATTCCTTAGGGTCGGCTTGGAATCTTGCACACATGCATACGGAAAGCATAATGTCCGGTCGAGATGCACATAAATAAAGCAATGAACCAATCATCGATCGGTATACCTTTTGATCGACGGATTTACCTCCCGTGTCGAGGTCGAGATGCCCATTTGTTCCCATGGGTGTCTTGATGGGTTTGGCGTCCTTCATCCCAAACTTGTTTAGAATGTCCTGAGTGTACTTGGTTTGGCAAATGAAGGTGCCCTCTTGGAGTTGCTTTACTTGAAATCCTAGAAAATACTTCAACTCCCCCATCATTGACATCTCGAATTTTTGTGTCATGATCCTACTAAATTCCTCACATGTAGATTCGTTAGTAGACCCAAATATAATATCATCAACATAAATTTGGCATACAAACAAATCATTGTCAAGAGTTTTAGTGAATAAAGTAGGATTGACCTTGCCAACTTTGAAGCCATTAGCAATAAGGAAATCTCTTAGGCATTCATACCATGCTCTTGGGGCTTGCTTGAGCCCATAAAGCGCCTTAGAGAGCCTATAGACATGGTTAGGGTACTCACTGTCTTCAAAGCCGGGAGGTTGCTCAACATAGACCTCTTCCTTGATTGGTCCATTGAGGAAGGCACTCTTCACGTCCATTTGGTAAAGCTTGAAGCCATGGTAAGTAGCATAGGCTAATAATATACGAATTGACTCAAGCCTAGCTACGGGTGCATAGGTGTCGGGGACCATAATTAGGGGTACCCTCAAGGCTCCTAATTCTCAGCTGGTAACCCCCATCAGCATAAAGCTGCAAAGGCCTGATGGGTGCGATCAAGTCAGGGATCAGTCCATTCGAGGGACTCAATCACGCCTCACCCGAGCCTAGCCTCGGACAAGGGCAGCCGACCCCGTAGGATCTCCGCCTCGCCCGAGGCCCCCCTCCAGCGGCGAACACGTTCCCGGCTCGCCCGAGGCCCTGTCTTCGCCAAGAAGCAACCCCGACCAAATCGCAGGAGCATTTAATGCAAAGGTGACCTGACACCTTTATCCTGACGCGCGCCCCTCAGCTGACAGAGCCGAAGTGACCGCCGTCACTTCGCCGCTCCACTGGCCGGTCTGACAGAAAGACAGCGCCGCCTGCGCCGCTCCGACTGCGGTGCCACTTGACAGAGTGAGGCTGACAGGCAGTCAGGCCCGGCCGCACACCATAGGAAACTCCGCTCCGCCCGACCCAGGCCTTGGACTCGGGCTAAGCCCCGGAAGACGGCGAACTCCGCTCCGCCCGACCCAGGGCTCGGACTCGGGCTAAGCCCCGGAAGACGGCGAACTCCGCTCCGCCCGACCTAGGGCTCGGACTCGGGCTAAGCACCCGGAAGACGGCGAACTCCGCTCCGCCCGACCCAGGGCTCGGACTCGGGCTAAGCCCCGGAAGACGGCGAACTCCGCTCCGCCCGACCCAGGGCTCGGACTTGGGCTCAGCCCCAGAAGACGACGAACTCCGCTTCGCCCGACCCCAGGACTCAAATTCCGCCCTGGCCTCAGCCAACGACCTCCGCCTCGCCCGACCTAGGGGCTCAGACTCGGCCTCGGCCACAGAAGACAAACTCGACCTCGACTTCGGAGGAGCCTCCACATCGCCCAACCTAGGGCGCGGACCGGCCACGTCAACAGGAGGCGCCATCATTACCCTACTCCAAGCTGACTCAGGCTACGGGGAACAAGACCGGCGTCCCATCTGGCTCGCTCCGCCAGATAGGCGATGATGGCACCCCGCACGCTCCCTGACGATGGCGGCTCTCGGCCCCCTTACGGAAGCAGGAGGACGTCAGCAAGGACTCGACGGCCCCGACAGCTGTCCCTCCGCCAGGCTCCAACGCTCCTCCGACGGCCACGACATCACACAAACCGGGCGCCAAAATCTCTCCGGCCGCCACGATGGCGTGTACTTAGGGCGCTAGCTCCCCTCCGCTAGACACGTAGCACTCTGCTACTGTCGGCGTTCCGAGACCGGGGGGTCCCCGAGCCGACGAGTGAGTGTGCCGCGTGCCCCAGCCCAGATGGGTCGAGCGCGTGGGCGAGCGCGAAGGGGGGAGAGAGAGCGAGAGCGAGGTGGCCGGAGCCGGGTCGTGAGGGAGTCGGAGATTCCCGCGGCCTTCGTGTTCGTCCCGCGCCCAGGTCGGGTGCGCTTGCAGTAGGGGGTTACAAGCGTCCGCGCGGGTGAGGGGAGCGAGCGGCCCCGAGAGAGCGCCTGCCCCTGCCCTCCGTTCCCGCGAGGCCAACCTTCTCTAAGAAGGCCCTGGTCCTTCCTTTTATAGGCGTAAGGAGAGGATCCAGGTGTACAAATGGGGGTGTAGCAAGGTGCTACGTGTCTAGCGGGGGAGAGCTAGTGCCCTAAGTACATGCCAAGGTGGCAGCCGGAGAGATCTTGGCACCCAGCTAATGCGGCGTCGTGGCTGTCGGAGAAGCAATGGAGCCGGGCGGAGGGACAGCTGTCGGAGTGGTTGGGCCCTTGCTGACGTCCCCCTGCTTTCGTAAGAGAGCTGAGAGCCGCCGTCGTCATGGGTCCAGCGGGGTGCCATCATTGCCTATCTGGCGGAGCTAGCCAGATGGGACGTCGGTCCTGTTCTCTGTGGCCCGAGTCGTCTCGGGGTAGGGTGATGATGGCGCTTCCTGTCGACGTGGCGGACTCGTGCCCTAGGTCGGGCGACGTGGGGGCTCCTCCGAAGCCGAGGTCGAGTCTGTCCTGCATGGCCGAGGCCGAGGCCGAGCCCGAGCCCCTGGGTCGGGCGAGGCGGAGGTCGCTCGGCAGAGGTCGGGGTGGAGTCCGAGCCCTGGGTCGGGCGAAACGGAGTTCATCGTCTTCTGGGGCCTTAGCCCGAGTCCGAGCCCTGGGTCGGGCGGAGCGGAGTTCGCCGTCTTCCGGGGCCTTAGCCCGAGTCCGAGCCCTGGGTCGGGCGGAGCGGAGTTCGCCGTCTTCCGGGGCCTTAGCCCGAGTCCGAGCCCTAGGTCGGGCGGAGCGGAGTTCGCCGTCTTCCGGGGCCTTAGCCCGAGTCTGAGCCCTGGGTCGGGCGGAGCGGAGTTCGCCGTCTTCCGGGGCCTTAGCCCGAGTCCGAGCCCTGGGTCGGGCGGAGCGGAGTTTCCTCTGGCGCTTTTGGCCAAGCCTGGCTGCCCGTCAGTCTTACTCTTTGCGTTAAAGGCCCCAGTGACTTGGTCGGTCGGCGCGGTGATTTAGTCAGGGTTACTTCTTATCGAAGGCAAGGCCTCGGGCGAGCCGGAGATGCGTCTGCCGTGAAAGAGGAGGCCTCGGGCGAGACGGAAACATCTCAGGGTCGGCTGCCCTTGCCCGAGGCTAGGCTCGGGCGTGGCGTGATCGAGTCGCTCGTATGGACTGATCCCTGACTTAATCAAACCCATCAGGCCTCTGCAGCTTTATGCTGATGGGGGTTACCAGCTGAGAATTAGGCGTCTTGAGGGTACCCCTAATTATGGTCCCCGACAGTAGCCCCCGAGCCTCGAAGGGAGTGTTAACACTCGCTTGGAGGCTTTTGTCGCACTTTTTTGCAAGGGGACCAGCCTTTCTCGGTTGTACTTTGTTCCGGTGGGTGCGCGCGAGCGCACCCGCCGGGTGTAGCCCCCGAGGCCTCGGAGGAGTGGTTTCACTCCTTCGAGGTCTTAATGCCTTGCGTAATGCTTAGGCTGGTCTGGCGGTTCCCTCATGCGAACAGGCCGTAGCCCAGGTGCACTGTCGGGGTCCAAGTTCTCGGGCTGGTATGTTGACGCTGTCAACGGTTCGGCCGGAGCCGGGTTTGCGAGAGCAGCCCCCGAGCCTCCGCACAGAGCGAGAGGACGATCAGGGACAGACTCGGCTTTTTTACATACGCCCCTACGTCGCCTTTCCGCAAGGAGGAGGGGGGAGAGCGCCATGTTACCCTCGATGGGCACCGAACATGGTGTCTCCGGTGAGCTGCGATCGGGTAATCCGAGTGGACGTCCGTGCCCCGTTCGTTGGGGGTCGGCTAGGGGCCCGGAGGCACGCCCAAAAGTACCTGCGGGTGATCTGCCGGACCCGGTCCCCTGGCGACGGGGTCCGAGGGCTCGTTGCCTCCCTCCGATGGGATTCCGTTACAGAGTCGTTCCCGCTGGTCTCGGAAATGTCCTAGGGTACCTCGGGAGCGCAGCCCGAGCCTTGGTTATGTATCGAACGTACCCCTGGTCATCCCTCGCTCGGTGTCTGAGGCGACTGTGAACCCTTCGGGGGGCCAGCCTTCGAACCCCTGATCAGTAATGGGCGCGGAGCCCGAGTAGCCTGAGGCGGTCGTGGAACCTTTCAGGGGGCCGACCTTCGAACCTCTGACCAGTAGTGGGTGTCGGGCCCACGCGATCTGAGGCGGCTGTTGAACCCTTCGGGGGGCCAGCCTTCGAACCCCTGATCCGTAAGGAGGCTCGGAGCCGAGTTCCTTCACGGGGAAGGATCCCTTTGGGGGTATCCCCCTTCCCGGTCCCTGTTGCAAGAGATAGAGAAAGAGGAAAAAGGGAAAAAGGATATGAAATTGAACGACGTGGCGTACCTTTTTTGGTGTGGTCGTTTTGGCGAAGGCGAAACGTCGCCAGCTGCTCCCGCCAGTAGCGCTGCCCGTCGAGCCGCGGAGTTAATGCGCCGGGGCGAGTAGTTGGCGAGGCTGCCGTTGCGCGTGCGCGAGCCGTTCGAGGAACGGGTCACGGGCGTGTCGTCTTCACACCGTGAGAGAGGGGGTTCTCTTGCTGCCTCCGGATGGGACGTGAGCCTGGCTGATGGCGTGATCGCTGCTCTTGCGCGCCTGCCACTGTCATTACTGCCGGCCCACTTTTGACCACGTTTGACCGCTGCGTCAGGCTGGCGCAGCTGGGCCGCGCGTTGGGCCGCCTCGGGTCGCGGTATTGGTTCCGCAACCAAGGAGGTGCGGTGGTGGCGCGAGTGGCATAGTGGCTTACATGCAGCATCCGGCGCGCCGGTTGCGCGACGCGTGGGCTTGAGCCTCCGTGCTGGCCTGTCAGGAGTCGGAGAGGCGCGTCCACTTGGCGCGATTGCATGCCGCCCGCATGGCTGCCCACCCCCTTCGCCCGTTGGTCTGGGCAAAAGTGGAGGGTCACTTGTAACTGCTGGGTGGTTGCGCGCGCGCCGCGCGTGGCGGTTCGGCTTCTTCTGCTCGGAGCCGGTCTGCATGACAGGTGGGTCCCAGCCCCCGCGCCGCAGGGGAGGGCTTTGGAGGCGTGTTGGAGAAGACTCAGCCCGTGGCGGTTGGGGGCGCAAGCACGGAGAGTTGCCTTTAAAAGGAGGGCGACCCCTTTCGTAAGGCGACCATGTCTTCTTCCTCCCTTATGCATCGTGTCTTTCCGCCTTTCAAGCCCCCGGATGGGGGAAACCGCCGTCTCCGTGCCTCATCGTCGGGGGACACCACTCCGTGGGAGCGGGTACCTTTCAGCCATCGTTCGGCTTCAAGGATTTTCATCATGCAGCCCGGCTGCACCCCTCCACCGGGGGTCACCCAAGAGGGCGACCTCCGGCTTGATGGTGGGGGAAAGCGAGCCGGGCTGCGGCCTCTACCCCTCCCTCAGCCTCAAGGATTTTCATCACCAGGGCTGAGGAGGGGAGTGTGCCGAATTGGGGTCGGCTCCTGCGCGGGCGGTGGCCCGCTCCTTCCCTCAGTGATCGGGGGGAAGGGCGGGAGTCGTCCGTGGCGCCAACAGCTGCAGCGTGCCTGGCCTTCGGACGCGAGTGGCTTCGGAGTCGCTCGCGGCGCCGGCGTTTGCCACGGCAACTAGAAGAGGTTCTTCCGCCGGCGCAACAGCCAAGGTTGGCCATGGACCGACCTCCAACTCTACGGCCTTCTGCCCGTCCTTGCCTCTCGAGTTTGGGCAAGGGCGGAGGCCTCCTAGCAGCAGCATCCGCCCTGAGGCCATCATTGCTGCTGTTCGGCCCTCCGGGGCAGAAGTATTCATCGTCGCCGCTGTCGGGGCGGTCGGCGACATGCCGTTCGTCGGTCTTCTGTTGCCCCGCAGGCCCACCCCCATCGAGTGGGGTTGTTCGTACCTGCGGAGGGGGAACCAAAGTTCCGTTTGTAATGGCACTTCGAGTGCCGGGTTTTTTGTTCATTTTGGCTTTCGGGGCCTGAACATGTATGTAATTACGGCACGGAGCCGTGTTTTTTCCTCATTCCCGAGCACTAAGACTCGTCTCCTGATTGTCTGAACCGCTTCACTAAGCATGAGTCGCCCCGCGTCAAGGTGACGAGTGAGGTATCCGTATCCCGGAGGCGTAGGAGTCCCTCGGCTCGGTCGGCCCTGTTGTCCGAGGCTCCTCTAGCTTAGTTAAAGAGACCCCTCGGCCGCTCTTCGACGAGCCGAGGCCGGGGGTAGCGATATCAGTGTGAGCAGAGGCGGAGTTGGCTCGGAAATGAAACCTGGTTGGCCGGAGCCTAGCCGAGTGGTCCGTTGGCAGGATCGACGCCAGAGTTGGTCAGCCGAGGCTTCGGACCGGGCTCGTGCCCTCGGAAGGTGGTTGGCCGAGGCCCCGGAGGTGGCTGGCCGAGCCGCCTGCTCGGGCCGGATTCCCGGAGAAGTCCCTGACTACGATCGCCCGGGCGTGGTGATGACGCCGTCCTTTGGAGCGGAGGCCCTCGGACCGCGTCGCCGTCCGAGGCTAGTTCGGGCCTTGCCAAAGGTGTTGTTGATGCCGAGGGTGTCGCCGCCCCCTTCCAGCGTCAAGACCTGAGCCTGCAGGATCAGCTTGTCTTGTAGCGTGTGCTTTGTGCGGCCGTCGAAGCCAGAACACACACCCTTGCTGTGTTGTAAAGCTGCGTCCCTTTTCCTCTTGTTCCAAGCATCTGGACTTTTTGTCGGTAACAGGGATGTTTGTGCGTGCGAAAGTTGCTTCTCGCGGAAGGTGAGGAGTGAGGTATCCGTATCCCGGAGGCGTGGGAGTCCCTCGACTCGGTCGGTCTTGCCGCTTACGCGCACTTTTACTCGTCCATGAGGCCATATCACCGACTTAGTCGAGAAAACTCGAAGAATCGCTTCGACAGAAGAGCTTCCGAACGTAGAGACTTGTTCGATCCGCGGAGTCACCTTATCCGAACGCGAGTTACTTATCGCAGAAGGTGATGAGTGAGGTATCCGTATCCCGGAGGCGTAGGAGTCCCTCGGCTCGGTCAGCCTTGACTGCTTACGTGTACCCTGTCGTTTCCATGACCCACTTTTCGAAGTAGTCAAAAAGCACGAAAGATATTCTGGTAAAAGAGATTTTCTGTTGGAGGAAAATTTTGACGCAGAGGGGGTTTCCCCCCTTTTAGCCCCCGAGGGAGGGTCGGGCTTTGCCGAGGCGAGGCCGACCCTTCCTTGTTGACTAAACTTTGCGTGGGTGCGAGGTATATGAACAATTTGGAAACATCTCAAGGGTAGAAGCGACGTAGCTGTTGGATGTTCCAAGCGTTGCCGTAGACCTCGCCTTGACTGTTGGCTAGCTTGTACGTTCCGGGCTTCAGAACTTTAGCGATGACGAACGGCCCCTCCCAGGGGGGCGTGAGCTTGTGCCTCCCTCGGGTGTCTTGCCGCAGCCGAAGCACCAGATCGCCCACCTGGAGGTCTCGGGGTCGGACCCCTCGGGCGTGGTAGCGTCGCAGGGACTGCTGATACCGCGCCGAGTGTAGTAAGGCCCTGTCCCGAGCCTCATCCAGCTGGTCCAGCGAGTCTTCTCGGCTAGCTTGGTTGCTTTCTTCGTTGTAGGCCCTCGTCCTCGGGGAGCCGTATTCCAGGTCAGTGGGCAGGACGGCCTCGGCCCCGTAGACCAGGAAGAACGGCGTGAAACCTGTGGCTCGGCTTGGCGTCGTCCTCAGGCTCCAGACCACCGAGGGGAGTTCCTTCATCCATCGCTTGCCGAACTTGTTGAGATCATTGTAAATCCGGGGCTTGAGCCCTTGTAGAATCATGCCGTTGGCACGTTCCACTTGCCCATTCGACATGGGATGAGCTACGGCGGCCCAGTCTACCCGGATGTTGTGATCCTCGCAAAAATCCAAGAATTTTTTTGCCGGTGAACTGGGTGCCATTGTCGGTGATGATGGAGTTCGGGACCCCGAAGCGATGGATGATGTTGGTGAAGAACGCCACTGCCTGCTCGGATCTGATGCTGTTCAGGGGTCGGACCTCGATCCACTTGGAGAATTTGTCGACGGCGACCAGCAGGTGCGTGTAGCCCCCGGGCGCCTTCTGCAGAGGGCCGACGAGGTCCAGACCCCACACAGCGAAGGGCCAGGTGATGGGTATTGTCTGCAGAGCCTGAGCGGGCAGGTGGGTCTGCTTCGCATAGAATTGGCACCCTTCGCAGGCGCGGACAATTCTAGTGGCGTCAGCTACCGCCGTCGGCCAGTAGAAGCCTTGGCGGAAAGCGTTCCCGACGAGGGTTCGAGGCGCTGCATGATGGCCGCAAGCCCTCGAGTGTATTTCCTGCAGGAGTTCCTGACCCTCGGCGATGGAGATGCATCGCTGGAGGATGCCCGAGGGGCTACGGTGGTAGAGCTCCTTCTCATCGCCCAGCAAGACGAACGACTTGGCGCGTCGCGCTACCCGCCGAGCCTCGGCTCGGCCGAGGGGCAGCTCTCCTTGGCGGAGATATTGCAGGTACGGGGTCTGCCAATCTTGATCTGGCATGACCCCGCTCTGCTCCTCCTCGATGTGCAGTGCTTCGCCCTCAGGGGCCGAGGGTTCCTCGGGTTGAACCGAGGATGGCTCGGGCTGGGCCGAGGTCGCCTCGGACGGGGCCGAGGGCACCTCGGGCTCGGGCGTGTCGCCTATCTTGACGGAGGGTTGGTGCAGATCCCGGGAGAAGACGTCCGGGGGAACCGTCGTTCGCCCCGAGGCTATCTTCGCCAGCTCGTCCGCAGTCTCGTTGTAGCGCCGGGCGATGTGGTTAAGCTCGAGCCCATAGAACTTGTCTTCCAGGCGTCGAACCTCATCACAATAGGCCTCCATCTTCGGGTCGCGGCAGTGGGAGTTCTTCATGACTTGGTCGATGACGAGCTGCGAGTCGCCGCGTGCATCGAGGCGTCGGACCCCTAGCTCGATGGCGATTCGCAATCCGTTGATCAGAGCCTCGTACTCAGCCACATTGTTGGACGCCGGGAAATGGAGGCGGAGCACGTAGCGCAGGTGTTTCCCGAGGGGCGAGACGAAGAGCAGGCCCGCGCCGGCTCCCGTCTTCATCAGCGACCCGTCGAAAAACATGGTCCAGAGCTCCGGTTGGATCGGAGCCGTCGGCAGCTGGGTGTCGACCCATTCGGCTACGAAGTCCGCCAGTACCTGGGACTTGATGGCTTTCCGAGGGGCGAACGAGATTGCCTCGCCCATGATTTCCACCGCCCACTTCGCGATCCGTCCCGAGGCTTCCCGGCACTGGATGATCTCCCCCAGGGGGAAGGATGACACCACAGTCACCGGATGAGACTCGAAGTAATGTCACAGCTTTCGCCTCGTCAGGATCACTGCATACAGCAGCTTCTGGACTTGTGGGTAGCAGATCTTGGTCTCGGACAGCACCTCGCTGACGAAGTAAACTGGCCTCTGAATGGGCAAAGCATGCCCCTCTTCCTGCCTTTCGACCACGATCGCGACGCTGACCACCTGAGTGGTAGCGGCGACGTAGACCAAGAGGGCTTCTCCATCAGCTGGGGGTACCAAGACGGGCGCCTGGGTGAGGAGCGCCTTCAGGTTCCCGAGGGCTTCCTCAGCCTCGGGAGTCCAAGTGAAGCACTCGGCCTTCCTTAAGAGACGGTACAGGGGCAGGCCTCTTTCGCCGAGGCGCGAGATGAAACGGCTCAAGGCCGCGAGACATCCCATGACCCTCTGTACGCCTTTTAAGTCCTTGATGGGCCCCATGTTTGTGATGGCTGCGATCTTCTCCGGGTTGGCTTCGATGCCCCGCTCGGAGACGATGAATCCCAAGAGCATGCCTCGGGGCACCCCGAAGACGCACTTCTCGGGATTGAGCTTGACGCCCTTCGCCTTGAGACACCGGAATGTCAGTTCAAGGTCGGAGAGGAGGTCGGAGGCTTTCCTCGTCTTGACTACGATGTCATCGACGTAGGCCTCGACCGTACGACCGATGTGTTCGCCGAACACATGGTTCATGCACCGCTGGTACGTTGCACCCGCGTTCCTCAAACCGAACGGCATGGTGACATAACAGTACATGCCGAAGGGCGTGATGAAAGAAGTCGCGAGCTGGTCGGACTCTTTCATCTTGATTTGATGATACCCTGAGTAGGCATCGAGGAAAGACAGGGTTTCGCACCCTGCAGTGGAGTCCACGATTTGATCGATGCGAGGTAGAGGGTAGGGGACCTTCGGACATGCTTTGTTGAGACCAGTGTAGTCTACACACATCCGCCATTTTCCCCCTTTCTTCCTCACAAGTACAGGGTTAGCAAGCCATTCGGGATGGAATACCTCTTTGATGAACCCTGCTGCCATCAGCTTGTGGATCTCCTCGCCTATCACCCTGCGCCTTTCCTCGTCGAATCGGCGCAGAGGCTGTCTGACCGGTCGGGCTCCGGCCCGAATATCCAGCGAGTGCTCGGCGACATCCCTCGGTATGCCGGGCATGTCCGAGGGACTCCACGCAAAGACGTCGGCGTTTGCGCGGAGAAAGTCGACGAGCACTGCTTCCTATTTGGGGTCGAGCCCGGAACCGATCCGAATCTGCTTGGAGGTGTCGCCACTGGGGTCGAGAGGGACGGCCTTAACCGTCTCCGCTGGCTCGAAGTTGCCGGCATGTCGCTTCACGTCCGGCACCTCTCGGGAGAGGCCTTCCAGGTCGGCAACGAGGGCCTCGGACTCGGCGAGGGCCTCGGCGTACTCCACGCACTCCACATCGCATTTGAATGCGTGTTTGTACGTGGGGCCGACGGTGATGACCCCGTTGCGGCCCGGCATCTTGAGCTTCAGGTAGGTGTAGTTGGGGATGGCCATGAACTTCGCGTAGCATGGCCTTCCCAACACTGCGTGGTAGGTCCCTCGGAACCCGACCACCTCGAACGTCAAAGTCTCCCTTCGGAAGTTGGAGGGTGTTCCGAAGCAGACAGGAAGGTCGAGCTGTCCGAGGGGCTGGACGCGCTTCCCGGGAATGATCCCGTGGAAGGGCGCAGCGCCTGCTCGGACGGATGACAGATCGACGCGCAGGAGCCTGAGGGTCTCAGCGTAGATGATGTTGAGGCAGCTGCCCCCATCCATCAGGACCTTGGTGAGCCTGACGTCGCCGATGACGGGATCGACGACGAGCGGGTACTTCCCCGGGCTCGGCACGTGGTCGGGGTGGTCATCCTGGTCGAAGGTGATGGGCTTGTCGGACCAGTCTAGGTAGACTGGCGCCGCCACCTTCACCGAGCAGACCTCCCGACGCTCCTGCTTACGATGCCGAGCCGAGGCATTCGCCGCATGCCCTCCGTAGATCATGAAGCAGTCGCGGACCTCGGGGAACTCTCCTGCTTGGTGATCTTCCTTTTTGCCGTCGTCGCGGGCCCTGTCACCCTCTGCGGGTGGCCCGGCCCGGTGGAAGTGGCGCCGAAGCATGACGCACTCCTCGAGGGTGTGCTTGACGGGCCCCTGATGGTAGGGGCACGCCTCCTTGAGTGCCTTGTCGAAGAGGTTGGCGCCTCCGGGGGGCTTCCGAGGGTTCTTGTACTCGGCGGCGGCGACAAGGTCCGTGCTGGCGGCGTCGCGTTTCGCTTGCGACTTCCTCCTGCCTTTCTTCTTGGCGCCGAGCGGAGTAGACGCCTCGGGAGCATCTTCCGACGGGCGGCCCTGGGGCTGCTTGTCCTTTCGGAAGATGGCCTCGACCGCCTCCTGACCAGAGGCGAACTTGGTGGCGATGTCCATCAGCTCGCTCGCCCTGGTGGGGGTCTTGCGACCCAACTTGCTCACCAGGTCACGGCAGGTGGTGCCGGCAAGGAACGCGCCGATGACATCGGAGTCGGTGATGTTGGGCAGCTCGGTGCGCTGCTTCGAGAATCGCCGGATGTAGTCCCGAAGGGACTCTCCCGGCTGTTGCCGGCAGCTTCGAAGGTCCCAGGAATTCCCGGGGCGCACGTACGTGCCCTGGAAGTTGCCGGCGAAAGCCTGGACCAGATCCTCCCAGTTGGAAATCTGCCCCGGAGGCAGGTGCTCCAACCAAGCGCGAGCGGTGTCGGAGAGGAACAGGGGGAGGTTGCGGATGATGAGGTTGTCGTCGTCCGTCCCACCCAGTTGACAGGCCAGGCGGTAGTCCGCAAGCCACAATTCCGGTCTCATTTCCCCCGAGTACTTCGTGATAGTAGTCGGGGGTCGGAATCGGGGCGGAAACGGCGCCCGCCGAATGGCCCGGCTGAAGACCTGCGGACCGGGTGGTTCGGGCGAGGGACTCCGATCCTCCCCGCTGTCGTAGCGTCCCCCACGCCTGGGGTGGTAACCTCGGCGCACCTTTTCGTCGAGGCGGGCCCGACGGTCGCGATGAGGGTGCTCGTCACCGAGGTGGCCCGGGGCCGCAGGCGCGGTAATGTGCGTGCGCCCGGTGTAGACCGAGGCTTCCCGCATGAGTCGGGAAGTCGCGGCGCGAGGTTCCAAGGGGTACCCCTGCCTTCGGGAGGCAGAGCTCTCGGCCCGCCGGGCCGCAGCGCCTTCCAGGAGATGCTTGAGCTCTCCCTGGATTCGCCGACCCTCGGTGGTTGATGACTCCGGCATCGCGCGGAGGAGCATCGCCACGGCTGCCAGGTCCTGACCGGTTCCGCCGAATGCGGGTGGCGGTCTGTCCCTGGCATCGTTGGCGATGCGGTGCTGGAGACCTTGGGGCAGGTGACGTATTTCTCCGGCCGGGGGCTGGCTCGCCCATACTTGCCCGACGTTCCGGCGGATTGCCTCGAGCGCTCCTGCTCCCTCATCGAGCCCGGCCTGCGCCCCGCGGACTTGCTCGAGCTGTGTGTCGTGACCGCCCGCCGGAACGGGGACCACAGCTAGCTCCCGCGGGATGTCGGCGCGAGGCGCTGGCCTAGGGGGATCACCATCCTCCGGCATGCCGAGACAGCTGCCTCCGGAGGGATCCCCTAGCTCGACGTGGAAACATTCGCGGCTCGGGCCGCAGTCCTTGTCGTCAAGGCTGCGGCTGCCGTCGGAACAGTCGGAGAGGCAGTAGTTGCATGCGGTCATGAAGTCCCGCATGGCACTGGGGTTGCCAGATCCAGAGAAATCCCAGCAGATGCTGGGGTCGTCATCTTCCTCGGACCCAGAGGGTCCGTAGGTCGAGACACCCGTCAATCGGTCCCAAGGCGACCGCGCACGAAACCCCAGAGGGGTTGCACTCGCCTCAACGTGAGCGCCCGCCAAAGCGAGGCCGCCAGGCGGGTTGAGGCCGAGTCGAAATGACGAAGGATGGGAATCAGCCCGTACCTTTTGGTCGACGAGGATCGACGAAGTCGCATCGGGGGCTGATTGTGCTGTCGTCCTGGGTGCGAGGGCGATGTCCTGCAGGCCCTCCGTGAGCGTGCTGGCGTCGTCCACTTGCTCGGGATCGGCGTGTCGCGGGGGGACGGCGCTCGCCTTCGCCTCAAACGCGTGGGTGATGCCCGACGCGTCCTCCGTTGGGGCGCTGGGGATGTCGATTTGCTCGACAGTCGACTGAGCGCAGCCTCCCGCTCGGCCTTGGTTGCCCCGCCTCCTCCTCCGATGGCGAGGGAGAGGATGGGGTGAGCTCGAAAGTTGTCCTTCCCCCACGCGGGAAAGACGTCGTCGATTCCGCCGCCGGCGGGCGGGCTGTCCGCCACCATTGTCGCTGTCGCGCGGCGGTGGAAGGAGTATCATGTCGTAGTTGCCGTCGAAAGACACGAGCTCGAGACTCCCGAAACGGAGCATCGTCCCGGGTTGAAGAGGTCGTTGGAGACTGCCCATCTGGAGCTTGACGGGAAACTACTCGTCAACACGCAGCAGGCCCCTACCTGGCGCGCCAACTGTCGGCGTTCCGAGACCGGGGGGTCCCCGAGCCGACGAGTGAGTGTGCCGCGTGCCCCAGCCCAGATGGGTCGAGCGCGTGGGCGAGCGCGAAGGGGGGAGAGAGAGCGAGAGCGAGGTGGCCGGAGCCGGGTCGTGAGGGAGTCGGAGATTCTCGCGGCCTTCGTGTTCGTCCCGCGCCCAGGTCGGGTGCGCTTGCAGTAGGGGGTTACAAGCGTCCGCGCGGGTGAGGGGAGCGAGCGGCCCCGAGAGAGCGCCTGCCCCTGCCCTCCGTTCCCGCGAGGCCAACCTTCTCTAAGAAGGCCCTGGTCCTTCCTTTTATAGGCGTAAGGAGAGGATCCAGGTGTACAAATGGGGGTGTAGCAAGGTGCTACGTGTCTAGCGGGGGAGAGCTAGTGCCCTAAGTACATGCCAAGGTGGCAGCCGGAGAGATCTTGGCACCCAGCTAATGCGGCGTCGTGGCTGTCGGAGAAGCAATGGAGCCGGGCGGAGGGACAGCTGTCGGAGTGGTTGGGCCCTTGCTGACGTCCCCCTGCTTTCGTAAGAGAGCTGAGAGCCGCCGTCGTCATGGGTCCAGCGGGGTGCCATCATTGCCTATCTGGCGGAGCTAGCCAGATGGGACGTCGGTCCTGTTCTCTGTGGCCCGAGTCGTCTCGGGGTAGGGTGATGATGGCGCTTCCTGTCGACGTGGCGGACTCGTGCCCTAGGTCGGGCGACGTGGGGGCTCCTCCGAAGCCGAGGTCGAGTCTGTCCTGCATGGCCGAGGCCGAGGCCGAGCCCGAGCCCCTGGGTCGGGCGAGGCGGAGGTCGCTCGGCAGAGGTCGGGGTGGAGTCCGAGCCCTGGGTCGGGCGAAGCGGAGTTCATCGTCTTCTGGGGCCTTAGCCCGAGTCCGAGCCCTGGGTCGGGCGGAGCGGAGTTCGCCGTCTTCCGGGGCCTTAGCCCGAGTCCGAGCCCTGGGTCGGGCAGAGCGGAGTTCGCCGTCTTCCGAGGCCTTAGCCCGAGTCCGAGCCCTGGGTCGGGCGGAGCGGAGTTCGCCGTCTTCCGGGGCCTTAGCCCGAGTCCGAGCCCTGGGTCGGGCGGAGCGGAGTTCGCCGTCTTCCGGGGCCTTAGCCCGAGTCCGAGCCCTGGGTCGGGCGGAGCGGAGTTTCCTCTGGCGCTTTTGGCCAAGCCTGGCTGCCCGTCAGTCTTACTCTTTGCGTTAAAGGCCCCAGTGACTTGGTCGGTCGGCGCGGTGATTTAGTCAGGGTTACTTCTTATCGAAGGCAAGGCCTCGGGCGAGCCGGAGATGCGTCTGCCGTGAAAGAGGAGGCCTCGGGCGAGACGGAAACATCTCAGGGTCGGCTGCCCTTGCCCGACGCTAGGCTCGGGCGTGGCGTGATCGAGTCGCTCGTATGGACTGATCCCTGACTTAATCAAACCCATCAGGCCTCTGCAGCTTTATGCTGATGGGGGTTACCAGCTGAGAATTAGGCGTCTTGAGGGTACCCCTAATTATGGTCCCCGACAGCTACACCCCCCATTGTACACCTGGATCCTCTCCTTACGCCTATAAAAGGAAGGACCAGGGCCCTCTTAGAGAGGGTTGGCCGCGCGGGGACGAGGACGAGACGGGCGCTCGCGTGAGGCCACTCGCTCCTTCCCCCGTGTGGACGCTTGTAACCCCCTACTGCAAGCGCACCCGACCTGGGCGCGGGACGAACACGAAGGCCGCGAGATTTCCACCTCTCTCACGCCCATCTCCGGCCACCTCACTTCCCCCCTTCGCGCTCGGCCTCGCGTCGACCCATCTGGGCTGGGGCACGCAGCGACACTTCACTCGTCGGCTCAGGGACCCCCCGGTCTCGAAACGCCGACAGTTGGCGCGCCAGGTAGGGGCCTGCTGCGTGTTGACGAACAGCTTCCCGTCAAGCTCCAGATGGGTAGTCTCCAGCAACCTCTCCGGCCCGGGACGGTGCTCCGTTTCGGGAGCCTTGAGTTCATGTCCCTCGATGGCAGCTACGACATGATACTCTTTCCACCGCCGGGTGACAGCGACAGTGGCGGCCGACAGTCCGCCCGCCGGCGGCGGGATCGACGACGTCTTCCCCGCGTGGTGGAAGAACAACCTTCGAGCTCGCCCCGTCTTCTTCCCCATCGACGGAGGAGGAGGAGGCGGGGCAACCAAGGCCAAGCAGGAGGCGGCGCCTCGTCGGCCGTCGAGCGAGTCGACAACGCCAGCACTCCAACGGGGGGCGCGCTGGGCATCGGCCTCGCGCTTGAGACGAAGACGAGCATTGTCCCCCCGCGACGCGTCAATCCCGAGCAAACGGACGACGCCAGCACGCTCGCGAAAGGCTTGCTGGGTGTCGCCCTCGTACTTGAGACGACGGTGCAGTCAGCCCCCGACGTGGCCTCGTCATCGCCCGTCGACCAAGAGGTACCGACCGATTCCCATCCCATGCCTCTCGGATTTAGCCTCGACCCGCCTAGCGGCTCCGCTTCGGCGGACGCTTTCGTAGAGGCGAATCCGAACCCTCTGGGGTTTCGTATGCGGTCACCTTGGGACCGGCTGACGAACGTCTCGACCTACGGGCCCTCTGGGTCCGAGGAAGATGACGAGCCCAGCTTCTGTTGGGATTTCTCCGGACTTGGCAACCCCGGTGCCATGCGGGACCTCATGACCACATGCGACTGCTGCCTTTCCGGCTGTTCCGACGGTAGCCGTAGCCTCGGCGACGAGGACTACGGCCTGAGCCGCGAATGTTTCCACGTCGATCTAGGGGGTCCCCCCGAAGGCAACCATCTCGGCATGCCGGAGGACGGTGATCTCCCTAGGCCGGTGCCTCGTGTTGACATCCCGCGGGAGCTAGCTGTGGTCCCCATTCCGGTGGGGGGTCACGACCCACAACTCGAGCAAATCCGCGGGGTGCAGGCCAGGCTCGACGAGGGAGCAGGAGCGCTTGAGCCAATCCACTGGGACGTCGGGCAGGCATGGGCGGGCCAACCTCCGGCCGGAGAAATGCGTCATCTGCCCCAGGGCTTCCAGCACCGCATCGCCAACGATGTCAGGGTCAGGCCGCCACCCGCATCCAGTGGGGTCGGCCAGAACCTGGCTGCAGCAGCAATGCTCCTCCGCGCGATGCCGGAGCCATCAACCACCAAGGGGCGGTGAATCCAGGGAGAGCTCAAAGATCTCCTAGAAGGCGCCGCGGTCCGGCGGGCCGAGAGCTCCGCCTCCCGAAGGCAGGGGTACCCCTCGGAACATCATGCCGCGACTTCCCGATTCATGCGGGAAGCCTCGGTCTACACCGGGCGCACGCTCAACACAGCGCCTACGGCCCCGGGTCGCCTCGGCAACGAGCACCATCACCGCGATCGTCGGGCCCACCTCGACGAGAGGGTGCGCCGAGGCTACCACCCCAGGCGTGGGGGACGCTACGACAGCGAGGAGGATCGGAGTCCCTCGCCCGAACCTCCCGGTCCGCA
This sequence comes from Zea luxurians, assembly GCA_029449295.1. Classification (NCBI taxonomy): domain Eukaryota; kingdom Viridiplantae; phylum Streptophyta; class Magnoliopsida; order Poales; family Poaceae; genus Zea; species Zea luxurians. Next base: position 50,168 of record JAOPSE010000581.1, read on the forward strand.
GGCCTTCAGCTGGGCCATACGACGGGCGCCGTTCCCGATCTGGTTCCGACCCCGGACTACTATCACAAAGTACTCGGGGGAGACGAGACTGGAACTGTGGCTCGCGGACTACCGTCTGGCCTGCCAACTGGGTGGAACGGACGATGACAACCTCATCATCCGCAACCTCCCCATGTTCCTCTCCGACACCGCTCGCGCCTGATTGGAGCACCTGCCTCCGGGGCAGATCTCCAACTGGGACGACCTAGTCCAAGCTTTCGTCGGCAATTTCCAGGGCACGTATGTGCGCCCCGGGAATTCCTGGGACCTCCGAAGCTACCGACAGCAGCCGGGAGAGTCTTTCCGGGACTACATCCGGTGATTCTCGAAGCAGCGCACCGAGCTGCCCAACATCACCGACTCGGATGTCATCGGCGCGTTCCTCGCTGGCACCACCTGCCGCGACCTGGTGAGCAAGTTGGGTCGCAAGACCCCCACCAGGGCGAGCGCGCTGATGGACATCGCCACCAAGTTCGCCTCCGGCCAGGAGGCGGTCGAGGCTATCTTCCGGAAGGACAAGCAGCCCCAGGGCCGCCCATCGGAAGATGCCCCCGAGGCATCAGCTCAGCGCGGTGCCAGGAAGAAGGGCAAGAAGAAGTCGCAAGCGAAACGCGACACCGCCGACGCGGACCTTGTCGCCGCCGCCGAGCACAAGAACCCTCGGAAGCCCCCCGGAGGTCCCAACCTCTTCGACAAGATGCTCAAGGAGCCGTGCCCCTATCACCAGGGGCCCGTCAAGCACACCCTTGAGGAGTGTGTCATGCTTCGGCGCCACTTCCACAGGGCCGAGCCACCCGCAGAGGGTGGCAGGGCCCGCGACAACGACAAGAAGGAAGATCACCAGGCAGGAGAGTTCCCCGAGGTCCGCGACTGCTTCATGATCTACGGCGGGCAAGCGACGAACGCCTCGGCTCGGCACTGCAAGCAAAAGCGCCGGGAGGCCTGTTCGGTGACGGTGGTGGCGCCGGTCTACCTAGACTGGTCCGACAAGCCCATCACCTTCGACCAAGTCGACCACCCCGACCATGTGTCGAGCCCGGGGAAATACCCGCTCGTCGTCGACCCCGTCATCGGCGACGTCCGGCTCACCAAGGTCCTCATGGACGGAGGCAGCAGCCTCAACATCATCTACGCCGAGACCCTCGGGCTTCTGCGTATCGATCTGTCCTCGGTCCGGGCGGGCGCTGCGCCTTTCCATGGGATCATCCCCGGGAAGCACGTCCAGCCCCTCGAACAACTCGATCTTCCCGTCTGCTTCGGAACACCCTCCAACTTCCGAAGGGAGACCCTGACGTTCGAGGTGGTCGGGTTCCGAGGAACCTACCACGCGGTATTGGGGAGGCCCTGCTACGCGAAGTTCATGGTCGTCCCCAACTACACCTACCTCAAGCTCAAGATGTCGGGCCCCAACGGGGTCATCACCGTCGGCCCCACGTACAAACACGCGTTCGAATGCGACGTGGAGTGCGTGGAGTACGCCGAGGCCCTCGCCGAGTCCGAGGCCCTCATCGCCGACCTGGAGAGCCTCTCTAAGGAGGTGCCAGACGTGAAGCGTCATGCCGACAACTTCGAGCCAGCGGAGACGGTTAAGTCCATCCCCCTCGACCCCAGCAGTGACGCCTCCAAGCAAGTCCAGATCGGCTCCGGGCTCGATCCCAAATAGGAAGCAGTGCTCGTCGACTTTCTCCGCGCGAACGCCGACGTCTTCGCGTGGAGTCCCTCAGACATGCCCGGCATACCGAGGGATGTCGCCGAGCACTCACTGGACATCCGAGCTGGAGCCCGACCCGTCAAGCAGCCTCTGCGCCGATTCGACGAGGAGAAGCGCAGAGCCATAGGCGAGGAGATCCACAAGCTAATGGCGGCGGGTTCATCAAAGAGGTATTCCATCCCGAATGGCTTGCCAACCCTGTGCTTGTGAGAAAGAAAGGGGGGAGATGGCGGATGTGTGTAGACTACACTGGTCTGAACAAGGCATGTTCGAAGGTTCCCTACCCTCTGCCTCGCATCGATCAGATCGTGGATTCCACTGCTGGGTGCAAAACCCTGTCTTTCCTCAATGCCTACTCAGGGTATCACCAAATCAGGATGAAAGAGTCTGACCAGCTCGTGACCTCTTTCATCACACCCTTCGGCATGTACTGCTATGTCACTATGCCGTTCGGCTTGAGGAATGCGGGCGCGACGTACCAGCGGTGCATAAACCATGTGTTCGGCGAACACATTGGCCGCACAGTCGAGGCCTACGTCGATGACATCGTAGTCAAGACGAGGAAAGCCTCTGACCTCCTTTCCGACCTTGAAGTGACATTCCGATGTTTCAAGGCGAAAGGCGTCAAGCTCAATCCCGAAAAGTGTGTCTTTGGGGTGCCCCGAGGCATGCTCTTGGGGTTCATCGTCTCCGAGCGGGGCATCGAAGCCAACCCGAAGAAGATCGCAGCCATCACCAGCATGGGGCCCATCGAGGACTTGAAAGGCGTATAGAGGGTCATGGGATGTCTCGCGGCTCTAAGCCGCTTCATCTCACGCCTCGGCGAAAGAGGTCTACCTCTTTACCGCCTCTTAAGGAAGGCCGAGCGCTTCACTTGGACTCCTGAGGCCGAGGAAGCCCTCGGGAACCTGAAGGCGCTCCTCACGAAGGCGCCTATCTTGGTGCCCCCAGCTGCCGGAGAAGCCCTCTTGGTCTACGTCGCCGCGACCACTCAGGTGGTTAGCGCCGCGATTGTGGTCGAGAGGCAAGAAGAGGGGCATGCATTGCCCGTTCAGAGGCCAGTCTACTTCGTCAGCGAGGTACTGTCCGAAACCAAGATCCGCTACCCACAAGTTCAGAAGCTGCTGTACACGGTAATCCTGACACGGCGGAAGTTGCGACACTACTTCGAGTCTCATCCGGTAACTGTGGTGTCATCCTTCCCCTTGGGGGAGATCATCCATTGTCGAGAAGCCTCGGGTAGGATTGCAAAGTGGGCGGTGGAAATCATGGGCGAAACGATCTCGTTCGCCCCTCGGAAGGCCATCAAATCCCAGGTTTTGGCGGACTTCGTGGTTGAATGGGTCGACACCCAGCTACCAACAGCTCCGATCCAACCGGAGCTCTGGACCATGTTCTTCGATGGGTCGCTGATGAAGACAAGAGCCGGCGCGGGCCTACTCTTCATCTCGCCCCTCGAGAAGCACCTACGCTACGTGCTACGCCTCCACTTCCCGGCGTCCAACAATGTAGCTGAGTACGAGGCTCTGGTCAACGGGTTGCGGATTGCCGTCGAGCTAGGGGCCCGACGCCTCGACGCTCGTGGTGACTCGCAGCTCGTCATCGACCAAGTCATGAAGAACTCCCACTGCCGCGACCCGAAGATGGAGGCCTACTGCGATGAGGTCCGGCGCTTGGAAGACAAGTTCTACGGGCTCGAGCTCAACCACATCGCTCGGCGCTACAACGAGACTGCGGACGAGCTGGCTAAAATAGCCTCGGGGCGAACAACGGTTCCCCCGGACGTCTTCTCCCGAGATCTGCATCAACCCTCCGTCAAGATCGACGACGCGTCCGAGCCTGAGGCACCCTCGGGCATCCCGAGGTACCCTCGGCACAGTTCGAGGCACCCTCGGCTTGGCCCGAGGCACCCTCGGTTCGGCCCGAGGTACCCTTGGCCCCCGAGGGCGAGACGCTGCACGTCAAGGGGGAGCAAAGCGGGGTCACGCCTGATCAAAACTGGCAGACCCCGTACCTGCAATATCTCCACCGAGGAGAGCTACCCCTTGACCGAGCCGAAGCTCGGCGGTTGGCGCGGCGCGCCAAGTCGTTTGTCTTGCTGGGAGAAGGGAAGGAGCTCTACCACCGCAACCCTTCAGGCATCCTCCAGCGATGCATCTCCACCACCAAAGGTCAGGAACTCCTCCAAGAAATACACTCGGGGGCTTGCGGCCACCACGCAGCACCTCGAGCCCTTGTCGGAAATGCTTTCCGACAAGGTTTCTACTGGCCAACGGCGGTGGCCGACGCCACTAGAATTGTCCGCGCCTGCGAAGGGTGTCAGTTCTACGCAAGGCAGACCCACCTGCCCGCTCAGGCTCTGCAGACAATACCCATCACATGGCCTTTTGCTGTGTGGGGTCTGGACCTCGTCGGCCCCTTGCAGAAGGCACCCGGGGGCTACACGCACCTGTTGGTCGCCATTGACAAATTTTCCAAGTGGATCGAGGTCCGACCCCTGAACAGCATCAGGTCCGAGCAGGCGGTGGCGTTCTTCACCAACATCATCCATCGTTTCGCGGTCCCGAACTCCATCATCACCGACAACGGCACCCAGTTCACCGGCAGAAAGTTCTGGACTTCTGCGAGGATCACCACATCCGGGTGGACTGGGCCGCCGTGGCTCATCCCATGACGAATGGGCAAGTAGAGCGTGCCAACGACATGATTCTACAAGGACTCAAGCCTCGGATTTACAACGACCTCAACAAGTTCGGCAAGCGATGGATGAAGGAACTCCCCTCGGTGGTCTGGAGCCTGAGAACGACACCGAGCCGAGCCATGGGCTTCACGCCGTTCTTCCTAGTCTATGGGGCCGAGGCCATCTTGCCCACAGACCTGGAATACGGTTCCCCGAGGACGAGGGCCTATGACAACCAAAGCAACCAAGCTAGTCGAGAAGACTCGCTGGACCAGCTAGAAGAGGCTCGGGACAAGGCCTTACTACACTCGGCGCGGTACCAGCAGTCCATGCGACGCCACCACGCTCGAGGGGTCCGGTCCCGAGACCTCCAGGTGGGCGACCTGGTGCTTCGGCTGCGACAAGACGCCCGAGGTCGACACAAGCTCACGCCCCCCTGGGAGGGGCCGTTCGTCATCGCCAAAGTTCTAAAACCCGGAACATACAAGGTGGCCAACAGTCAAGGCGAGGTCTACAGCAACGCTTGGAACATCCAACAGCTACGTCGCTTCTACCCTTAAGATGTTTTCAAGTTGTTCATATACATCGCTCTCACGCAAAGTTTAGTCATCAAGGAAGGGTCAGCCTTGCCTCGGCAAAGCCCGACCCTCCCTCGGGGGCTAAAAGGGGGGAACCCCCTCTGCGTCGAAATTTTCCTCGAAAAAAAGATCTTTTCCGCCGGAATGTCTTTCGTGCTTTTCGACTACTTCGAAAGTGGATCCTGAAAACGACGGAGTACACGTAAGCAGCCAAGGCTGACCGAGCCGAGGGACTCCTACGCCTCCGGGATACGGATACCTCACTCATCACCTTCTGCCATAAGTAACTCACGTTCGGATAAGTGATTCCGCGGACCGGACAAGTCTTCACGTTCGGAAGCTCTTCTGCCGGAGCGATTCTTCGGGCCTTCTCGACTGCGTCGGTGACAGAACCCCATGGACGGGTAAGAGTGCGCGTAAGCGGCAAGGCCGACCGAGCCGAGGGACTCCTACGCCTCCGGGATACGGATACCTCACTCATCACCTTCCGTGAGAAGCAACTCTCGCTCGCACAAACAGTTCTGTTACCGACAAAAAAGTCCAGATACTCGAAACAAGAGGAAAGGAGACGTGGCTTTACAATACGGCGAGGGTGTGTTTCGGCCTCGGCGGCCGCAGAAAACACACGCTACAAGATAATCCGATCCTACAGGCTCGGACCTTGACGGCTAAAAGGAGCAGCAGCACCCTCGGCGTCGACAACACCTCTGGCGAGGTTCGACCTAGCCTCGGACGGCGACGCGGTCCAAGGGTCTCCGCTCTGAAGGACAACGTCATCACCAAGCCCGGGCCATCGCCGCCAGGGTCTTCTCCAAGAATCCGACCCGAGCAGGCGGCTCGGCCGGTCACCCCGGGGCCTCGGCTAGCTGTCCCCCAAGGACATCAGCCCGGCCCGAGGCCTCGGCAGGTCAATTCCGGCGTCGGTCCCGCTAACGGACGACCCGGCCGGGCTCCGGCCGACCTAGTCTTCTTTTCGAGCCAACTCTGCCTCTGTTCGCGCTGGCACCGCTACCCCTGGCCTCGGCTCATCGAAGAGCGGACGAGGGTTTCCTCTAACTAGACAAGGGAAGCCTCGGACAACAAGGCTGAACGAGTCGAGGGACTCCTACGCCTCCGGGATACGGATACCTCACTCGTCACCTTTACACGGGGCGACTCACGCTTGGTGAAGTGGTTCAGACAACCAACAGGCGAGTCTTAGTGCTCGAAAATGGGGAAAAAACACGGCTCCGTGCCGAATTTACATACATGTTCAGGCCTCGACAACCACAACGAACAAAAACACTGGCATTCGAAGTGCCATTACAAACGGAACTCTGGTTCCACCTCCGCAGGTACGAACAACCCCACGCGACTGGGGGGGGCTGCGGAACAACAGAAGACCGACGAATGGCTCGCTGTCGCCCGCCCCAGCGGCAACGACGATGAAGACTTCTGCTCCGGGGGGCCGAACAGCAGCAGCGATTGCCTCAGGGCGGATGCTGCTGCCAGGAGGCCCCCGCCCGTGCCCAAACTCGTGAGGCAAGGACGGGCAGAAGGCCGTAGAGTTGGAGGTCGGTCCGCGGGTGGCGCCGGCAAGCTCGTCGGTGGTGGAACCTCTTCCAGCTGCCGTGGCGGAAGGCGGCACCGGGAGCGGCTCCGAAGCCGCTCGGCTCAGAGAGCCGGGCACGCTGCAGCTGCCAGTGCCACGGCCGACTCCCGCCCTTCCCCCCGATCACTGAGGGAAGGAGCGGGCCACCGCACACGCAGGGGCCGACCCCAACTCGGCACACTCCCCTCCCCAGCCCTGGTGATGAAAATCCTTGAGGCTGAGGGAGGGGCAGAGGCCGCGGCTTGGTTCGCTCTCCCCCGCCATCGAACTGGAGGTCACCATCTTGGGTGACCGCCGGCGGAGGGGTGCGACCGGGCTGCATGATGAAAATCCTTGAAACCGAACGACGGCTGAAAGGTACCAACTCCCGTGGAGTTGCGTTCCTCCAACAACGAAGCGGAAAGACGGTGGATATCCCCCATCCGGGGGCTTGGAAGGTGGAAAGACACGATGCATAAGGGAGCGCGAAGACACGGTCTGTGATATCCTGGCCCTTGGGATGGGATGTCCTGGCCCAAGGCTTAATAGAATTAATAGTGTAATCATACCAACAAGGTGCATCTTCTTTTTTGGAAGCCTATCTTGAAAGAACCTCCAAGTTAAGCGTGCTTGGCTTAGATCAATTTGGGATGGGTGACCGACCGGGAAGTTTTCTCGGGTGTGCATGAGTGAGGACAAAGTGCGCACAAAAGACTCGTGTTGGTCTGTGGTGACAATATATGATCCTAGAGAGCTGCCAGGAGTAAGTACCGCCGGTCCAGGGATTGGACGGGGTGTTACAAGTGGTATCAGAGCCGACCCTCGTGGTTTCACGGGCGTGTGTGGGCTAGGGGGTTCGGGTATATGGCGCATGGCGCATGTGGGCCCGGAGTGGTCACATGGCATGGCATATGACGGCACTAGACATACAGACGTGGCCAAGAGGGGAGGTTCCTGGATTGGGGTTGACCGACGAGGACGTCGGTCCTCTAAGGGGGGTGGATTGTGATATCCTGGCCCTTGGGATGGGATGTCCTGGCCCAAGGCTTAATAGAATTAATAGTGTAATCATACCAACAAGGTGCATCTTCTTTTTTGGAAGCCTATCTTGAAAGAACCTCCAAGTTAAGCGTGCTTGGCTTAGATCAATTTGGGATGGGTGACCGACCGGGAAGTTTTCTTGGGTGTGCATGAGTGAGGACAAAGTGCGCACAAAAGACTCGTGTTGGTCTGTGGTGACAATATATGATCCTAGAGAGCTGCCAGGAGTAAGTACCGCCGGTCCAGGGATTGGACGGGGTGTTACACGGCCTTCCAAGAGGGCCACCCTCCTTTTAAAGGCGACTCTCCCCACTTGTGTCCCCAGCCGTCGTGGGCTGAGTCTTCTCCAACACGCTCCAAGGTCCTCCCCCTACGGCGCGGGGGCTGGGTCCCACACGTCATGCAAGCCGGCCCAGAGCAGAAGAAGCCAAACCGCCGCGCGTGGTGCGTGCAACCGCTTAGCGGTTACAAGCGGCTCTCCACTTTTGCCCAGACCAGCGGGCGAGAGGGCGGGCAGCCATGCAGGCGGCATGCAACCGTGCCAAGTGGGCGCGCTTCTCCGACTCCCAACACGCCCAGCATGGAGGCCCAGACCCACGCGTCATGCAACCGGCGCGCTGAATGCTTCACGCCTGCAACTGCACCGCCACCTGCGCCACCACCGCGCCTCCTCGACTGCGGAACCAATACCACGACTCGAGGTGACCCAGCGCACGACCCAGCGGCTCCAGCCTAGCGCGACGGTCAATGCGGCCGAAAATGGGCCGGCAGTAATGGCGGTGGCAGGCAGGCAGGAGCAGCGGTCACGTCATCAGCCAAGCTTACGTCCCATCCGGGGGCAGCGAGAGAACCCTCTCTCACAGCGTGAAGACAACGCGCCCGTGTTCCGTTCCTCGAACGGCTCGCGCACGCGCAACGGCTGCCCTGCGAACCACTCGCCTCGTCGTATTAACTTCACGGCGGGACAGGCGGCGCCTCTGGCAGGAGAAGCGAGCGACGCTTCGCCTTCGCCATAGTGACCGCGTCAAAAAGGTACGCCGCGTCGTTCGATTTCGTATCCTTTTCCTTTTTCCTCTTCCTCTCTCTTGCAACAGGGACTGGGAAAGGGGGATACCCCGAAAAGGATCCTTCCCTACGAAGGAACCAGGCTCCGAGCCTCCCTACTGATCAGAGGTTCGAAGGCTGGCCCCTCGGAAGGGTTCAACAGCCGCCTCAGAGCACGTGGGCTCCACACCCACTACTGGTCAGAGGTTCGAAGGCCGGCCCCTCGGAAGGGTTCAACGGCTGCCTCAGGCTACTTGGGCTCCGCGCCCACTATTGATCAGGGGTTCGAAGGCTGGCCCCCGAAGGGTTCACAGCCGCCTCAGACACAGAGCGAGGGATGACCATGGGTACGTTCGATACATAACCAAGGCTCGGGCTGCGCTCCCGAGGTACCCTAGGACATTTCCGAGACCAGCGGGAACGATCTTGTAACGGAATCCTATCAGAGGGAGGCATCGAGCCCTCGGACCCCGTCGCCAGGGGACCGGGTCCGGCAGATCACCCGCAGGTACTTTTGGGCGCGCCTCTGGGCCTCTAGCCGACCCCTAACGAATGGGGCACGGACGTCCACTCGGATCACCCGCCTGCAGCTCACCGGAGACGCCATGTTCGGCGCCCACCGAGGGCAACATGGCGCTCTCCCCCTCCTCCTTGCGGAAAGGCGACGCAGGGGCGTATGTAAAAAAGTCGAGTCTGTCCCTGATCGCCCTCTCGCCCTGTGCAGAGGCTCGGGGGCTACTCTCGCAAACCCGGCTCCGGCCAAACCGTTGACAGCGTCAACATACCAGCCCGAGAACTTGGGACCCGACCGTACACCCGGGCTACGGCCAGCTCGCATGAGGGAACGACCAGACCAGCCGAAGCATTGCGCGAGGCGTTAAGACCTCGGAAGAGTCAAACCACTCCTCCGAGGCCTCGGGGGCTACACCCGACGGGTGCGCTCGCGCGCACCCACCGGAACAAAACGCAACCGAGAAAGGCTGGTCCCCTTGCAAAAAAGTGCGACGAAAGCCTCCAAGCGAGTGCTAACACTCCCTTCGAGGCTCGGGGGCTACTGTCGGGGACCATAATTAGGGGTACCCTCAAGGCTCCTAATTCTCAGCTGGTAACCCCCATCAGCATAAAGCGGCAAAGGCCTGATGGGTGCGATCAAGTCAGGGATCAGTCCATTCGAGGGACTCGATCACGCCTCGCCCGAGCCTAGCCTCGGACAAGGGCAGCCGACCCCGTAGGATCTCCGCCTCGCCCGAGGCCCCCCTCCAGCGGCGAACACGTTCTCGGCTCGCCCGAGGCCCTGTCTTTGCCAAGAAGCAACCACGACCAAATCGCAGGAGCATTTAATGCAAAGGTGACCTGACACCTTTATCCTGACGCGCGCTCCTCAGCTGACAGAGCCGAAGTGGCCGCCGTCACTTCGCCGCTCCACTGGCCGGTCTGACAGAAAGACAGCGCCGCCTGCGCCGCTCCGACTGCGGTGCCACTTGACAGAGTGAGGCTGACAGGCAGTCAGGCCCGGCCGCACACCATAGGAAACTCCGCTCCACCCGACCCAGGGCTCGGACTCGGGCTAAGCCCCGGAAGACGGCGAACTCCACTCCACCCGACCCAGGGCTCGGACTCGGGCTAAGCCCCAGAAGACGGCGAACTCCGCTCCGCCCGACCCAGGGCTCGGACTCGGGCTAAGCCCCGGAAGACGGCGAACTCCGCTCCGCCCGACCCAGGGCTCGGACTCGGGCTAAGCACCCGGAAGACGGCGAACTCCGCTCCGCCCGACCTAGGGCTCGGACTTGGGCTCAGCCCTAGAAGCGACGAACTCCGCTTCGCCCGACCCCAGGACTCAAATTCCGCCCTGGCCTCAGCCAACGACCTCCGCCTCGCCCGACCTAGGGGCTCGGACTCGGCCTCGGCCACAGAATACGAACTCGACCTCGACCTCGGAGGAGCCTCCACATCGCCCAACCTAGGGCGCGGACCGGCCACGTCAACAGGAGGCGCCATCATTACCCTACTCCAAGCTGACTCAGGCTATGGGGAACAAGACCGGCGTCCCATCTGGCTCGCTCCGCCAGATAGGCGATGATGGCGCCCCGCACGCTCCCTGACGATGGTGGCTCTCGGCCCCCTTACGGAAGCAGGAGGACGTCAGCAAGGACTCGACGGCCCCGACAGTTGTCCCTCCGCTAGGCTCCAACGCTCCTCCGACGGCCACGACATCACACAAACCGGGCGCCAAAATCTCTCCGGCCGCCACGATGGCGTGTACTTAGGGCGCTAGCTCCCCTCCGCTAGACACGTAGCACTCTGCTACACCCCCCATTGTACACCTGGATCCTCTCCTTACGCCTATAAAAGGAAGGACCAGGGCCCTCTTAGAGAGGGTTGGCCGCGCGGGGACGAGGACGAGACGGGCGCTCGCGTGAGGCCACTCGCTCCTTCCCCCGTGTGGACGCTTGTAACCCCCTACTGCAAGCGCACCCGACCTGGGCGCGGGACGAACACGAAGGCCGCGGGATTTCCACCTCTCTCACGCCCATCTTCGGCCACCTCACTTCCCCCCTTCGCGCTCGGCCTCGCGTCGACCCATCTGAGCTGGGGCACGCAGCGACACTTCACTCGTCGGCTCAGGGACCCCCCGGTCTCGAAACACCGACAATAGGTTTCACCAAAATCCAAACCTTCGACTTGGGAGTATCCCTTGGCCACAAGTCGAGCTTTGTTCCTTGTCACCACACCATGCTCATCTTGCTTGTTGCGGAAGACCCACTTGGTTCCTACAACATTTTGATTAGGACGTGGAACTAAGTGCCATACCTCATTCCTAGTGAAATTGTTGAGCTCCTCTTGCATCGCCATCACCCAATCCGAATCTTGAAGTGCTTCCTCTACCCTGTGTGGCTCAATAGAGGAAACAAAGGAGTAATGCTCACAAAAATGTGCAACACGAGATCGAGTGGTTACCCCCTTATGAATGTCGCCGAGGATGGTGTCGACGGGGTGATCTCGTTGGATTGCTTGGTGAACTCTTGGGTGTGGCGGCCTTGGTTCTTCATCCTCCTTGTCTTGATCGTTTGCATCTCCCCCTTGATCATTGCCATCATCTTGAGGTGGCTCATCTCTTTGATCTTCTCCTTCATCAACTTGAGCCTCGTCCTCATTTTGGGTTGGTGGATATGCTTGTGTGGAGGAGGATGGTTGATCTTGTGCATGTGGAGACTCTTCGGATTCCTTAGGGCACACATCCCCAATGGACATGTTCCTTAGCGCGATGCGCGGAGCCTGTTCTTCACCTATCTCATCAAGATGAACTTGCTCTACTTGAGAGCCGTTAGTTTCATCAAACACAACGTCACAAGAAACTTCAACAAGTCCCGAGGACTTGTTAAAGATTCTATATGCCCTTGTGTTTGAGTCATATCCTAGTAAAAAGCCTTCTACAGTTTTAGGAGCAAATTTAGATTTTCTACCTCTCTTAACAAGAATAAAGCATTTGCTATCAAAAACTCTAAAATATGAAATATTGGCTTTTTACCGGTTAGGAGTTCATAGGATGTCTTCTTGAGGATTCGGTGTAGATATATCCGGTTGATGGCGTAGCAGGCGGTGTTAACCGCCTCGGCCCAAAACTGATCCGGCGTCTTGTATTCATCAAGCATGGTTCTTTCCATGTCCAATAGAGTTTGATTCTTCCTCTCCACTACACCATTTTGTTGTGGCGTGTAGGGAGAAGAGAACTCATGCTTGATGCCCTCCTCCTCAAGGAAGCCTTCAATTTGAGAGTTCTTGAACTCCGTCCCGTTGTCGCTTCTTATTTTCTTGATCCTTAAGCGAACTCATTTTGAGCCCGTCTCAAGAATCCTTTTAAGGTCTCTTGGGTATGGGATTTTTCCTGCAAAAAGAACACCCAAGTGAAGCGAGAATAATCATCCACAATAACTAGACAGTACTTACTCCCGCCGATGCTTATGTAAGCGATCGGGCCGAATAAATCCATGTGTAGGAGCTCCAGTGGCCTGCCACTTGTCATGATATTCTTGTGTGGATGATGAGTGCCAACTTGCTTCCCGGCTTGGCATGCGCTACAAATCCTGTCTTTCTCAAAATAAACATTTGTTAGTCCTAAAATGTGCTCTCCCTTTAGAAGCTTATGAAGATTCTTCATCCCAACGTGGGCTAGTCGGCGGTGCCAAAGCCAACCCATGTTAGTCTTAGCAATTAAGCAAGTGTCGAGTTCAGCTCTATCAAAATCTACCAAGTATAGATGACCCTCTAACACTCCCTTAAATTGTCACACCCGGTTTTGAAGGCAAACCGAATGCGAACTATGTACGTGCCAGGATCAGAACTCACGTACACAGCGATTACATAAATGAACATCATCGCACAATGCTCGAATAATAACATAAAAGAGTATTAACTTATTACATCACAGAGTCATGGACATCCACATAGTCATCAACTTAACAGTTAAATCAAAGTGCTAAGCGAAACGCAGTAAAGATAAGGCCTTCACAGGCAGCTGACTGGGGGTTGCCGCCAACCCACACCTAGAATTCGTCGTAGTCTTGAAACTCCTGGAAGTCTCCTTCCACGGCTTCACCTTCTCCTGAGCAGTGGTTACAATGCGGACAACCTGGTGTTTTGTGGTAAAGCAAGGATGAGTACACATCAACGTACTCAGCAAATGTCCCGTTTGGTTGAAGTGGACTAGCTTTATGTGGGGTTAGGCTCAAGCAGTTGCTTTTAGTTGGTCAGGTATTTATCATTAGTAGAAGCCAGATTTTATCATCAACCAGCCCATGAACCCTTTCCTCATCGAGGAACAACATCATCATATTCGAACCAAAATCATAACATAATCCTTATATCTCGAACCATCTGTATCTCTAATCAAAGAGGATCCCAAGGCTGCTCTTAACCGTGAGCACGGCTGATATATCAGTTTCACTATCCTCTGCAGAGGTCGCACACTTTACCCATGAGCCGTGATTCCCTCTCTAGCCCGGGCTTGCAAGACCCTTATTCACTCCCAAGGTGAATGGCCAGGGATTCACTACGAAGCCTTTACAAAGATTCCCTAGAAGTCATAGCTGCCCGTTAGGTTTCTCCAGTTTGATAAACACAGTACCTCTCCCCGCAGGAGGGCGACTAAAAAGCAAAACGAAAGAACCTCGGCACCCAGCCTCGGCAGAGCAAGCACTGTGCCTGGACCCCATTGACGGCACGACGGCGAAGCAACTACACTTCTAGTTCCTCCAATTAATTAGCTAAGGGCGTCCCATTCCACCCTCATGGTTGCACTGTTATCCCGGGTGGTCTCTCAACGAACAGGTCCTTACGGAGAGGTACTCAGGAAACAGCCTGAGCCCCCTAGAGTATCACAAGATCATCAACATTATCAGGATAACAGTATCATAAATAGTCTCATCATGTTCATTGATTAAGTTAAGGCAATAGCAGAATGCTAACCATGATAACCCAAAGGTAAACAAGGGTAAGATAAATAGAAAGCTAGTCAATCCTTAGGTTTCAATTGAGTAATGCGGGACAATAAATTATAAGTGAATGGGACATAATAGGTCAGAGGACACTTGCCTTCACCAAGCTGCTGATCAGGGACTTCCTCTGCAACTGCCTCGGGAAACACAGACTGCTCGTTGTCTACGTAAAGCAATCATTCACACTATGCACTTGGGAAAATAACAAACAAAAACAATATGCCAAACATATGCAGCAGAGAGTGGTCACAAGCTCATAACAGAAAAGGGATAGGCACTTTGGTGTTCCCTAGGTCTGGGGTAGAGGACTATACAAAAGATTCATTATTCACTAATCAAGTTTAAGTCAGTGGTGGAATTAAATAATTATCTGGTTTAAGTTCCTAAACTTAAGGGTTTGAGTCTATAAACTTAAGTGCCCCAACTTTTATTAAAGTATACTACCTTTTATTTATCTCAAACAGGGTTCCAATAACCTTAATCCTATCCTAATGATTAACCATTAATTGGAACATGGAAACAGCAGGGAAACATTGCATAAATAAATAGATAATAATTTTATGAACATTTTGCAATTTGAAGCACCTAATTTGGAGTTCATATGGCAAAGTTATGAATTTTACAAGTTTAGGGGTTAAAAATATGCCCTAGGGACCTATTTTGAATTAAATAAAAGGGCTGAGGACTTAACTGCGAAAAACCAGGGACGGCGGGCGCAAAATCCAGAAAACCGAGGGGTTCTTTAAGAAAATGCGCGGGCGAAGGGGTATCGGGCGCTTACAGCCGTTAGATCTCAGATCAACGGCTAGGATTAGATCCTGCGGCGGGCGCGCGGGCGCGTGACAGCCTGGGCGGCTGACAGGCGGGACCGGGCGGGCAGAGCGCGCGGGCGGACCGACAGGCGGGGCCGGGCGGACAGCGCGAGCGCGCGGGCGACTGGCAGGCGGGACCGGGCGGGCAGAGCGGGCGCGGACGACTGGCAGGCGGGGCCGGGCGGACAGAGAGGCGGGGCTAATTAAATCAGGGCCGCCCGATCTCGGGTGAACGGCGGGGATTGGGTGGCCAGGCTGAGCCTCTCCTACGGCTAGCTGGGGCGGCGGCGCTCGCGCCAGCGGCGGAGGAGCTCGCCGGAGACGAGGGGAGCGGGGGCCTGGCGGGCTCCCGGGGCGACCTGAGTGGCCGGGGAGGTCGGGGAGGGCGCGGGGAGTTCTCCGGTAGGGTCTGGGTCGGGGTAGGGGCACCGGAGGGGGGCGGTCCACGGCGGAGCGGCTCGGCGGCGGGATTACTCTACTCCGACGAGGAATTACACACGGCAGAGAGCAAAACAAGGGGCGATAGGGGCGGGAGAGGTTCCTTACCTCACGGCGAACTCCGAGGACTCCTCGGCGACGACGGAGACGCGACGGTGGCCCGGGTCGACGGCGGCGGCTGCACGGCGGACGACGGGTGAGCGCGGGCAGAGAGAAATAGGGAGGGGGAGAGGGAATTGGGGCGCGTCCCGGGTCGTGGACGTCGGGGCGGAGCTCACCGGGGCTAAGGGCGCGGCGGAGCTCCAACGGCGACGAAGGAACAAGCTCGGGCGGCGGCGGTTCGCGGCGATGGAGCTTGGGCGTGCGCGCAGCGAGGGAGAGGGCGAGAGAGGGGGCCGGTTGGTGCGCAAATGAGGGAGGGGGCGAGGGCGAGTGGGACTCGGGGCTCTAGTGGCCGAGGGCGGGGTTGGGGTGAGCTCCCCACGCGCGACGTGGGCGCGGAGACCGCGGGCGCGCGCGACTCGGCGGCGGTTACGCGAGAACGGCGAAGCTGACAAGCCGGGCCCGCGAGCAGAGAGAGAGCGAGGGGGCGGGCGCACGCGGGGGGGACGGGAGCGCCGACAGGTGGGGCTGGCCGAGCAGAGAGAGGGAGAGCGGGCGCACGGGAGGCCGCTGCGCCGACAGGCGGGGCCCGCTGCGCAGAGAGAGAGAAGGAGCGGGAGGGCGCGCGCGCGAGCTGGGCCTGATGGGCCGAAAGGCTGAGGGGGCGGCGGGTTTGGGCTGCTTTGCCTTTTTCTTTTATTTTGGAATTTCCTTTCTCTTTTCTTTTTATTTTCTCCATTTGATTCAAATTCAAACAAGCCACAAATTCAAACCAAACCTTCCAAGAATTATGCACCAAGCAAAAGTGAAATCTAGGGTTCAACATGATGCAACAATTCATACTCCCTTAGGGTTTAACATAATAAACTATAATTACAAGTAAAATAAGCACTTAGCTCCTATAGAAATGAGAGAGAAAAGAATGAGGAAGGATGAGAAAATGAAGTAACACCTGAATTTGTGAATATGAGCAAAGAAATTTTATACCCCCAAATTCAGGGTGTTACAAACCTATCCCCCTTAAAAGAATCTCGCCCCCGAGATTCAAGGTTGGTCAGCAAAGAGTTCAGGGTATTTGGCCTTCAGGTCATCTTCTCGTTCCCAGGTTGCTTCTTCCTCCGAATGGTGACCCCATCTGACTTTGCACATTCTGATGGTATTCCTCCGGGTGACTCTGTCTGCAAACTCCAGAATCTGCGTTGGCTTCTCTATGTATGTCAGATCCTCCTGTACTTCCAAACCCTCCACTGGCAACTGTTCTTCTGGTACTCGTAGACACTTCTTCAGTTGCGACACGTGGAACACATTGTGTACTGCCGACAAACTTTCTGGTAGGTCGAGTTGATAAGCCACTTCTCCACGCTTTGCTTGAATCTGATATGGTCCAACGTACCGGGGTGCTAACTTGCCTTTAACTCCGAACCTTCTGACTCCCCTAATAGGTGACACCTTCAGATAGACGAAATCCCCCACTTCGAAACTCAGTTCTCTTCTCCTTCGGTCTGCATAGCTTCGCTGCCTTGATTGTGCTATTTTCAGATTCTCCCGAACCATTTTGATATTCTCTTCGGCTTCACGCAAAATGTCGGGGCCAAACACCTGTCTCTCACCAGGCTGGTCCCAATGCAGTGGAGTCCTACAACTCCGTCCATAGAGTGCCTGAAACGGCGACATCTTCAAGCTGGCCTGGTAACTATTGTTGTAGGAGAATTCTGCATAAGGTAACCTTTTGTCCCATCCTGACTTGTCTTGCAACGCACAGGCTCTCAGCATATCTTCTAGGATCTGATTAGTTCTTTCAGTCTGACCGTCTGTCTGCGGGTGGTAAGCCGAGCTGAAGTTCAGATGTGTGCCCAAAGCTTCTTGTAGCTGCTGCCAAAAATGAGAGGTGAATTGCGTTCCTCGATCTGACACTATCTTCTTCGGCACACCATGAAGGCAAACTATCCGTGACATGTATAACTCAGCTAATGTTGCTCCGGTATATGTGGTCTTCACAGGTATGAAATGGGCCACCTTTGTCAATCGGTCCACAACCACCCAGATGGAATCATAACCGGCCCGGGTACGAGGTAGGCCAACTATAAAATCCATCCCGATCTCATCCCACTTCCACTGAGGAATCCGCAATGGCTGCAACAATCCGGCGGGCCTTTGATGCTCTGCTTTGGTTCTCTGACAGCTATCACAGATGGCAACATATTCTGCGATCTCTCTTTTCATGCCATACCACCAAAACCTCCTCTTTAAATCCTGGTACATCTTTTCACTTCCCGGGTGTATGGAGTAGGCTGTCTCATGAGCTTCCTTTAGGATCAGCTCCCGAATAGGTTTGAGGTCGGGGACACACAATCGGTCCTTGAACCATATTACTCCCTCTTCATCCTCTCGAAAGTCTTTGCCTCTTCCTTCTAAGATCAGCTGCCGGATCTTGTTGATGCTTTCATCATCCTTCTGCCCTTCTTTGATCTCCCGCTCTAGGGTGGGCTCTAATTCCACTGTTACTCCTTGCGTACTGTTCAAAAACCCAAGGCTCAATCTATCGAACTCCTTGGCTAACTCATATGGCATTGGGTACGTGGCCATCATATTGACTTGACTTTTCCTGCTCAGAGCATCTGCAACAACATTGGCTTTGCCTGGATGGTAATGTATCTCCAACTCGTAGTCTTTGATCAATTCCAACCATCTTCGCTGCCTCATGTTTAACTCTGACTGGGTGAATATGTATTTCAGACTTTTATGATCTGTATAAATGTCGCACTTCTGCCCATACAGGTAATGTCTCCAGGTCTTCAAAGCATGAACTACTGCTGCCAACTCCAGGTCATGTGTGGGGTAATTCTTCTCATGGATCTTCAGCTGTCGAGATGAGTATGCTACAACTCTTCCTTCTTGCATTAGCACACATCCCAATCCGGTGTAAGAAGCGTCGCAGTACACCGAGAATGGCTTGTGAACATCAGGCAGGACTAACACCGGAGCTGTGGTCAATCTATTTTTCAGTTCTTCAAATGCTTCCTGACACTTTTGGGTCCACTTAAACTCAACTTTCTTCGCTAGTAACGCTGTCATTGGTCTAGCAATCTTTGAGAAGCCTTCGATGAAACGCCGGTAATACCCAGCCATTCCAATGAAACTCTTGATCCCACGAACATCCTTTGGTGCTTTCCAGTTCAGGATATCTGCCACTTTCTTTGGGTCCACTGCCAACCCTTCTTGATTTATGATGTGACCCAGAAACAAGACTTCATGAATCCAGAACTCGCATTTGCTCAGCTTGGCATACAGCTGTTGCTCTCGTAGCCTTTGCAATACCATCTTCAAATGCTCCACATGCTCATCCTCACTTTTGGAATATATGAGAATGTCATCGATAAACACTACCACAAACTTGTCCAGATAATCCATGAACACACTGTTCATCAGGTACATAAAGAAAGCTGGCGCATTTGTCAAACCGAAGGACATCACTGTGAATTCATATAACCCATACTTGGTGATGAATGCTGTCTTCGGTATGTCCGAGGGTCGGATTCTGAGTTGATGGTAGCCTGACCTCAGATCTATCTTCGAGAATACGCTGGCACCTCTGAGCTGGTCGAACAAATCTTCTATCCTTGGCAGGGGGTACTTGTTCTTGACAGTGACTTCATTCAAGGCTCTGTAGTCTATGCACATCCTTTTGGTACCATCTTTCTTCTCTACAAACAATACTGGAGCGGCCCAAGGCGAGGTACTTGGTCTGATGTAACCCTTCTCTAACATCTCATCTATCTGCTTCTTGAGTTCCACCAATTCTGGTCCAGACACTCGGTAGGCCCTTTTGGAGATGGGGGCGGTACCAGGGATAAGCTCTATGGCAAACTCAACCTTTCTCTCGGGTGGCATACCCGTTAGCTCCTCGGGAAATACGTCCGGAAAGTCCGACACTACCTTGATAGCCTCGAGTGGGTTGGGCTCCTTACTATCAACTGAAATCTGGTGACAGACACCCTCCGCTGATTTAGGCATCCTTAGCTCGGCCACTACCTCTTCTCCTGACGGGGACTTCAATGTTACGGTCCTCTTGTCACAGCTAATATTCGCTTCGTACCTCATTAACCAATTCATCCCTAGAATGACATCTATCCCAGGGGTGTCTATTACTATTAAGTCACTGGGGAACCCTATCTCCCTTATTTCCACCCTTATATTTGAGCATATTTTATCTGTTTGCACCTTGCCACCAACTGAATTAATCCTCATGGGCGGCATCATTGCCTCTACTGAGATGTTATGCAATTCTACCCAGGTCGCAGTGACAAATGAATGAGTTGCACCAGTATCAAATAGCACTTTCGTGGGATGAGATTCGACTGAGAACATACCTACTGCCACATCTGGTGCATCCTGGATCGCTTCGGCCTCCAAGTGGTTCACCTTTCCACGGTTGTACGCTTGATTACGATTGCCTGCTACCGGCTGCAGCACACCTTGCCTTGTTGGAGCATTGGGGTTGGTCTGCTGCTGTGCCATCTTCTTCGGGCATTGCATCGCCCAGTGGCCTTGTTCTCCACAGTGGAAACATCCTCTGCCTCCTCCCTGTACTGGGGCTGCTTGGTTGCTCGGGTTTGCTGCTGAGGCAGGAAGGCGAGGTGCCTGGTTGTTCTGCTTCTGATACTGATTACCCCCTTGCTGGCTGTGCTGACGATACTGCTGTTGCTGTTGCTGTTGATACTGCCTCTGAAACTGCTGCTGATGCGGACGCTGATTCTGATTCTGATATCCCTGTGGGTGACCAGACCTGCCTTGCTGAGATGAACTGCCTGAGAAGCGGGGACGGCTGATGCTCCCGGACTGTGGCCCACTCATCTTGCGCTTCCGATCTTCCATATCCTTGCGCTTTCTCTCTGTCATGATCGCCCTATCGATCAGGTGCTGGAAGGTGGGGAAGGTGTGGTTCATCAACTGGTAATGCAGGGGATCCACCAAACCCCTCATGAACCTGTACTGCCTTTTAGCATCAGTGTTGACATCCTCAGGTGCATAACGAGATAGCTGCAGAAACTTGTCTCTGTACTCACTAACAGACAGGGGTCCCTGCTTCAGAGCCAGAAACTCCTCCTTCTTCACGATCATCAGTCCCTCTGGCACATGGTACCTGCGGAAACTCTCGCTGAATTCCTCCCAAGTGATGGCTTCGGGGTCAGCATGTGTGGCGAGGTAGGACTCCCACCAGGACTGGGCTGCTCCCCTTAGCTGACGGGGGCCATACAGAACCTTCTCCCTGTCGTCACATTGAGCGGTGCGCAGTTCTCTCTCCACTGCGCGCAGCCAGTCTTCTGCATCCATGGGGTCGGCAGAATGGGCGAAGGTAGGAGGGTGCCCTCTCATGAACTCACCACGCTTATCTCGTGGCATCTGGGGCATCTGCACTTGCAACTGGGGTTGAGGTTGCTGTTGAGCCTGCTGCATGGCTGCCAGAGTCTGCCCAATGGCCTGCACTGCCTGAGTCTGCATCAAGAACATCTGCTCCACTGTCATCGGGGGTGGCGGGGGAGGCTGCCTCGGTTGCTCCTCCTGCTGGTCATGCTGCTCTTGCTGAGCACGCCTGTTGCATCGGCGCCTGTTGTCAGACATCTGTGGGAGACATTCATACATCAGCATTGATCTTACAATCCTCCAGCATAAGAAAAGAGAACACAGAATTCTTCATGACACTGAGTGAACAAAGAGCTTCACTGATCCCCATAATGATTCAACACAGCTTCTCAGATAAGAAGGAAAGTAGAAGTAAATGGCTTCCCAACTAAATAACTGACTTTATTAACATTACTAGCTAGGCCAAACTGCAGGGGAAACCCACAGGTTGGCAACAGTCATTACAAAGACCCAAATCCAGCACAAGTTCATCATAACAAGCATGCAAGCAACTGATAAGCAAACTAAACTGAATGGAAGCAACTGTTAAGCAAACTAAACTAACTATCTAAGACTGAGACATCTGACTTAAGAATTATTACAAAATTCGACGCTAACGATCTAAGGATCCAAATCTATCCTGGTCTTACAGACAGGGGAACCATAAGTGTGATGACCACGTGGCGGCGAGCGGTATGGGTGCTGAGTCCCAACAGGAGCGGGAGAACCACCCTCCTGGTGATGGCGCTCTGCCAGCTCAGCACGCAACTCCGCAATCTCCGTTCGAGCCCTGCTCAGCTCGTCCAGAGAGTGGTCCAGCTCAGTGTTAAGCACTGCGACTAGGTTGACTGTGCTGCTCAACCTAGGGTTAGCCTCACCAACAGGTGAGACAACCACACTCTCTGTGCTGCCAGTAGGGCGGCGGGGGTAGTACCGAAGGTTAAGACCGTCGGCCACGCCACCGAACAAAGAACAGTACTGGGAGAGTGCACGTCGTGCTGCATCCTGCATAGCCGCCTCTGCAGTGTCCCTCTCGGAGATGGAATAGTGCTCCGAAACGGCCTCCGCACCCCGGAGGTCATCCTCCGGACGGCGAACTAGGCAGGTAGCCTCCCAGCGGTCCGGGTACCTCCCGCGACTGTGCTGGTAGACCACACAACGATACTCGATCGACCAGGTGTGCCGGTCGAAAGCCTGGCGCAGCAAGGTGTCGAGTGCGTCGTGGAAGTGACAACCGCGAGCGGCGTCACGGGTGATGGGTCGGGCGACCCATCCTTCCGCCTCCTGCGGCTCAGAAGACTCCGTGCTGTGGTCTGAGTCGTCGTCGTCGGGGTCTCCTCCAGGTCCTCCTCCAGTAGCTCCTCCAACAGCCGGGACGTCCCGCGGTGGTGCAAGGGGTGCCTCCAGCTGGGCAACAGAGGAACGGGGCCTCACGGACTCCACCTCATGCTGGGATGAGGAGGAAGAGCCCTGCTGCTCTCTGTGCTGGCGTCGGCGTTCCTGCTCCTCACGCAGGCGGTGGTGCAGTCTCTCCAGGTGACTCGACTGACCGGACACGGTGCGGTGCAGAGGACGCTCCGCAAGTCGAGACGGCAGGAAAGGAATCACCGACTTACGTGCAGTGTGTCTAAGACGAGCCATCTACAAAAGACACCGTAAGCATAAGAGTAAGAGCAGAACTAATATGACAAGTGAATAAACCATAGACAGAATAAGATGAAAATTTTAACAAGGTATAATATAGTACATATATATGTAGTAAAACATAGGGTTGGTCGAGGTGACCGACTTTTGAAGTAACATCAGAGGTCAAGGTGAGAGGGGAAGGTCAATAGTCCTTAGTACGACCAGTGCTACTCTAGGTCAGCGGTCCTACAGTCAGCACGGCTTTGATACCACTTATGTCACACCCGGTTTTGAAGGCAAACCGAATGCGAACTATGTACGTGCCAGGATCAGAACTCACGTACACAGCGATTACATAAATGAACATCATCGCACAATGCTCGAATAATAACATAAAAGAGTATTAACTTATTACATCACAGAGTCATGGACATCCACATAGTCATCAACTTAACAGTTAAATCAAAGTGCTAAGCGAAACGCAGTAAAGATAAGGCCTTCACAGGCAGCTGACTGGGGGTTGCCGCCAACCCACACCTAGAATTCGTCGTAGTCTTGAAACTCCTGGAAGTCTCCTTCCACGGCTTCACCTTCTCCTGAGCAGTGGTTACAATGCGGACAACCTGGTGTTTTGTGGTAAAGCAAGGATGAGTACACATCAACGTACTCAGCAAATGTCCCGTTTGGTTGAAGTGGACTAGCTTTATGTGGGGTTAGGCTCAAGCAGTTGCTTTTAGTTGGTCAGGTATTTATCATTAGTAGAAGCCAGATTTTATCATCAACCAGCCCATGAACCCTTTCCTCATCGAGGAACAACATCATCATATTCGAACCAAAATCATAACATAATCCTTATATCTCGAACCATCTGTATCTCTAATCAAAGAGGATCCCAAGGCTGCTCTTAACCGTGAGCACGGCTGATATATCAGTTTCACTATCCTCTGCAGAGGTCGCACACTTTACCCATGAGCCGTGATTCCCTCTCTAGCCCGGGCTTGCAAGACCCTTATTCACTCCCAAGGTGAATGGCCAGGGATTCACTACGAAGCCTTTACAAAGATTCCCTAGAAGTCATAGCTGCCCGTTAGGTTTCTCCAGTTTGATAAACACAGTACCTCTCCCCGCAGGAGGGCGACTAAAAAGCAAAACGAAAGAACCTCGGCACCCAGCCTCGGCAGAGCAAGCACTGTGCCTGGACCCCATTGACGGCACGACGGCGAAGCAACTACACTTCTAGTTCCTCCAATTAATTAGCTAAGGGCGTCCCATTCCACCCTCATGGTTGCACTGTTATCCCGGGTGGTCTCTCAACGAACAGGTCCTTACGGAGAGGTACTCAGGAAACAGCCTGAGCCCCCTAGAGTATCACAAGATCATCAACATTATCAGGATAACAGTATCATAAATAGTCTCATCATGTTCATTGATTAAGTTAAGGCAATAGCAGAATGCTAACCATGATAACCCAAAGGTAAACAAGGGTAAGATAAATAGAAAGCTAGTCAATCCTTAGGTTTCAATTGAGTAATGCGGGACAATAAATTATAAGTGAATGGGACATAATAGGTCAGAGGACACTTGCCTTCACCAAGCTGCTGATCAGGGACTTCCTCTGCAACTGCCTCGGGAAACACAGACTGCTCGTTGTCTACGTAAAGCAATCATTCACACTATGCACTTGGGAAAATAACAAACAAAAACAATATGCCAAACATATGCAGCAGAGAGTGGTCACAAGCTCATAACAGAAAAGGGATAGGCACTTTGGTGTTCCCTAGGTCTAGGGTAGAGGACTATACAAAAGATTCATTATTCACTAATCAAGTTTAAGTCAGTGGTGGAATTAAATAATTATCTGGTTTAAGTTCCTAAACTTAAGGGTTTGAGTCTATAAACTTAAGTGCCCCAACTTTTATTAAAGTATACTACCTTTTATTTATCTCAAACAGGGTTCCAATAACCTTAATCCTATCCTAATGATTAACCATTAATTGGAACATGGAAACAGCAGGGAAACATTGCATAAATAAATAGATAATAATTTTATGAACATTTTGCAATTTGAAGCACCTAATTTGGAGTTCATATGGCAAAGTTATGAATTTTACAAGTTTAGGGGTTAAAAATATGCCCTAGGGACCTATTTTGAATTAAATAAAAGGGCTGAGGACTTAACTGCGAAAAACCAGGGACGGCGGGCGCAAAATCCAGAAAACCGAGGGGTTCTTTAAGAAAATGCGCGGGCGAAGGGGTATCGGGCGCTTACAGCCGTTAGATCTCAGATCAACGGCTAGGATTAGATCCTGCGGCGGGCGCGCGGGCGCGTGACAGCCTGGGCGGCTGACAGGCGGGACCGGGCGGGCAGAGCGCGCGGGCGGACCGACAGGCGGGGCCGGGCGGACAGCGCGAGCGCGCGGGCGACTGGCAGGCGGGACCGGGCGGGCAGAGCGGGCGCGGACGACTGGCAGGCGGGGCCGGGCGGACAGAGAGGCGGGGCTAATTAAATCAGGGCCGCCCGATCTCGGGTGAACGGCGGGGATTGGGTGGCCAGGCTGAGCCTCTCCTACGGCTAGCTGGGGCGGCGGCGCTCGCGCCAGCGGCGGAGGAGCTCGCCGGAGACGAGGGGAGCGGGGGCCTGGCGGGCTCCCGGGGCGACCTGAGTGGCCGGGGAGGTCGGGGAGGGCGCGGGGATTTCTCCGGTAGGGTCTGGGTCGGGGTAGGGGCACCGGAGGGGGGCGGTCCACGGCGGAGCGGCTCGGCGGCGGGATTACTCTACTCCGGCGAGGAATTACACACGGCAGAGAGCAAAACAAGGGGCGATAGGGGCGGGAGAGGTTCCTTACCTCACGGCGAACTCCGAGGACTCCTCGGCGACGACGGAGACGCGACGGTGGCCCGGGTCGACGGCGGCGGCTGCACGGCGGACGACGGGTGAGCGCGGGCAGAGAGAAATAGGGAGGGGGAGAGGGAATTGGGGCGCGTCCCGGGTCGTGGACGTCGGGGCGGAGCTCACCGGGGCTAAGGGCGCGGCGGAGCTCCAACGGCGACGAAGGAACAAGCTCGGGCGGCGGCGGTTCGCGGCGATGGAGCTTGGGCGTGCGCGCAGCGAGGGAGAGGGCGAGAGAGGGGGCCGGTTGGTGCGCAAATGAGGGAGGGGGCGAGGGCGAGTGGGACTCGGGGCTCTAGTGGCCGAGGGCGGGGTTGGGGTGAGCTCCCCACGCGCGACGTGGGCGCGGAGACCGCGGGCGCGCGCGACTCGGCGGCGGTTACGCGAGAACGGCGAAGCTGACAAGCCGGGCCCGCGAGCAGAGAGAGAGCGAGGGGGCGGGCGCACGCGGGGGGGACGGGAGCGCCGACAGGTGGGGCTGGCCGAGCAGAGAGAGGGAGAGCGGGCGCACGGGAGGCCGCTGCGCCGACAGGCGGGGCCCGCTGCGCAGAGAGAGAGAAGGAGCGGGAGGGCGCGCGCGCGAGCTGGGCCTGATGGGCCGAAAGGCTGAGGGGGCGGCGGGTTTGGGCTGCTTTGCCTTTTTCTTTTATTTTGGAATTTCCTTTCTCTTTTCTTTTTATTTTCTCCATTTGATTCAAATTCAAACAAGCCACAAATTCAAACCAAACCTTCCAAGAATTATGCACCAAGCAAAAGTGAAATCTAGGGTTCAACATGATGCAACAATTCATACTCCCTTAGGGTTTAACATAATAAACTATAATTACAAGTAAAATAAGCACTTAGCTCCTATAGAAATGAGAGAGAAAAGAATGAGGAAGGATGAGAAAATGAAGTAACACCTGAATTTGTGAATATGAGCAAAGAAATTTTATACCCCCAAATTCAGGGTGTTACATAAATGCTATTGAATCATCACTTCTTCTAAAGACAGTAACACCTACATCAGTAAATAGACAGTTGTAGCCCATTTGACATAATTGCGAAACGGAAAGCAAATTATAATCTAAAGAATCTACAAGAAAAACATTAGAAATGGAATGGTCAGGAGATATAGCTATTTTACCCAAACCTTTGACCAAACCTTGGTTTCCATCCCCGAATGTGATAGCTCGTTGGGGATCTTGGTTTTTCTCATAGGAGGAGAACATCTTCTTCTCCCCTGTCATGTGGTTTGTGCACCCGCTGTCGATGATCCAACTTGAGCCCCCGGATGCATAAACCTACAAAACAAGTTTAGTTCTTGACTTTAGGTACCCAAACGGTTTTGGGTCCTTTGGCATTAGAAACAAGAACTTTGGGTACCCAAACACAAGTCTTGGAGCCCTTGTGTTTGCCCCCAACAAACTTGGCAACTACCTTGCCGGATTTGTTAGTTAAAACATAAGATGCATCAAAAGTTTTAAATGAAATGCTATGATCATTTGATGCACTAGGAGTTTTCTTTCTAGGCAACTTAGCACGGGTTGGTTGCCTAGAGCTAGATGTCTCACCCTTATACATAAAAGCATGGTTAGGGCCAGAGTGAGACTTCCTAGAATGAATTCTTCTAATTTTGTTCTCGGGATAACCGGCAGGGTACAAAATGTAACCCTCGTTATCCTGAGGCATGGGAGCCTTGCCTTTAACAAAGTTAGACAAATTTTTAGGAGGGGCACTAAGTTTGACATTGTCTCCCCTTTAGAAGCCAATGCCATCCTTGATGCCAGGGCGTCTCCCATTATAGAGCATACTTCTAGCAAATTTAAACTTTTCATTTTCCAAGTTATGCTCGACAATTTTAGCATCTAATTTTGCTATATGATCATTTTGTTATTTAATTAAGACCATGTGATCATGAATAGCATTAATATCAACATCTCTACATCTAGTGCAAATGGAAATATGCTCAACGGTAGATGTAGAGGGTTTGCAAGATTTTAATTCTACAACCTTAGCATGTAGTATATCATTCTCATTTCTAAGGTTAGAAATAGTAACATTGCAAACATCAAAATCTTTAGCCTTAGCAATTAATTTTTCATTTTCAATCCTAAGGCTAGCAAGAGAATCATTCAATTTCTTAATCTTAGCAAGCAAATCATCATTATCATTTCTAAGATTGGGAATTGAAACATCACAAACATGAGAATCAACCTTAGCAATTAATTTAGCATTATCATTTCTAAGGTTGTCAATAGTCTCATGGCAAGTGCTTAACTCACTAGACAATTTTTCACATTTTTCAACTTGTAGAGCATAAGCATTTTTAACCTTAACATGCTTTTTGTTCTCCTTAATAAGGAAGTCCTCTTGAGAGTCCAAGAGATCATCCTTCTCATGAATAGAACTAATCAGTTCATTTAATTTTTCCTTTTGTTGCATGTTTAGGTTGGCAAAAAGGGTACGCAAATTATCTTCCTCGTCACTAGCATTATCATCACTAGAGGACTCATATGTAGTGGAGGATTTGGATTTAACCTTCTTCCTTTTGCCGTCCTTGGCCATGAGGCACTTGTGGCCGACGTTGGGGAAGAGAAGACCCTTGGTGACGGCGATGTTGGCGGCGTCCTCGTCGGAGGAGGAGTCGGTGGAGCTCTCGTCGGAGTCCCACTCGCGGCACACGTGGGCATCGCCGCCCTTCTTCTTGTAGTGTCTCTTCTTCTCCTTTCTTCTCCCCTTCTTGTCGTCGCCCCTGTCACTGTCACTAGATAATGGACATTTAGCAATAAAATGACCGGGCTTACCACATTTGTAGCATACTTTCTTGGAGCGAGGTTTGTAGTCTTTCCCCCTCCTTTGCTTGAGGATTTGGCGAAAGCTCTTGATGATGAGCGCCATTTCCTCGTTGTCGAGCTTGGAGGCGTCGATGGGTGTTCGACTTGGAGTAGCCTACTCCTTCTTTTCTTCCGTCGCCTTGAATGCGACGGGTTGTGCCTCGGGCGTGGAGGAGGTGCCTTGCTCGATGATTTTCTTTGAGCCTTTAATCATTAGCTCAAAGCTCACAAATTTTCCTATAACCTCCTCAGGAGACATTAGCTTATATCTAGGATCACCTCGAATTAATTGCACTTGTGTAGGGTTAAGAAATATGAGGGATCTAAGAATAACCTTGACCATCTCATGGTCATCCCATTTTTCGCTCTCGAGGTTGCGCACTTGGTTCACCAAGGTCTTCAAGCGGTTGTACATAGCTTGTGGATCCTCCCCTTGGTGAAGCATGAAGCGACCGAGCTCCCCCTCGATCGTCTCCCGCTTGGTGATTTTTGTCACCTCATCTCCTTCGTGCGCGGTCTTTAGTACGTCCCAAATTTCCTTCGCACTTTTTAACCCTTGCACCTTGTTATACTCCTCTCGACTTAGAGAGGCGAGGAGTATAGTGGTTGCTTGGGAGTTAAAGTGGTGGATTTGGGCCACCTTGTCCGAGTCGTAGTCTTCATCCCCTACGGATGGTGCCTGTACACCAAACTCAACAACATTCCATATGCTTGTGTGGAGTGAGGTTAGATGATGCCTCATTTTATCACTCCACATATTATAATCTTCACCGTCAAAAACCGGTAGTTTGCCTAATGGAACGGAGAGTAAAGGAGTACGTTTTGAAGTGTGGGGGTAGCGTAGGGGGATCTTACTATACTTCTTGCGCTCTTGGTGCTTAGAAGTTACGGACGGCGCATCAGAGTCGGAGGTCGATGGTGATGAAGAGTCGGTCTCGTAGTAGACCACTTTTCTCATCCTCTTGTGCTTGTCGCCTCTCCGATGCGATTTGTGGGAAGAGGATTTCTTCTCCTTCCCCTTCCCTTTGTTGGAGGAGCTCTTCTTCTTCTCCTTCCTCTTGGTGCGGGACTCTTCCGATGAAGTGCTCCCGTGACTCGTAGTGGGCTTGTCGCCGGTCTCCATCTCCCTCTTGGTGTGATCTCCCGACATCACTTCGAGCGGTTAGGCTCTAATGAAGCACCGGGCTCCGATACCAATTGAAAGTCGCCTAGAGGGGGGTGAATAGGGCGAAACTGAAATTTATAAATATAAACACAACTACGAGACGGGTTAGCGTTAGAAATAAACACGAGTCCGAGAGAGAGGGAGCAAAACAAATCGTAAGCAAATGCGGAGTGAGACACGATGATTTGTTTTACCGAGGTTCGGTTCTTGTAAACCTACTCCCCGTTGAGGAGGCCACAAAGGCCGGGTCTTTTTCAACCCTTTCCCTCTCTCAAACGGTCCCTCGGACCGAGTGAGCTTCTCTTCTCAAAATCAAACTGGGAACAAAACTTCCCGCAAGGACCACCACACAATTGGTGTCTCTTGCCTCGATTACAATGGAGTTTTGATCACAAGAACAAGTGAGAAAGAAAGAAGCAATCCAAGCGCAAGAGCTCAAAAGAACACGACAAATCTCTCTCGCTAGTCACTAAGGCTTTGTGTGGAATTGGAGAGGATTTGATCACTTGGGTGTGTCTAGAATTGAATGCCTAGCTCTTGTAAGTAGTTGGAAGTGTGAAAACTTGGATGACTTGAATGTGGGGTGGTTGGGGTATTTATAGCCCCAACCATCAAACTAGCCGTTTGGTGGAAGCTATCTGTCGTATGGTGCACCGGACAGTCCGGTGCACACCGGACATGTCCGGTGCGACAGCTACTTCACCAGGCCGTTAGGGTTCCGACCGTTGGAGCTCTGACGCTGGGCCCGCCTGGATGTCTGGTGGCGCACCGGACATGAACTGTAGGATGTCCGGTGCGCCAGCATGGGCGTGCCTGACCTCTGCGCGCGCTAGCGCGCATTTAATGCGCTTGCAAGTAGCCGTTGGCGCCGAAGTAGCCGTTGCTCCGCAGTTACACCGGACAGTCCGGTGTACACCGGACATGTCCGGTGAATTATAGCGGAGCAGCCGCTGCGAATTCCTGAGGCTGGCAAGTTTAGAGCCGCGTCCTTTTGGAGCACCGAACACTGTCCGGTGTACACCGGACAGTCCGGTGAATTATAGCGCGCCGGCCCTGAGAATTCCCGAAGGTGAAGAGTTTGAAGTCGATCTTCCCTGGTGCACCGGACACTGTCCGGTGGCGCACCGGACAGTTCGGTGCGCCTGACCAGGGTGCCTTCGGTTGTCCATTTGCTCCTTTGTTTGAACCCTTTTTCTTGGTCTTTTTATTGGCTTATGGTGAACCTTTGGTACCTGTAGAACTTATAAACTTGGGCAAACTAGTTAGTCAAATTATTTGTGTTAGGCAATTCAACCACCAAAATTAGTTTAGGAAATAGGTGTAAGCCTAATTCCCTTTCAATAAGCACGCTTTTACCCCATACCGAAGCCCTGTTACAACAACTAGCTGTTTGGTGAAGGCTGCTGTCGCATGGCGCATCGGACAGTCCGGTGCGCCACCGGACAGTGTCCGGTGCGCCAGCCACGTCACCCGGCCGTTAGGGTTCGAACGTTGGAGCTCTGACTGGTGGGGTCGCCTGGCTGTCCGGTGATGCACCGGACAGGTACTGTAGATTGTCCGGTGCGCCGTCTCGCGCGTGCCTGACTTTTGAGCGCTCTAGCGCGTATTAAATGCCTCTGCAGGTGACCGTTGGCGCCGAAGTAGCCGTTGCTCCGCTGGCTCACCGGACAGTCCGGTGTGCACCGGACATGTCCGATGAATTATAGCGGAGCGGATTCCCAAAGCTGGCGAGTTCAGAGTCGCTCTCCTCTGGTGCACCGGACACTGTCCGGTGATACACCGGACAGTCCGGTGAATTATAGTGGAGCGCCTCTAGAAATTCCCGAAGGTGAAGAGTTCAGCTTGGAGTCCCCTGGTGCACCAGACACTGTCCGGTGATACACCGGACAGTCCGGTGAATTATAGTGGAGCGCCTCTGGAAATTCCCGAAGGTGAAGAGTTCAGCTTGGAGTCCCCTGGTGCACCGGACACTGTCCGGTGGCACACCGGACAGTCCGGTGCGCCAGACCAGGGTGTCTTCGGTTGTCCCTTTGCTCTTTTGATTGAACCCTTTTCTTGGTCTTTTTATTGGCTTATTGTGAACCTTTGGCACCTGTAGAACTTATAGACTAGAGCAAACTAGTTAGTCCAATTATTTGTGTTGGGCAATTCAACCACCAAAATCAATTAGGAAATAAGTGTAAGCCTAATTCCCTTTCAATTACTCGAACTAGGATAAATCGCTTGCGTTAACTCGCACACCATCTAGATTCTGGGCACACGACATCATTTTACTAGTTGGTTATGATCGTTAGTCCAAACACCGATAGTATGAGAGGTTAATTGAGGTAGAGATTCAAAGTTCTCTTAATGACTCTGATATTTTTATCGAGATGTCGAGAAACTTAGTTTTCCTCGTAGCCATCGTTAGAGCCCCTTGCAAGAATACCCACTCAAAAGGCCAAGCTTCTGGTCGTGGATGCTCTCAGACAATGCCCGCACGCAAGTGGGTTTCTACAATAGCATCTTACTAATAAACTTCTCTTAATGTCTTCGCTATTGAGCTTCCTGTCGATAAAGTGGCTTCTTCGTCATTACCCTTCGTCATCACCGATCTTCATCTCCACTTGATGAGGTTGAGCTTGTCTCAGCTTGTTTTGCTGCCCTTCATCTTCTTATGCTCGTCACGTGGGAAAACTATATTTTTGCTCGATGAAGTGGTTTTTTCTTGACCCAGCTTACATGGCAAGTGTTAAAATCATTATGCTCAGGTCCTCTATGTTGTGAAAGAACGATAACTTAGAAATTTTTTGCTTTGTGGACATGCTCGTGTCATTATAGAGATCATGCAATATTAACTAAATTTTATTTTTATTTTATTAAGGTAAACATTTGGCTAAAATTGTCCATGCTAAAAAAATTCAAATAAGCAGCTTTACGCGTGCCTGGTGAACAGTATTAGGCTTGCTCGGCTGTAAACATGAAGCTTGCTCGGAACGGGCAATGGGCTTGGCTGCACTTGCGCGTCAGCATGTAGACCAAACCTGACGCTAGGCCTGGGCCAAGCAAGCCCATGTCCATGAAAACCTGCAGCGATGTGATGATGCACAGGAAAGGAGTCGAACAAAAAGACTGCAGGACGTAGTTCTGCAGCGCTCACTCAAGTCATCAGCCAGCCAACCACCAACTCTCATCGTACGCAGTTGGGCGAACAATTGGATTAGTATTTGCCTTGTGTTTTTGTTTGCTCTTCATTCACATCAACTAATTAAGGTCATGCATGGTGTGTGTGTGTGTGTCAACAATGAGGCGTGCTACAACCGGAGCCACTGGAAGCCGTCGATGAAGTCGAGCGAGATGAAGGGCTTGGCCTCCTCGTCGGTGAGCTCCCGCGACCACTGCACCCTGCCGGCGTAGTTCGCGCCCGGCCCCGTGCACTTGTACTGCCCGTAGAACACCGTCCTGCATAATATGCACGCGAATAGAACCAACCGCACCGCGCGTCAGATGATTCCATTCCATGCACTGCACCGGCGGCGCCGGAGAATAGAAGGAGGGAGGAGGAGGAGGATGAGGAGCACTGACATCTCCCGCGTCGGGTCGCCCCAGTTGTACCAGCCGCGCGGGATGATGATGTTGTCCATGTAGGTGTAGGCGAAGACGACGCGGGAGAAGGTTCCCCAGGCGCGGCCCAGGTACAGCGCGCCGGACCCCGTCACCCGGCACTTGACGAACGAGAACCCCGTGTCCTCCAGCAGGCTCTGCCGGTTCTGCGCCGTCAGCGCGCCGTAGTTCCGCGCGATCGCGTGCACATGGCACCCCTGTATATTCACCATCCATTTGTTATTTCCAAACGGGGAGAACGCACAAGAAAAAGCAAGTGGTACTGCGTAAAGGAGCAAGGCACGAGGGGACGGCGACGAGGCGTCCAGCGATGGCAGTGGCAGGCGTCACGGGCGGCCGGCACCCACGCTTGGGGCCGGGGAACCGTGCCCGCCGCCAACGACAAGGGGGGGACGACATGAGAGGTTCACTTCACCCCACTCTACTGTAGGAGTACCCCATTAATTTAAAACTGATTAGTTAATGCGCATCGACATTCCATTTGCACCTGCTCTTCACCACCGACTCTTTGGCAGTAAACGTGGTAGGAGCACACACAGCTACACTAGTATACAGTAGGATGTACTGTACTCCATGGCCGGACCAGGACGTGTTTGTAGGGCCAGTCACAAGATCAGTCCAAACGGAGAGGGGAGGGCAGAGCACGGGAGGACGTGATGCAGTGAACACGCCGCCGCGGCGGAATGGCGTCTTGTCCCAGTCCCAGAATGGGCGGGTGCTCCCGGGTTTAACAGTGCCTGTGTCCTCGTAGAGATGCTCAGTACGGACTGACCTCGTAGAGGGAGAGCGCGTTGCCGAAGATGAAGTCGACGGAGCCCTCGATGTAGCAGTCGCGGTAGTAGTGGCGGCCGAGGTGGTCGTACAGCGTGTCCTGCGCGCCCAGGAAGTTGCACCCCACGAACGCCGCGTTGTCCGCCGATATCCGCAGCGCCACCCCCTGCTTGCCCAGCGCGCCGGGCCGCGGCACGGGGGCCGTGTTCTGCTGCCCCAGCGGAAACGCGCGTCAGGCATGCAGTGCAGTGCAGTGCAGGCTCTCGTAGCGAAGCGGAAACGCCGCGTCGAGGGAAAGTACCTTGAAGGTGATGTTCTTGGCCACGAAGAACATGGAGTTGACGGCGAACGTGGCGGAGCCGAACGTGCCCATGGGCCTGCCCCAGGACCCGGCCGTGTCCGCCGTGTCGCCCCACTGCACCACCGTCTTGTCTGCGCCCGCGCCCTCCACGGTGACGAACGCGCGCATCGGCGAGATGTTCACCTTCTCCCTGCACCAGCACCGAGCAAGTGAGACCCGTCTTCGACGCAGCGCCAGCAGTGCAATGCAATGCACGTACGTACGTACGTGTACGTGCCGGCGTTGACCCTGATGACGACGCGGGCGAGGTTGATGAGCGGGAGCGAGTCGACGGCGGCCTGGATGGACGTGAAGTCCCCGGCGCCCGGCCTCCTGTCGACGACGAGCGTGCGCGCGGGCAGGAGCGTGAGCGCCGGCCGGTTGTAGCTGTAGGTGCCGTGACCGAGGCGGCCGCCCACGAAGCGCACCCACCGCGTGAACTGCCGCTCGATCGCCTCCGCCCGCGTCGCGTTCGCCGGGTACGGCTTCGCGGCGGCCGCCGCCGCGCTCTTCTTGGGCCGCAGGCGCCTCGTGTGCGTGTGCGTATGCCCGTGTCCCGCGGCGGCGGCCACCTCTCCCGGCGCGACGAGCAGCGCCACGGCGACGACGGCGGAGCAGAGGAGGAGCCGCGATGGCACGGCCATGGTTGTCGTCGTCGCGCGGTGGAGGTGCCCTGTGGCCGCGGTCACCGTTGGCCTGCGAGAACTAGCAAGCGGCCGGGGGTTATTATAATTCCCGGAGGGGGGAATTTAAGGAGATCACGGGCGTGCGCGGACGACGGACGCGGCTCACGAGTGACGACGAGCCGCGCCGGGGGCGGGGCGAGAAGCTGGTTGCTTTTGCTGCGCCGCATCCAGCATTCCTCGGGCGGGGGTGGGGAGGGCCGTGTCGCATTAGCCAAGATGGCATGCCGGCAGCATTTCTCGTGCTGGAATTGTCTTGAAGACGGCGCCGGAAGTATAATTCTCTGCTGGGGTCTCGATGGCTGTATTGTTCTCAGTTCTCACCCCGTGATCGAATTTGTTCGGAGCACTGTTCCGCTTTGTATTTTTGCTGCGCTCAATCTTTCCTCACGCAAGAGAGGAAAATGGCTACCAATATGATTGCTCACTGGTCAAACCACAGAAAACCACAGTAAACTAACTGATAGGGTCGCTTGGTTTTTCACGGGGTGGACTCATGATCAGCACCCGCTAGACTTGATAGTACGTCGGATCTAGAGATGGCAACGGGTAAATACCCACCGGGTATTACTACCACATACCCACGACACAAAAAAAACTCCATCGAGTCACCCATATACACTGACGAGTATAGATTTACCCCCATATCCATACCCATGTGGGTATGGGTTACCCATCGGGTTACCCGTACCCACAAAAGCTAAACATCTATCAAAATATTATATGATACAAATGTCAAGTATATCCATCTAAATAACATTACAAAATTTATAGCATCATTTAACCATCTATTCAACACACCAAAGATAATTGGATGAAGTGTGTCGGCGTTTCGACCCGGGGGGGTCTCTGGACCGACGAGTAAATTATCGCTGCGTGTCCCAGCCCAGATGGGTCGGCGCGAGACGGAGTCACAAGGGGGGAAAAACAGTGAGGGGAACCCGCGACCTCGTGTTGTCCTGCGCCCAGGACGGATGCGCTTGCAGTAGGGGGTTGCAAGCGTTCGCGAGAGAGAGAGAGAGAGGGCGTGAGACTGCGCGTCAGCCCATTCTCCCGCGCGGCCACCCTCTCGTACGAGGGCCCTGGACCTTCCTTTTATAGATGTAAGGAGAGGGTCCAGGTGTACAACAAGGGGTGTAGCAGTGTGCTAACGTGTCTAGCAGAGAGGAGCCAGAGCCCTATGTACATGCCGACGTGGCTGTCGGAGAGGTGTTGGAGCCCTGTTCATGTGGTGTCGTGGCCGTCGGAGGAGCGCTTGAGCCCTGTAGAAACACAGCTGTCGGAGCTGTCGGATCCTTGCTGATGTCTCCTTGCTTCCGTAAGGGGCTGAGAACTGCCGTCGTCGTGGAGCATGCGGGGTGCCATCATTACTTGTTTTACCGAGGAGAGCCAGATGGGACGCCGGTCTTGTTCCCCGTAGCCTGGGCTAGCCTGGGCTAGCCAGGGGTAGGGTGATGATGGCCCCCCTTGTGGCGTGGTCGGCCCGAGCGAGGTGGTGACTCCTCTGAGATCGAGGTTGAGTCCGAGCCCGGGGGTCGGGCGAGGCGGAGACCGTCGTCCGAGGTCGAGGTTAAGTCCGAGCCCTAGGGTCGAGCGAGGCGGAGACCGTCGTCCGAGTCGAGGTTGAGCCCGAGCCCTAGGGTCGGGCGAGGCGGAGACCATCTTCCGAGTCGAGGTTGAGCCCGAGCCCTGGGGTTGGGCGAGGCGGAGACCGTCGTCTGAAGTCGAGGTGGAGACCGAGCCCTGGGGTCGGGCGAGGCGAAGATTCCTATGGCGACCGAGGCTGGACTTGGCTGCTGTCAGCCTCACCCTGGCAGGTGGCACAGCAGTCGGAGCAGCGCAGGCGGCGCTATTTTCCTGTCAGGTCAGTTAGTGGAGGGGCGAAGTGACTGCAGTCACTTCGGCCTTGTCGACTGGAGAGCACGCGTCAGGATAAGGTGTCAGGCGATCCTTGCATTAAATGCTCCTACGATCCGGTCGGCTGGTGAGGCGATCTGGCCAAGGTTGCTTCTCCGCGAAGCCTGCTCGAACTGGGCCTCGGGCGAGTCGAAGGTGCGTCCGTTGCTTGAGGAGACCCTCGGGCGAGGCGCGAATCTGCCTTGGTCTACCGTTCCTGCCCGAGGCTGGGCTCGGGCGAGGCGAGATCATGTCCCTTGAATGGACGGAGCCTTTGACCAGAATTGCGCCCATCAGGCCTTTGCAGCTTTGTGCTGATGGGGGTTACCAGCTGAGATTAGGAGCCTTGGGGGTACCCCTAATTACGGTCCCTGACAGTAGCCCCCGAGCCTCAAAGGGAGTGTGGGTACTTGCTTGGAGGCTTTGCCGCACTTTTTTGCAAGGGGACCGGCCTTTCTCGGTTGCATTTTGTTCTGGTGGGTGCGCGCGAGCGCACCTGCCGGGTGTAGCCCCCGAGGCCTCAAAGGAGTGGTTTGACTCCTTCGAGGTCTTAGTGCCTTTCGTGATGGCTCGGCAGGTCTGGTTGTTCCCTCATGCGAACTGGTCGTTGCCCGGGTGCATAGTCAGGTTCCAAGTTCTCGGGCTGGTATGTTGACGCTGTCAACGGTTTGGCCGGAGCCGGGTTTGCGAGAGCAGCCCCCGAGCCTCTGCACAGGACGAGAGGACGATCAAGGGCAGACTCGGCTTTTTTCATACGCCCCTGCGTCGCCTTTCCGCAAGGAGGAGGAGGGGAAAGCGCCATGTTGCCCTCAGAGGGCGCCGAACATGGTGTCTCCAGTGAGTTGCTAATGGGTGATCCGAGTGGACGCCCGTGCCCCGTTCGATAAGGGTCGGCTAGTGGCCCAGAGGCGCGTTCCAAAAGTACCTGCAGGTGATTTGCCGGACCCGGTCCCGTTCGATAGGGTCCGAGGGCTCGATGCCTCCCTCTGATGGGATTCCGTTACAGAATCGTTCCTGCCTGTCTCGGAAATGTCCTAGGGTACCTCGGGAGCATAGCCCGAGCCTTGGTTATGTATCGAACGTACCCAGGGTCATCCCTCACTCTGCATGCTCTGAGGCGGCCGTCGAACCCTTCGGGGGGCCAGCCTACGAACCCCTGATCAGTAGTGGGCGCGGAGCCCGAGTGGCCTGAGGCGGCTGTCAAACCCTTCCGAGGGGCCAGCCTTCGAACCTCTGACCAGTAGTGGGCACGGAGCCCGAGTGCTCCGAGGCGGCTGTCGAACCCTTCCGAGGGGCCAGCCTTCAAACCTCTGATCAGTTGGGGGGTGGAGCTCGAGTGCTCTGAGGCGGCTGTCGGACCCTTCCGAGGGGCTAGCCTTTGAACCTCTGATCAGTAGGGGGGCTCGGGGCCCGCTTCCTTCACGAGGAAGGATCCCTTTTGGAGTATCCCCCTTTCTCGGTCCCTGTAGCAAGAGAGAGAAAGGGGAAGGAGAAAAGGATATGAAATCGAACAACGTGGCGCACCTTTTTTGATGTGGTCATTATGGCGGAGGTGAAGCGTCGCCTGCTTCGCCTGCCAAAGGTGTCGCCTGTCCTACCGCAGAGTTAATGCGACGGGACGAGTGGTTCGCGGGGCAGCTGTTGTGCATGCGCGAGCCGATCGAGGAACGGAACACGGGCGCGTCGTCTTGACACCGTGGGAGAGGGCTCTCTCGCTGTTCCAGGAGGGGACGTGAGCTTGCAGATGATTTGACTGCTGCTTCCGCCCGCCTGCCGCCGCCATTACTGTCGGCCCACTTCTAGCCATATTGACCGTCGCGCCTTCTCCTGCGGCTGACTGACCCGTGACCGACTTGCCTG
The DNA here is from genome assembly GCA_029449295.1 of Zea luxurians. NCBI lineage: Eukaryota > Viridiplantae > Streptophyta > Magnoliopsida > Poales > Poaceae > Zea > Zea luxurians. The sequence goes on from JAOPSE010000581.1 coordinate 88,731, forward strand.
GTTGGCACTGCTGGGCCGTGCGCAGGGTTGCCTCGAGTCGCGGCACCGGTTTCGTAGTCGAGAAGGCGCGGCGCTGGCGCAGGTGGCGCTGCAGTTTTTTGCACGTAGTAACCGGCGCGCCGGTTACATGACGTGTGGGCCTGGGCCTCCATGCTGGATGCGTCGAAGTCGAAAGGGTGCGTCCCCTTGGTGCAGTCGCATACCGCCTGCATGGCGGTCCGCCCTTTCACCCGCTGGTTTGGGCAGCTTGCATGTCGCGTGGGGCCCAGCCCCCGTGTCGTAGGGGGAGGACCTTAGAGCATGTTGGTGAAGACTCAGTCCGCGACGGCTGAGGACGCGAGCGGGGAGAGTCGCCTTTAAAAAGGGATCGACCTCCTGGGCGGTAGCCATGCCTTCGCACTTCCCTCATGCGTCGCGCCCTTCCGCCTTTCGAGCCCCCCGGATGGGGAGCGCCCGCGTTGTCTTCGTCTTGTTGTGGAAGGAGCGCAACCTTGTGGAGGTTGGTACCTTTCAGCCATCGCTCGGCTTCAAGGATTTTCGTCGTGTAGCCCGGCTGCATTCCCCCACCAATGGGCAGTTTGGTGGAGAGAAGCGAGCCGGGCTACGGCCTCCGCCCCGCCCTCAGCTTCAAGGATTTTCGTCATCCTTGCTGGGCGTAGGGCGAGCTGAGCCGGAGCTCTACCTCCCGTACGGGCCGGCGGGCCACCTCCTCCTTCAGCATTCATGGGAGAGGGCGCTCACCGGCTTAGCGGAAGGGGTGGACTTCGACAACGTGTGGCCGAGCGGCCGCAAGCGTCGTGGGCTCTAGCGTGCCTGGTTTGCTGGCTCAGCTGGCTCTGGCACGGCTTCCGGTGCCACCTCCCACCGTTGGGCAGAGTGAAGCTATCTGCCCGCCGTACGGGCGGCTATTGCGCCACGCGCACCGGGGGACTGCCCAAGACGTCGCGCGCTGCTAGGGCGATGTTCGTGTTCTTGGGCTGTCCTACCCTTGCTCCGGCACGACGCCTTTGCGCGGGGGTCGGTGCTCGCCTGTCCGGGAGGACTTGAGTGGGGATCTGCCAGTGGACAGGTGGCCGGAGAAGTCCTCGTCGCCGACGAGATCGCCGCTGCCATCTGCGCTTCGGGCCTCCGGCTCTTTGTCTTTGATAGCTTGTCCTCGCCCCTCAAGCGGAGACGTGGGCGAGGGCCTTGTCGCAGCAGCGTCTGCCCTGAGGTCATCGCTGCTGCTGTTTGGCCGCCCGGAGCGGAGGTCGTTGTCGCGGGAACGGAACCAGAGTCCCGTTTGTAATGGCACCTTGAGTGCTGGCGTATGTTCATTGTGGCTGTCGAGGCCTGAACATCTGTGTATTTGGGTGTAAAGCCGTGTTTCTCCCCCATTTCGTGCACCAGGACTCGCCTGTCGGCTAGCTGGACCGCTTAACCAAGTGTGAGTTGCCCTGTGCGGAAGGTGACGAGTGAGGTATCCGTATCCTGGAGGCGTAGGAATCCCTCGGCTCGGTCGGCCTTACCGCTCGAGGCTTCTCTTGCTTAGTGAAGGAACCCTCGGCTGCTCTACGATGAGCCGAAGCCGGGGGCAGCGGTGTCAGCGTGGACAGAGGCGGAGTTGGCTAGAGAAGAAACTTCGTCGACCCAGGAGTAGGGGACTTCCCAGGCCGAGGAGGCGTTGCAGTGGCGGCTGGGACCTGGTCGGGTTGTCCACTGGCGGGACCAACCCTGGAGTCGGGCTGCCGAGGCCATGAGCCGGGCTGGTGTCCTCGGGGGACAGCTGTCTGAGGCTACGGAGCGGCCGGTCCGGCCGTCTGCTTGGGCCGGGTTCCTAGAGGAGACCCTAGCGATGATGGCCCAGGCGCGGTGCTGACATCTTCCTTCGAGTTGGAGATGCTCCGACCATGTTGCTGTCCGAGGCTGGGTCGGATTCCGCCGAAGGTGGAGTCGATGCTAAGGGTGTTGCTGCTCCCCCTACCGACGCCTGAACTTGCAGGAACAGTTTGTCTGTAGTGTGCGTATGTTTTTTGCGGCCGCCGAGGCCAAAACATACCGTCGTCGTGTTGTAAAGCTGCGTTTCTTTTCCCCTTGTTTCGAGTATCAGGACTTGTTCGTCAGTAATAGAATCGTCTATTCGAGCGTGAGTTATCGCAGGAGGTGATGAGTGAGGTATCCGTATCCCAGAGGCGTAGGAGTCCCTCGGCTCGGTCGGCCTTGCCTGCTTACGTGTACTCTTACTCGTCCGTAGGATTCTGTTATCGATATAGTCGAGATGGCACGAAAAATCGTTTCGATAGAAAAAGTTTTCGAGCGTCAAGACTTGTTCGGACAGCAGAATCCGTTATCCGAGCGTGAGTTACTTATCGCAGAAGGTGATGAGTGAGGTATCCGTATCCCGGAGGCGTAGGAGTCCCTCGGCTCGGTCAGCCTTGCCTGCTTATGTGTACTTCGTCGTTTTTAGGATTCCACTATCGAAGTAGTCGAAAAGCACGAAAGATGTTCTGGCAGAAAGACTTTTTCCGAGGAAAATTTTGACGCAGAGGAGGTTTCCCCCTTCTAGCCCCCGAGGGAGGGTCGGGCTTTGCCGAGGCAAGGCTGACCCTTCCTTGAAGGTTAGACTTTGCTTGTGTATGTAAACGAGGTACATGAACGACTTGAAAACATCTTAAGGGTAGAAGCGACGTAGTTGTCGGATGTTCCAAGCGTTGCTGTAGACCTCACCTTGACTGTTGGCCAGCTTGTATGTTCTGGGCTTCAGAATCTTGGCGATGATGAACGGCCCTTCCCAGGGAGGCGTGAGCTTGTGGCGCCCTCGGGCGTCTTGTCGTAGCCGAAGCACCAAGTCGCCCACCTGGAGGTCTCGGGGCCGAACCCCTCGGGCGTGGTAGCGTCGCAGGGACTGCTGATACCGCGCCGAGTGTAGTAGGGCCATGTCCCGAGCCTCTTCCAGCTGGTCAAGTGAGTCTTCTCGGTTTGTCTGGTTGCTTCGGGCGTCGTATGCCCTCGTCCTCCGGGAGCCATATTCTAAGTCTGTGGGCAAGATAGCCTCGGCCCCATAGACTAGAAAAAACGGCGTGAAGCCCGTGGCTCGGCTTGGCGTCGTCCTCAGACTCCAGACCACCGAGGGGAGTTCCTTCATCCACCGCCTGCCGAACTTGTTGAGGTCATTGTAGATCCTCGACTTGAGTCCCTGTAGAATCATGCCGTTGGCACACTCTACCTGTGAAAGGGAAAGTGCCCTTGGGCAATTTCTAAGTATTTTGGTGATTGAGTGCCAACACAAGTGCTTTTATGTTAATCTATGCAAAGTGGTGGACAAAGTGCAAATCAAGTCAAAAGGTATGTTTCTAGACTTAGTACATTGTTTTATGGATTAATGTATTGTGTCTAAGTGCTGGAAACAAGAGAAATTGAATTGGAAAAGAGATGGCTTTGTTCAGCCAAAGTCTGCGCAGTCTGGGTGCACCGGACTGTCCGGTGCACCAGGTTGGCTTTGACGAACTTGCTGCTCTCGGGACTTCGACGGTGGTGTACGGTATAAATCACCGGACTGTCCGGTGGTGCACCGGACTGTCCGGTGAGCCGTTCACAGGCGAAGTCGTCGGTCTCGGGAAGCCATCAACGGCGTACAACTATAATTCACCGGACTGTCCGGTGAGGCACCGGACTGTCCGGTGAGCCAACGGTCAGCCGGGGCAACGGTCGGCCGAGGATTCCGCGTGTGACGCGTGGCCGAGCCAACGGTCACAAGGGGGCACCGGACTGTCCGGTGTGCACCGAACAGTGTCCGGTGCGCCAACGGCTCTGGATCTGCAATGGTCGGCTTCGCCAAATAAGGAAAGAAATCCGCATCGGACAGTATCCGATGGTGCACCGGACTGTCCGGTGCGCCAGTCGACAGAAGGCAAGAATTGCCTTCCTACAATGCTCTCAACGGCTCCTAGCTGCCTTGGGGCTATAAAAGGGACCCCTTGGCGCATGGAGAAGATATCCAAGCATTCTTTGAGCATAGTTGATCACTCACACTTAGTTCTTGCGCACTTGTTCGACATTCTTAGTGATTTGAGCTTCGTTCTAGTGAGAAACTCGTGATAGTCTCTTGAGCTCAAGTCTGGGTCTTGTGTGTGCGTATTTGCTGTGATCTTTGTGTCTTGTGTGAGTTGCTCATCCCTCCCTTACTCCGCGCTTCTTTGTGAACATCTTTGTAAGGGCGAGAGACTCCAAGTTGTGGAGATTCCTCGCAAGCGGGATAAAGTAAAGCAAAGCAAAACACCGTGGTATTCAAGTAGGTCTTTGGACCGCTTGAGAGGGGTTGATTGCAACCCTCGTCCGTTGGGACGCCACAACATGGAGTAGGCAAGCGTTGGACTTGGCTGAACCACGGGATAAACCACTGTGTCTATCTGTGTTGATCTTCTTATGGTTATTGTGTTTTGCTGAGACTCCTCTCTAGCCACTTGGCATTACTGTGCTAACTCCTAATCAAGTTTTTGTGGCTATAAGTCTTTAAGTTTTACAGGATCATCTATTCACCCCCCTCTAGGTGCTCTCAATTGGTATCGGAGCCGTTCTCTTCAAGAAAGGGACTAATCGCCCGAAGAGATGGATGCTAAGGGGAAGGGAATTGTGATCAATGATAAAGAGAAGGAGTCTTTCGTCAACGAGCCGAAAGACGACAAGCCTAGCGACTCGGGCTCGGGCCACAAACGAAAAGATGGGAAGAAGAAGAAGACGAGGCGCATCAAGGAGATCGTCTACTACGACGACAGCGACGAGTCCTCTTCTTCCCAAAAGGACGACTACGACTACGAGAAAAAGAAAACGGTCAATTCAAACTTTTCTTTCGATTACTCTCGTATTCCGCAAAGTACAAATTCTCATTTGCTCTCCATTCCACTTGGTAAACCTCCTCACTTTGATGGAGAGGACTATGGATTTTGGAGCCACAAAATGCGTAGTCACTTGTTCTCTCTCCATCCGAGCATATGGGAGATAGTAGAGAGTGGAATGAAATTTGATAGTACTGATAGTCCCATGTTCATTAACGAGCAAATCCACAAAAATGCACAAGCGACTACTGTTCTTCTAGCTTCATTGTGCAGGGACGAATACCATAAGGTGAGCGGCTTGGACAATGCCAAGCAGATCTGGGACACCCTCAAGATCTCTCATGAGGGGAACGACGTCACCATGCTCACCAAAATGGAGTTGGTGGAAGGCGAACTTGGGAGATTCGTGATGATAAGGGGTGAGGAGCCAACCCAAACGTACAACCGGTTCAAGACCCTTGTCAACAAAATAAGGAGCTACGGAAGCACACGATGGACGGACCATGACGTTGTCCGCCTAATGCTAAGGTCCTTTACTGTCCTTGATCCACATCTTGTGAACAATATTCGTGAGAATCCTAGGTACACCAAGATGTCGCCCGAAGAAATTCTTGGGAAATTTGTAAGCGGGCGGATGATGATCAAGGAAGCAAGATACGTCGACGATGCACTAAATGGACCAATCCAAGAGCCTCAAACTATTGCTCTCAAGGCAACGAGGAGCAAGGAAGCGCTACCTAGTAAGGTGGCGCAAGTTGAGGCGGCAGGGCTCAATGATGAAGAGATGGCCCTCATCATCAAGCGCTTCAAGACGACGCTAAAGGGTCGCAAGGGGCAGCCAAGCAAGACCAAGACAAAGGGGAAGCGCTCATGCTTCAAATGTGGTAAGATTAGTCATTTTATCGCTAACTGTCCCGGTAATGATAGTGACCAGGAACAAGAGGGAGAAGAAGAAGGCATACAAGAAGGCTAAGGGCGAGGCACACCTTGGCAAGGAGTGGGACTCGGATTATTCGTCATCCGACTCTGACAATGAAGGACTTGCCGCCACCGCCTTCAACAAGTCATCCCTCTTCCCCAACGAGCGTCACACATGCCTCATGGCGAAGGAGAAGAAGGTATGTACTCGAGACAATACTACTTATGCTTCTTCAAGTGAGGATGAGTCTAGTGATGATGATGAAATAGATTATTCTTGTTTATTCAAGGGTCTAGATAGAACCAAGGTTGATAAGATTAACGAATTAATTGATGCCTTGAATGATAAGAATAGATTATTAGAGAAGCAAGAGGATCTTTTATATGAAGAACATGATAAGTTTGTAGAGGCTCAAAAATCCCTTGCTTTAGAAATCAAAAGAAATGAAATGCTTTCTTGTGAACTATCTACTTGCCATGAGACAATTTCTAGTTTAAAAGATGTTAACAATGATTTAAATGCTAAACTAGAAGTGGCAAATAGATCTAACTCTTGTGTAGAACATGTTGTGATTTGCACCAGGTGTAAAGATTTTAATGTTGATGCTTGTAGTGAACACCTAGTGTCTATTGCAAAGTTAAATGATGAACTAGCTAGTCTTAATGCCCAACTTAAGACTAGCAAGAGTGAATTTGATAAGTTAAAATTTGCAAGGGATGTCTACACGATTGGTAGACACCTCTCAATTAAGGATAGACTTGGCTTCAAGAGGGAAGCCAAGAACTTAACAAGCCATAAGGCTCCCATCTCCGCCAAGGAGAAAGGGAAGGCCCCTATGGCTAGTAGTGCTAAAAAGAACCATGCTTTCATGTATCATGATAGGAGACATTCTAGGAATGCCTATAGAAGTTATGATGCTTTTGATTCTCATGCCATGTTTGCTTCTAGTTTTTCCTATATGCATGGTAGAGATATGTCTAGGAGAAATGATTTTCATATGCCTAGGAGAAATGTTCCTAGGAAAATTAATGAACCTTCGACAATATATCATGCTTGCAATGCTTCATTTGCCATTTGTAGAAAGGATAAGAAGGTAATTGCTAGGAAATTAGGGGCAAGATGCAAGGGAGATAAAACTTGCATTTGGGTCCCTAAGACCATTGTGACTAACCTTGTAGGACCCAACAAGAGTTGGGTACCTAAGACCCAAGCCTAAATTTGCCTTGCAGGTTTATGCATCCGGGGGTTCAAGCTAGATTATTGACAGCGGATGCACAAACCACATGTCGGGGGAGAAGAAGATGTTCACCTCCTACGTCAAGAACAAGGATTCCCAAGATTCAATCATATTTGGTGATGGGAACCAAGGCAAGGTAAAAGGGTTAGGGAAGATTGCTATTTCATCCGAGCACTCTATTTCTAATGTGTTTTTAGTTGAGTCGCTTGGATATAATCTGTTATCCGTTAGTCAACTTTGTAAAATGGGATATAATTGTTTATTCACAAATGTAGATGTGTCTGTCTTTAGAAGGTGTGATGGTTCACTAGCTTTCATGGGTGTACTAGATGACAAACTTTATTTAGTTGATTTTGCAAAAGAGGAGGCCGGTCTAGATGCATGCTTAATTGCTAAGACTTGCATGGGCTGGCTGTGGCATCGCCGTTTAGCACATGTGGGGATGAAGAACCTTCACAAGCTTCTAAAGGGAGAACACGTGATAGGTCTAACTAATGTGCATTTCGAAAAAGATAGACCTTGTGTAGCTTGTCAAGCAGGCAAACAGGTGGGAAGCTCTCATCACACCAAAAATGTGATGACCACATCAAGACCTTTGGAGATGCTTCATATGGACCTCTTCGGACCCGTCGCCTATCTAAGTATAGGAGGAAGTAAGTATGGTCTTGTTATAGTTGATGATTTTTCCCGCTTCACTTGGGTATTCTTTTTGCAGGATAAAACGGAAACCCAAGGGACCCTCAAGCGCTTCCTAAGGAGAGCTCAAAATGAGTTTGAGCTCAAGGTGAAGAAGATAAGGAGCGACAACGGGTCCGAATTCAAGAACCTTCAAGTGGAGGAGTATCTTGAGGAGGAAGGGATCAAGCACGAGTTCTCCGCTCCCTACACACCACAACAAAATGGTGTGGTAGAGAGGAAGAACAGGACGCTCATCGATATGGCAAGGACGATGCTTGGAGAGTTGAAGACTCCCGAGTGCTTTTGGTCGGAAGCCGTGAACACGGCTTGTCACGCCATCAACCGGGTGTATCTTCACCGCCTCCTCAAGAAGACTTCATATGAGCTTCTTACCGGTAACAAACCCAATGTTTCGTATTTTCGAGTTTTTGGGAGTAAATGCTACATTCTAGTGAAGAAGGGTAGGAATTCTAAATTTGCTCCCAAAGTTGTAGAAGGGTTTTTGTTAGGTTATGACTCAAATACAAAGGCGTATAGGGTCTTCAACAAATCGTCGGGTTTGGTTGAAGTCTCTAGCGACGTTGTATTTGATGAGACTAATGGCTCTCCAAGAGAGCAAGTTGTTGATCTTGATGATGTAGATGAAGAAAACGTTCCAACGGCCGCAATGCGCACCATGGTGATTGGCGATGTGCGACCACAGGAACAATTGGAGCAAGATCAACCTTCTTCCTCAACAATGGTGCATCCCCCAACTCAAGACGATGAACAGGTTCATCAAAAGGAGGCGTGTGATCAAGGGGGAGCACAAGATGATCATGTGATGGAGGAAGAAGCACAACCGACACCTCCAACCCAAGTTCGAGCAACAATTCAAAGGAATCATCCCGTCGACCAAATATTGGGTGATATTAGCAAGGGAGTAACTACTCGCTCTAGATTGGTGAATTTTTGTGAGCATTACTCTTTTGTCTCTTCTATTGAGCCTTTCAGGGTAGAAGAGGCCTTGCTAGATCCGGACTGGGTGTTGGCCATGCAGGAAGAGCTCAATAATTTCAAGAGGAATGAAGTTTGGACACTGGTGCCTCGTCCCAAGCAAAACGTTGTGGGAACCAAGTGGGTGTTCTGCAACAAACAGGACGAGCACGGGGTGGTGACGAGGAACAAGGCTCGACTTGTGGCAAAAGGTTATGCCCAAGTCGCAGGTTTGGACTTTGAGGAGAATTTCGCTCCTGTGGCTAGGCTAGAATCAATTCGTATTTTGCTAGCATATGCCGCTCACCATTCTTTCAGGTTGTTCCAAATGGATGTGAAGAGCGCTTTCCTCAACGGGCCGATCAAGGAGGAGGTGTACGTGGAGCAACCCCCTGGCTTCGAGGATGAACGGTACCCCGACCACGTGTGTAAGCTCTCTAAGGCTCTTTATGGACTTAAGCAAGCCCCAAGAGCATGGTATGAATGCCTTAGAGATTTTTTAATTGCTAATGCTTTCAAGGTTGGGAAAGCCAATCCAACTCTTTTCACTAAGACTTGCGATGGTGATCTTTTTGTGTGCCAAATTTATGTCGATGACATAATATTTGGTTCTACTAACCAAAAGTCTTGTGAAGAGTTTAGCAGGGTGATGACACAGAAATTCGAGATGTCAATGATGGGCGAGTTGAACTACTTCCTTGGGTTCCAAGTGAAGCAACTCAAGGATGGCACCTTCATCTCCCAAACGAAGTACACGCAAGACTTGCTAAAGCGGTTTGGGATGAAGGACGCCAAGCCCGCAAAGACTCCGATGGGAACCGACGGACACACCGACCTCAACAAAGGAGGTAAGTCCGTTGATCAAAAGGCATACTGGTCAATGATAGGGTCTTTACTTTATTTATGTGCTAGTAGACCGGATATTATGCTTAGCGTATGCATGTGTGCTAGATTTCAATCCGATCCAAGGGAGTGTCACTTAGTGGCCGTGAAGCGAATTCTTAGATACTTAGTCGCTACGCCTTGCTTCAGGATCTGGTATCCAAAGGGGTCTACCTTTGACTTGATTGGATATTCAGATTCCGACTATGCTGGATGTAAGGTCGATAGGAAGAGTACATCGGGGACGTGCCAATTCTTAGGAAGGTCCCTGGTGTCGTGGAACTCTAAGAAACAAACTTCCGTTGCCCTATCCACCGCTGAGGCCGAGTATGTTGCCGCAGGACAGTGTTGCGCGCAACTACATTGGATGAGGCAAACCCTCCGGGACTTTGGCTACAATCTGAGCAAAGTCCCACTCCTATGTGACAATGAGAGTGCTATCCGCATAGCGAACAATCTTGTTGAGCACAGCCGCACAAAGCACATTGACATCCGGCATCACTTTTTGAGAGACCACCAGCAAAAGGGAGATACCAAAGTGTTCTATATTAGCACCGAGAACCAGCTAGCCGATATCTTTACCAAGCCTCTAGATGAGAAGACCTTTTGCAGGATGCGTAGTGAGCTAAATGTCTTAGATTCGTGGAACTTGGATTGATTTATAGCATACATGTGTTTATGCCTTTGATCATGTTCCTTATGCATTTTGTTGTTTACTTGTGGTGCTCAAGTTGTACAAACACTCTCCGGACCTCACACGTCCTTGTGCAAGTGATGCACATATTTAGGGGGAGATGTGCTATAACTTAACCCTTTGAGACTAACCGTGTGCTTGAGTTTGCTTGATTTAGTCTCAAAGGTAGCTTGAAAGGGAAAAGGTGGACTTGGACCATGCAAGACTTCCACTGCACTCCGATGAGAGGGTAACTAATTCCAAGTTCATCTTCATGTCCTTATTGCCTTTGTACTCATATGTGAAGATTTTGGTGAGGCAATGAGGTTTAAGGGCCAAGATTGATCTCGTTTTGGTGCTTGATGCCAAAGGGGGAGAAAATAAGGCCAAAGCAATAAATGGATCAGCTACCACTTGAGAATTTTGAAAATAATAGAATAGATCTTTTGTTTTGTCAAAATACTCTTATTGGCTCTTTTTGTCAAAAGTTGGTCTCTTGTGGGGAGAATGGTTGATTATGGGAGATAGGGGGAGTTTTTGATACTGTGATCAATTTCTATTGGAACAACTCTCTTTATGTCTCTACAAGTGTGTTTGACTTATAGATAGGAAATTGAGGTTGATTTGCAAAAACAAACCAAGTGGTGGCAAAGTATGATCCATATATACCAAATTTGAATCAAAACCTTTTTGAGTTCTCATTTGCATTGATATTGCACTTCTTTTAGTTGCTCTTTGTTGTGTTGGCATAAATCACCAAAAAGGGGGAGATTGAAAGGGAAATGTGCCCTTGGGCCATTTCTAAGTATTTTGGTGATTGAGTGCCAACACAAGTGCTTTTGTGTTAATCTATGCAAAGTGGTGGACAAAGTGCAAATCAAGTCAAAAGGTATGTTTCTAGACTTAGTACATTGTTTTATGGACTAATGTGTTGTGTCTAAGTGCTGGAAACAGGAGAAATCAAATTGGAAAAGAGATGGCTTTGTTCAGCCAAAGTCTGCGCAGTCTGGGTGCACCGGACAGTGTCCGGTGCGCCAGGTTGGCTCTGACGAACTTGCTGCTCTCGGGACTTCGACGGCGGTGTACGGTATAAATCACTGGACTGTCCGGTGGTGCACCGAACTGTCTGGTGAGCCAACGGTCAGCCGGGGCAACGGTCGGCCGAGGATTCCACGCGTGACGCGTGGCCGAGCCAACGGTCACAAGGGGGCACCGGACTGTCCGGTGTGCACCGAACAGTGTCCGGTGCGCCAACGGCTCTGGATCTGCAACAGTCGGCTTCGCCAAATAAGGAAAGAAATCCGCACCGGACAGTGTCCGGTGGTGCACCGGACTGTCCGGTGCGCCAGTCGACAGAAGGCAAGAATTGCCTTCCTACAATGCTCTCAACTGCTCCTAGCTGCCTTAGGGCTATAAAAGGGACCCCTTAGCGCATGGAGAAGATATCCAAGCATTCTTTGAGCATAGTTGATCACTCACACTTCGTTCTTGCGCACTTGTTCGACATTCTTAGTGATTTGAGCTCCGTTCTAGTGAGAAACTCGTGATAGTCTCTTGAGCTCAAGTCTGGGTCTTGTGTGTGCGTATTTGCTATGATCTTTGTGTCTTGTGTGAGTTGCTCATCCCTCCCTTACTCCGCGCTTCTTTGTGAACATCTTTGTAAGGGCGAGAGACTCCAAGTTGTGGAGATTCCTTGCAAGCGGGATAAAGTAAAGCAAAGCAAAACACCGTGGTATTCAAGTAGGTCTTTGGACCGCTTGAGAGGGGTTGATTGCAACCCTCGTCCGTTGGGACGCCACAACATGGAGTAGGCAAGCGTTGGACTTGGCTGAACCACGGGATAAACCACTGTGTCTATCTGTGTTGATCTTCTTGTGGTTATTGTGTTTTGCTGAGACTCCTCTCTAGCCACTTGGCATTACTGTGCTAACTCCTAATCAAGTTTTTGTGGCTATAAGTCTTTAAGGCCTCGTTTGGAAAATACAGTAACAGATTACCCCGGTAATTTAGCACCGCCAGGGCAAACCTGCAAAAAAATTACCCCGTCTGATGCTGCCCGGTGGGGTTTGCACGCCCTGTGGCTATTTGGAAAGTGCTGAACAAACTGTCCACTTCAATTCTCCAAACAAACAGGTAACACAAGCAGAACAGGTTAACACATATGCCAAACATTTGGTTTATGCACCAAAGGCAAACAAACTGTCCAATTTAATGTATAATCAGAAAAACACTACAAGCAGATTGTCCAAATGTTTCAGTAGAACCAGTTTTCTAAAAACAGAGAATGGTGACAAGAAGGAGATACAAGAGATTGGGGACAGGAGAATGCAGTTCATGAGACATGGCTAGCGGCTTCTTGAGATGGCTTCCTTCCCTGTAGATATGCATAAACAATTGGCATCAAATTAATGAAAAATGAAGATCAATCAACAAAATAAGATAACACGCCACAACTCTGACTCTGCCAAATTAACTCACCCTACAAGGTACACCTTTGATTCCAGGAGCTGCGTATACACTATAACCAGCTTTCTCAAGCAAGGTGTCTATCAGATAGTTGTAACAAGGGTAGCAGTGAAGAGTAGTCATCATTGGGGCGATTGTTTATGTGCTGATGGCACAATGGATTATGAATAAATTGATGCATGATTAAACATTGATTAGGGTAGACTTGGTCTTTTATATAGCTGTCGTGGTGGCAAGTTTTGTACATTTACCCCCCAAGTTCTTGAGCTGTCTTGCATCCCCAACTTCACCTCGCCATTGGGGTTCCCGTGAACCAAATCATATGGAGAGAAATAAAATGGTAGAGGGAGAAGGTAGTAGAAGGCAACAAAGCATCCTATGCCCCTCCTACGCCAATAAACAAACTGGTCATGCTGCGGATGTGACCAAACCCTTGTCTGCTTCCAAAGTTCACCAAAATAGTTCCTATTTCGATCCGCACAAACAAATTGCTTTTGTAATATGGATGTATGCATATTTTCCGGTGGGTGAGGGCGTCGGCTGGATCTGGACGAGGCTCGGCGGTGGGCGTCTTCCTCTGCATCTTCTTCCTAGCGTCGGCGGAGGGGTCATCGTGTTCGAAGGAGGAGGGGCGGCGACGTTCGAGGAGCACGCGTGTGCCGGATCGATGGACGAGCTGAACGTGGCCTCGGGCTCCGTGTCTTCTTGCTCGGCGTCGGTGGTGGGTGAAGGCGACAGCTAGATCTGGAGAAGGATGAGGTGAGACACGGAGACAGGGAGCGAACGAGATGAGGCGAGACGAGGTGCTGCGTCAGCGGTGGGTGAAGCGGCGATTGGATCTGAAGGAGGACGAGGTGAGACCCTGCGTCGACGGTGGGTGAAGGCGGCGACGGGATCTAGAGGAGGACGAGGCGAGACGGGGAGACGGGGAGCGGACGAGACGAGGCAAGACGGGGTTGCGTGCCCGACCTTCTGACGCGTGTTTTTCCTGCCCGTGAAAACCATTCCGAACCGGGGTCACACTTCCCTTCCCATGGACTTCCAAACGTCGACGCAGTCACAGGAGTGTTGTGTTACACGGGGCATGGAGAAGCTAGGTTTTGGCCGGGAAACACGCCGGTTTCGAGCGTCCCAAACGAGTCCTAAGTTTTACAGGATTATCTATTCACCCCCCCTCTAGGTGCTCTCAACCTGCCCATTCGTCATGGGGTGAGCTACGGCGGCCCAGTCCACCCAGATGTGGTGGTCCTCACAGAAGTCCAGGAACTTTCTGCCAGTGAACTGGGTGCCGTTGTCGGTGATGATGGAGTTCGGTGATGATGTTGGTGAAGAACGCCACCGCCTGTTCGGACCTGATGCTGTTTAGGGGTTGGACCTCGATCCACTTGGAGAATTTGTCGATGGCGACCAGCAGGTGCGTGAAGCCCCTGGGTGACTTCTGCAAGGGACCGACGAGGTCCAGACCCCACACAGCAAACGACCAGGTGATGGGTATTATTTGCAGAGCCTGAGCGGGCAGGTGGGTCTGCCTTGCGTAGAATTGACACCCTTGGCAGGTGCGTACAATCCTAGTGGCGTCGGCCCCCGCGGTTGGCCAGTAGAAACCCTATCGGAAGGCGTTTCCAACGAGGGCTCGAGGTGCTGCGTGGTGACCGCAAGCCCCCGAGTGTATTTCTTGCAATAACTCCTGACCTTCGGCGATGGATATGCACCGCTGGAGGATGCCTGAGGGGCTGCGGTGGTAGAGCTGCTTTCCGTCACCCAGCAAGACGAACGACTTGGCGTGCCGCGCCAGTCGCCGAGCTTCTGCTCTGTCGAGGGGTAGCTCTCCTCGGTGGAGATATTGCAGGTATGGGGTATGCCAGTTTCGATTAGGCGTGACCCCATTCCGCTCTTCCTCGACGCGCAGTGCCTCACCCTCGGGGGCCGAGGGTGCCTCGGGCGGGTTCGAGGCTGCCTCGGGCTGGGCCGGGGGCGCCTCGGGTAGAGCCGATGCCTTCTCGGGCTCGGGCGTGATGTCAGTCTTGACGGAGGGTTGATGTAGGTCTCGAGAGAAGACGTCCGAAGGAACCGTTGTCCGCCCCGAGGCTATCTTAGCCAGCTCGTCTGCAGTCTCGTTGTATCGTCGAGCGACGTGGTTGAGCTCGAGCCCGTAGAACTTGTCCTCCAGGCGCCGAACCTCATCGCAGTAAGCTTCCATCTTCGGGTCGCGACAGTGGGAGTTCTTCATGACTTGGTCGATGACAAGCTGCGAGTCGCCACGAGCATCGAGGCACCGGACCCCTAGCTTGATGGCAATGCGCAACCCGTTAACCAGAGCCTCATACTCGGCCACGTTGTTGGACGCCGGGAAATGGAGGCGCAACACGTAGCGGAGGTGCTTCCCGAGGGGTGATATGAAGAGCAGGCCCGCGCCCGCTCCCGTTTTCATCAGCGACCCGTCGAAAAACATGGTCCAGAGTTCCGGTTGGATCGGAGTTGTTGGAAGCTGGGTGTCGACCCATTCAGGCACAAAGTCTGCCAAGACTTAGGATTTGATGGCCTTCCTAGGGGCGAACGAGATCGTCTCGCCCATGATCTCCACCGCCCACTTTGCAATCCTACCCGAGGCCTCTCGGCACTGGATGATCTCCCCCAGGGGGAAGGATGACACCACAGTCATCGGATGAGACTCGAAGTAGTGTCGCAACTTTTGCCGTGTCAGAATTACCGCGTACAGCAGCTTCTGAATTTGTGGGTAGCGAATTTTGGTCTCGGACAGTACCTCACTGATGAAGTAGACCGGCCTCTAGACGGGCAATGCGTGCCCTTCTTCTCGTCTCTCGACCACGATCGCGGCGCTGACCACCTGAGTGGTAGCGGCGACGTAGATCAAGAGGGCTTCTCCGGCAGCGGGGGGCACCAGGATGGGCGCGCTTGTAAGGAGCGCCTTCAAGTTCCCGAGGGCTTCCTCGGCCTCGGGGGTCCAAGTGAAGCGCTCGGTCTTCCTTAAGAGGCGATACAGGGGCAGGCCTCTTTCGCTGAGGCGCGAGATGAAGCAGCTCAGAACTGCAAGGCATCCCATGACCCTCTGTACTCCTTTCAAGTCCTTGATAGGCCCCATGTTGGTGATGGCCGCGATTTTCTCTAGGTTGGCCTCGATGCCCCGCTCGAAGACGATCAACCCCAGGAGCATGCCTCGGGGGACTCCGAAGACACACTTCTCGGGATTGAGTTTTACGCCTTTTGCTTTGAGACACTTGAATGTTGTTTCACGGTCAGAGAGGAGGTCGGAGGCTTTCCTCGTCTTGACTACGATGTCATCGACGTAGGCCTCGACCGTTCGACCAATGTGCTCCCCGAACACGTGGTTCATGCACCTTTGGTATGTCGCACCCGCATTCCTCAAACCGAATGACATAGTAATGTAGCAGTACATGCCAAAGGGTGTGATGAAAGAAGTCGCGAGCTGGTCGGATTCTTTCATCCTGATTTGGTGATACCCTGAGTAGGCATCGAGGAATGACAGGGTTTCACACCCAGCAGTGGAATCCACGATTTGATCGATGCGAGGCAGAGGGTAGGGAACTTTCGGACATGCTTTGTTTAGACCAGTGTAGTCTACACACATCCGCCATTTCCCACCTTTCTTTTTCACAAGCACAGGGTTGGCAAGCCATTCGGGATGGAATACCTCTTTGATGAACCTAGCAGCCATCAGTTGTGGATCTCCTCGCCTATGGCTCTGCGCTTTTCTTCGTCGAATCGGCGCAGAGGCTGCTTCACGGGTCGGGCTCCAGCTCGGATATCTAGTGAGTGCTCGGCGACTTCCCTCGGTATGCCAGGCATGTCCGAGGGACTCCACGCAAAAACCTCAGCTTTCGCGCGGAGAAAGTCGACGAGCACTTCTTCCTATTTGGGGTCGAGCTCGGAGCCGATCCGGATCTGCTTGGAGGTGTCGTTGCTGGGGTCGAGAGGGACGGACTTAACCGCCTCTGCTGGTTCGAAGTTGCCGGCATGGCGCTTCGCATCTGGCACCTCCTTGGGGAGGCTTTCCATGTCGGCGATGAGGGCCTCGGATTCGGCGAGGGCCTCGGCATACTCCACGCACTCCACGTCGCATTCGTACGCGTGTCGGTACGTGGGTCCGACGGTGATGACCCCGTTGGGGCCCAGCATCTTGAGCTTGAGGTAGGTGTAGTTGGGGACGGCGATGAACTTGGCGTAGCATGGTCTCCCCAGCACTGCGTGGTAGGTTCCTCGGAACCCGACCACCTCGAACGTGAGGGTTTCCTTTCAGAAGTTGGAGGGAGTCCCGAAGCAGACGGGCAGATCGAGTTGTCCAATGGGTAGGACACGCTTCCCAGGAATGATCCCGTGAAATGGCGCCGCACCGGCCCGGATCGAGGACAGATCGATCTGCAGGAGCCCGAGGGTGTCGGCGTAGATGATGTTGAGGCTGCTGCCTCTGTCCATGAGGACCTTAGTAAGCCTGACGTTGCCAATGACAGGATCAACAACGAGCGGGTACTTCCCCGGACTCGGCATGCGGTCGGGGTGGTCGCCTTGGTCGAAGGTGATGGGCTTGCCGGACCAGTCTAGGTAGACTGACGTCGCCACCTTTACCGAGCAGACCTCACGGCGCTCTTGCTTGCGGTGCTGAGCCGAGGCGTTCGCCACCCGCCCACCGTAGATCATGAAGCAGTCATGGACCTCGGGGAACTCCTCTGCCTTGTGGGCTTCCTTCTTGTCGTTGTCAGGGGCTTTGCCACCTTCCGCCGGTGGCCCGACCCTGTGGAAGTAGCGCCAAAGCATGACGTACTCCTCAAGGGTGTGCTTGACGGGACCCTGATGATAGGGGCACGACTCCTTGAGCATCTTGTCGAACAAGTTGGCACCTCCGGGAGGCTTCTGAGGGTTCTTGTGCTCGGCGGCGGCGATAAGGTCTGGGTCGGCGGCGTCGTGTTTCGCTTGCGACTTCTTCTTGCCCTTCTTCCTCGCGTCGCGCTGAGCGAACGCCTTAGGGACGTCATCCGGCTGGCGCCCCTGAGGCTGCTTGTCCTTCCGGAAGATGGCCTCGACCGCCTCCTGGTCGGAGGCGAACTTGGTGGCGATGTCCATCAGCTCGCTCGCCTTGGTGGGAGTCTTGCGACCCAGCTTGCTCACCAGGTCGCGGCAAGTGGTGTCGGCGAGGAACGCGCCGATGACATCTGAGTCGGTGATGTTGGGCAACTCGGTGCGCTGCTTCGAGAATCGCCGGATGTAATCCCGCAGGGATTCTCCCGGCTGCTGGCGGCAGCTTCGGAGATCCCAGGAGTTCCCAGGGCGCACGTATGTGCCCTAGAAGTTGCCGGCAAAGGCTTTCACCAAGTCGTCCCAATTGGAGATCTGCGCAGGAGGCAGATGCTCTAGCCAGGCTCGGGCGTGTAGCATCCCAAAAATTCAAATCTTGAAATTTTCTCAAACTCGCTCTAAATTCAAAATGAATTTCAAATTTCATTTCAAAATGTTGTTTATGAGTTGATATCAGCAAATAAAATATAGTGGTCTATATTCTCTCTAAAATCCTCCTCAAAATATCCTACAAATATTTCCCAGTGATCACCCTCAAACTCTTTCAGTAATACTACCCAAATATTGCACCGATATATCTCCAAGTATTTTCTTCCTGAGAAATACCTTCCGAATCATTTTTAAAGTCCCCACAAATATTTTCTTCATAACTTTCCTCATGCCCATACGCATACGTATGCCTCCGGTGTCATATGGTGAGCTCTACAAGCTAATTACACTCATATAAGACAAATCCATGCTAATCTCCCACTAATCCTCTCATCCTCCCACTAATCCTCTCATCCCTCCCCTTAATCCCCCCACCATGGCTATAAATAGAGGGGCAAGGGCCTCCTCTCATCCCACCCCAAGCCATTTCATGACAACTCCCTCCCCCCCCCCCACACCCACATGCCCACTCCCACTCCCACTCCACCTCCCACACAAGCACACACTAGCACAAGGATCGTTCGGTCGTTCTTCGATCGTTCGTCCCCCTGTTCTTAGTTTGTTCGTTCGTTCGTCCGATCGTTCATGGTTCGTTCGTCCGTTCGTCCGATCGTTCGATCGTTCGTCCGTTCGTTCGTCCAAATAATCTTTTTCCTGCCGTTATGCTGCCGAAATTCCAAATAAATATACCCAGCTACCCTCTCCCACTCCACACACTCAACACCCTCAGCCAAGGCAAACACCCCACCCACTCAGTTACTCCGCTCTGCCGGCTACACGCATAGTGTCGCTTCGCCTCCAGTTCACCCTCCTGGTAAGCACCTCCGCTCCACCACTAGTATCTCAACACCACATGACACAGATTCTACTCAAGACTCTACCCATCCATATATCGCTATTCTGACCACTATACTAAATATTTGTTGGTATACTTGTTTGTTTGTATGTTTGCTTGTTCATGTTGCATAGTTATCGGAGCGTTCGTACCGTCTCGTGGAGGCCAGATCTGCAAGTCTACGCCAGGCAGTGGAGCTAGAAGCCAGTTCCGCGAGCTCCCCTTCCCCCTTCGCCGGATAAGCACGACAAGCTCACTGGATCCCTTTGATGCATAAATTACCTATGCTTTTACAACCACAACCCTCAGCCTGTTATTTTATGCATGATATGATTTTGAGACAAGTTATTATAGCCACCCAGCCGCTTGCCGCAATCAATAATTGATATATTTGTTACAAATGATTTGAGGAAAGGTGTGAGTTTTCAAAAGAAAATGATTTTCAAAATGTGTTTGATGAAGGGTTTCCACCCTTATCACCTTTGAGTAGGGATGATCAGGGACTCCCTGGTTTAGGGGAGGGCCTAAGGTGATGGCTCAGCTGGTTTAGGCGTGAGCAGAAGGATTGTCCCCTCGTATAAGGACCAGTTTGTCATCTTTCACTACTTGTACTCATGATAAGTACAACCACTCGAGACTGTGTGGGCAATCACTCAATCTGAACTCGTACGGTCCAACCCCAGGGTTATGAAGGCTGGGGAGCACCGAGAGGATAAGGAGGGGGAATGTTTTGTCCGGTTTGGGCATGGCGGTGGCCTGACTCCTTCCGGTATAACCGTTAAGGTTAGGACGTGCGAGGAAAGAAAGAGATTCGGATTCGTGTCTCACTAGCTATGGGATCGTAGAGCCGGACTAGTGGGTAAAGTGTACACCTCTGCGCAGTGTTTGAAAACCTATTCGAATAGTCCGTGTCCACAGGAATGGACGAGTCTGGTATGGTATGGCAATTAATGTTTTGTTTTCAAAAAAAGGGTGCTTTTGAGAAAAGTGGTTTTTTTAAAAGGTCCGGCGGTTGAGCCGTGAGCTATGGTGGACGGGAAGTCCAGTAGCTGTTTTTGAAAATGAAAACCAGTGGGAAACTGCTGAGATACCTGGATGGTTTAGTCCAGGGGATTTTGTTCTAATATTGAAAAACTTCCTGCTCCTTTGGGAGAGGATGCGCTTTGCAAAATACAAAATGTTTTACAAAACAACCCTGCATAAAATATTGCTGTTTCTGCAAAATATCCTGAGCTCCACATATTCCATGCATTATACCTGATTTCCCCATTCCGCGGGTGAAGGTGGGCTGCTGAGTACGTTTGTACTCACCCTTGCTTATTTATTTTTTTTCAGAAAAACGAGATCGGGTAAGAGTTACGACTGTTCCCAACCTTGCCTGTGGCTGTTGGACCGCTAATTTGCTTCACTGCGTATATTGGGCTGCTTCAGCCCCACTCTGATGATATGTCCCGAGTTGTGGACCAACTCTTAAAGTTGATCGCCACCTTTATAGGTTTGTCCTGTTTAAGCAGATCTGAAATCATCTGTTGTATAAATGTGTTTACTAGCCTCCTGGGACTAGTAATTGTATCACATTTGAGTCCCAGAGGATTGGGGCGCTTCAGGTGGTATCAGAGCTGTTAGGTTGGCCGCAGGACGTAACCCTTAGCCTGATCCAAAAGTTTTTGAGTCAAAACTATTTTCAAAAAAAAAATCTTGCTCCCATCCCTTCATTTCAAAAATGTTTTCCCCTTTCCTTCTCTCAGAAGTTAGATGGAGGTCCATTGCCAAACCAGCTTTTGCCAGAATGAAGATGGTTTCCCCAAGTTGCTGAGAGCATGCACAGTTCGCCTCGGAATCAGGAGCCAGCCAGAGTATGATGGTCGTGAATACATCGAGCATGGCACAGAGAAGTGTGTCGTGACTGTATACATTGGATCCAGTCCACACCATGTGGAATGGAGTGTCACTGTTGCTGGGCACAGATTCAAAGACACCTGCCAAGTCGTCACTCGCAAGGCATTGAGGACCCTATGTCAGATCTATGAAGAAGAAGTGGTCGACACACCGCTCAGATTCTTTCCGCCCTTTCAGAGAAACCATCCTGTTTGGATGGCCAGGTTGCGTGCATTGGAAGGACAGTAGCTGCTTGAGGACGACCCCACAGTCGTGTACCTCACTGCATACCTGCTCACCCTGGATGCACAGCATGATTTCTTGGCTCGGCACCACCGTCAGATGATTGCCCGAGCAGAAGATGCAGAGAAGCGTAACCGTCAGCTCCATGTGGATCTCACCATAGCTCACGCCCGTGTAGCTGCCTTGGAAAGTCGTGAAGTCATTGCTGTTGAAGCCCTAAAGCAAGCCAAGGATGAGCATGTCCAGAAGTTGATGGAGGCCTACTTGGTAACCCACAACCAACATAGAGCCCTACGGATCCAAGAGCCCGCTTCATCCAACCCAGTTCAACCCAGGAGAGCTAAAGATCCCCAGATTCTTGAAGGTCACCCGGTCTCTATCAGAGGAAAGAAGAAGATTTGGGAACTCCCGGAAGGAGCCATAGTCTTGGAAGGAATTCCAGTCTTCCCTCAGGCTATGTATAAGCAAGAGCACCCCGAATCCTCCCAAGATTCCCTGCCGGAGTTGTTTGAGCCCCTCACCATGAAGAAGATTCCAGCACCATCCCTTGAAGTCAAGGAAGAAGCTGCAAGCACCCCGCTAGCACCGCCGCCCTCTGAGGAACTACAAGAGCCAGTCCAACTTGAAGAAGAGTTCGACCCCGTGCTGCCATCTCATTGGCCGCTAGAAGAAGTCATCAACATCAGCTCCCTCTTGACCCATCCAGGAGATGTCTCAGACTGAAGTTGTGTGCCAGCCTCGCCAGAAGAGAAGCTCCCTGGTCTGAAGTTAGTCATGCCCAGTCCTCTGCATGCATTGGGTAGTGAAGTTTTTTCTTCACTTTGGCTAGAGCCCTGCATGTATGAGAGGTAATCGTGTAGTCTCGTGTTTTGAAAAACTCTAATTGTGTGGCCCCCTAGGGCATTTCAAAATGAATTTCACTTGATGTTTTCTCCCCTTTTGAGTGCATATGTGATGCTTTAACGTTAGTGCTCATAAGTTGCATTTAGCATAGTTCTCAATTCAGGAGCCAAGCAACAGTAGTTATGCTTAGCCCCCGAATCTAAGTAGTCCGTGCTTTGAAAAACTCTATTCTTCCCTTATTCCAAACATTTGATTTGTTTGTGCTTATCATTGGTGAGCTTGTGTGTTTTCTTTTCATTTTTCTTAAAAAGGTTTTCTCTAAAAACATAGATCACAAATTAGAGCTAATCCTCACCTTATGCTTCCATTCTCATCTTAACCCATCTGAAGGGAAAAGTGCCTTACCCAAGAAGATACCGAGAAGCTTACCCTTGAAGCCTAGAATAAGCTACAGAAGAAACCAGTCCAGTCGCTCAATCAAAAGGACCAACCGTGAGAATCAAAGCACTGCCCCTGAGTCAAAGTAAACAGGAAAATAGGACAGAAGGAGTTATTACCATACAGAGAGGCAAAGATTCTTGGAACCAGAGACCACAAACATCAGGGTCATTGACCCCACCCCTCACCCATGCCCCCCACATACGTGCCCGCCTCCATGCGCACTACCACCGCCCACACCCCCTCTTTGCAGCGCACCCACCGCCGCCATCATCGCCGGCAACACCGTTCCCCACCCCTTGTCGCACCTACTGCCTCGTGTCACCTGCTCCATCACCGCCACTCTGCACCCGAGCACCACCTTACATACCGCTCTCCTATAAAACCCCCACACCAACTCCCTCAATTCCCATCCCAAGCAAAGCACACACCTGATAAAATCTCCTCTGCCAAATTGCAAGCAACTCCATTTTCCACTCCCTCGCCCCTAAGATCACAATGCTTGGTGATTCTTGGGTTGAAGACTGTTATGCATGGTTCAACATCTTTGGTTTCCTCCTCTGTATGATGGTAATACTCTTTGATAGAATCCTCCAGTGGGAAGAGCAAAGAGAAAGAAAGGGTCAGTGAAAAGAAGATAGTGAAGAGAAGAAAGTTGTCCCAGAATCAACCCTATGTCAGTCATTTCTTCGCAGCCTGTTCAAGTAGCAACAGCAGAAGAAGGCCCCATAACACCCTTATTATGAGGTACTTCAAGGAGTTCAAATCCCCAAGATTCAAGAGATCTACCCTCATTCTTTTTAAGTGGGGTAGTGTTCCAGCAAGGTTCCTGCTATGGAGAAGAAGAAGAAGGCCTGTAGCAAGCTTGTGGAAGACCAGATCTTCCAAGCGTATAAGTTTCTGGATGAGAAGTGGTCACCCAAGTTTTGTTGTTAAAGCACCAGAAGACCAATCAAGGAAGGAATCCATGTGGGAGTTCGCAAGAGAAAGGTTTGCGTGTCGGCATCGATGCTTCTTCAATAAGCTAGCTGCCAAGCGAAAGCCAGAAGCCTGAAGATGATCTTTGAGTAGCCAGAATCAGCATTTGCAATCAGCAACTGGATGCTCCTAGAAGGCCAGATTTTGTTGAAGCTCCATCTCCTCGAAGAGTCTGCAAAGTGAAGATATGTAGCTGAAGTAAAGCTATACCCATAACCCTTCTAAGCCGAATCTCGAGGACGAGATTCCTTTTAAGTGGGGTAGATTTGTAGCATCCCAAAAATTCAAATCTTGAAATTTTCTCGAACTCGCTCTAAATTCAAAATGAATTTCAAATTTCATTTCAAAATGTTGTTTGCGAGTAGATAACAGCAAATAAAATATAGTGGTCTATATTCTCTCTAAAATCCTCCTCAAAATATCCTACAAATATTTCACAGTGATCACCCTCAAACTCTTTCAGTAATACTACCCAAATATTGCACCGATATATCTTCAAGTATTTTCTTCCTGAGAAATACCTTCCGAATCATTTTTAAAGTCCCCACAAATATTTTCTTCATAACTTTCCTCATGCCCATACACATACGTATGCCTCCGGTGTCATACGGTGAGCTCTACAAACTAATTACACTCATATAAGACAAATCCATGCTAATCTCCCACTAATCCTCTCATCCTCCCACTAATCCTCTCATCCCTCCCCCTAATCCCCCCACCATGGCTATAAATAGAGGGGCAAGGGCCTCCTCTCATCCCACCCCAAGCCATTTCATGACAACTCCCTCCCCCCCCCACACCCACATGCCCACTCCCACTCCCACTCCACCTCCCACACAAGCACACACTAGCACAAGGATCGTTCGGTCATTCTTCGATCGTTCGTCCCCCTGTTCTTAGTTTGTTCGTTCGTTCGTCCGATCGTTCGATCGTTCGTCCGATCGTTCATGGTTCGTTCGTCCGTTCGTCCGATCGTTCGATCGTTCGTCCGTTCGTTCGTCCAAATAATCTTTTTCCTGCCGTTATGCTGCCGAAATTCCAAATAAATATACCCAGCTACCCTCTCCCACTCCACACACTCAACACCCTCAACCAAGGCAAACACCCCACCCACTCAGTTACTCCGCTCTGCCGGCTACACGCATAGTGTCGCTTCGCCTCCAGTTCACCCTCCTGGTAAGCACCTCCGCTCCACCACTAGTATCTCAACACCACATGACACAGATTCTACTCAAGACTCTACCCATCCATATATCGCTATTCTGACCACTATACTAAATATTTGTTGGTATACTTGTTTGTTTGTATGTTTGCTTGTTCATGTTGCATAGTTATCGGAGCGTTCGTACCGTCTCGTGGAGGCCAGATCTGCAAGTCTACGCCAGGCAGTGGAGCTAGAAGCCAGTTCCGCGAGCTCCCCTTCCCCCTTCGCCGGATAAGCACGACAAGCTCACTGGATCCCTTTGATGCATAAATTACCTATGCTTTTACAACCACAACCCTCAGCCTGTTATTTTATGCATGATATGATTTTGAGACAAGTTATTATGGCCACCCAGCCGCTTGCCGCAATCAATACTTGATATATTTGTTACAAATGATTTGAGGAAAGGTGTGAGTTTTAAAAAGAAAATGATTTTCAAAATGTGTTTGATGAAGGGTTTCCACCCTTATCACCTTTGAGTAGGGATGATCAGGGACTCCCTGGTTTAGGGGAGGGCCTAAGGTGATGGCTCAGCTGGTTTAGGCGTGAGCAGAAGGATTGTCCCCTCGTATAAGGACCAGTTTGTCATCTTTCACTACTTGTACTCATGATAAGTACAACCACTCGAGACTGTGTGGGCAGTCACTCAATCTGAACTCGTACGGTCCAACCCCAGGGTTATGAAGGCTGGGGAGCACCGGGAGGATAAGGAGGGGGAATGTTTTGTCTGGTTTGGGCATGGCGGTGGTCTGACTCCTTCCGGTATAACTGTTAAGGTTAGGACGTGCGAGGAAAGAAAGAGATTCGGATTCGGGTCTCACTAGCTATGGGATCGCAGAGCCGGACTAGTGGGTAAAGTGTACACCTCTGTGCAGAGTTTGAAAACCTATTCGAATAGTCCGTGTCCACAGGAATGGACGAGTCTGGTATGGTATGGCAATTAATGTTTTGTTTTCAAAAAAGGGTGCTTTTGAGAAAAGTGGTTTTTTTAAAAGGTCCGGCGGTTGAGCCGTGAGCTATGGTGGACGGGAAGTCCAGTAGCTGTTTTTGAAAACGAAAACCAGTGGGAAACTGCTGAGATACCTGGATGGTTTAGTCCAGGGGATTTTGTTCTAATATTGAAAAACTTCCTGCTCCTTTGGGAGAGGATGCGCTTTGCAAAATACAAAATTTTTTACAAAACAACCCTGCATAAAATATTGCTGTTTCTACAAAATATCCTGAGCTCCACATATTCCATGCATTATATCTGATTTCCCCATTCCGCGGGTGAAGGTGGGCTGCTGAGTACGTTTGTACTCACCCTTGCTTATTTATTTTTTTTCAGAAAAACGAGATCGGGTAAGAGTTACGACTGTTCCCAACCTTGCCTGTGGCTGTTGGACCGCTGATTTGCTTCACTGCGTATATTGGGCTGCTTCAGCCCCACTCTGATGATATGTCCCGAGTTGTGGACCAACTCTTAAAGTTGATCGCCACCTTTATAGGTTTGTCCTGTTTAAGCAGATCTGAAATCATCTGTTGTATAAATGTGTTTACTAGCCTCCTGGGACTAGTAACTGTATCACATTTGAGTCCCAGAGGATTGGGGCGCTTCAGGGCGGCGTCGGATAGGAACAGGGGGAGGTTGCGGATGATGAGGTTGTCATCGTCCGTTCCACCCAGCTGGCAGGCCAGCCGGTAGTCCGCGAGCCACAGTTCCGGCCTCGTCTCCCCCGAGTACTTGGTGATGGTAGTCGAGGCCCGGAACCGGGTCGGGAACGGCGCCCGTCGTATGGCCCGGCTGAAAGCTTGCAGACCAGGTGGGTCGGGCGAAGGGCTCCGATCCTCCTCGCTGTCGTAGCATCCCCCACGCCTGGGTTCATAGCCTCAGCGCACCCTCTCGTCGAGGTGGGCTCGACGGTCGCGGCGATGGTGCTCGTTGCCGAGGCAGCCCGGGGCCACAGGCGCTGTGTCCCGCGTGCACCCGGTGTGGACCGAGGCTTCCTGCATGAATCGGGAAGTCACGGCGCGATTCTCCGGGAGGCAGAGCTTTCGGCCCATCGGACCGCGGCATCCTCCAGGAGGTTCTTGAGTTCTCCCTGAATACGTCGCCCCTCGGTGGTGGATGGTTCCAGCATCGCTCGGAGTAGTATTGCTGCGGCAGCCAGGTTCTGGCCGACCCCACTGGAAGCCGGGGGCAACCTTGCCCTGGCATTGTCAGTGATGCGGTGCTGGACGTCCTGGGGCAGATGACGCGCTTCTCCGGCCGGTGCTCGACCTGCCCGCTCCTGCCCGATGTTCTGCCGGAGCTGCACAAGTTGTCCTGCTTCCTCGTCGAGCCTGGCCTGCATCTCGCGGATTTGCTCGAGCTGTGTGTCCTGACCCCCCGCAGGGACTGGGACCACAGTTAGCTCCCGAAGGATGTCAACGCGAGGCGCAGGCCCAGAGGGATCACCGTTCTCCGGCATACCAAGGTGGTTGCCTTCGTCGAGACCCTCTAGATCGATGTGGAAACATTCGTGACTTGGGCCACAGTCCCCGTCGCTGAGGCTGTGGCTATCATCGGATTCGGAGCAATCGGAGAGGCAGTAGTCGCATGCGGTCATGAAGTCCCACATGGCACTAGGGTTATCGAGCCCGGAGAAATCCCAACCAGAGTCGGGCTCGTCATCTTCCTCGGAACCCGGGGGCCCGTAGGTCGAGACGGCCGTCAGTCGGTCCCAGGTTGACCACATATGATACCCCAGAAGGTTTGGATATGCCTTTATGAAAGCATCCACCGAAGCGGGGTCGCTTGGTGGGTCGAAGCTGAATCTAAAAGGCATAGGATGGGAAACTGCCGGTACCTCTTGATCGACGGACGGTGACGAAGTCGCGTTAGGGATGGACTGCACCGTTATCTCAGATACGAGGCTAACGCCCAGCAAGTCCTTCGCGAGCGTGCTGGCATCGTTCGTCTGCTTGGGGTTGGCGTGTTGCGGGGAAACGACGCTCGTCTTCGTCTCAGACGCGAGGTCAACGCCCGACGTGTCCCCCCGCTGGGGCGCCGGCGTCGTCGACTCGCTCGACAGCCGACGAGGCGCCGCCTCCTGCTTGGCCATGATTGCCCCGCCTCCTTCCTCGTCGACGAGGAAGGTGATAGGACAGACTCAGATGCTGTTCTTCCGCCACGCGGGGAAGACGTCGTCGATTCCACCTGAAAGTCGCCTAGAGGGGGGTGAATAGGCAAAACCTGAAATTTAAAACTTTATCCCCCAACTAGATCCCTGGATTAGTGGTTAGAACAAGATACACAAATATCGGAGTATAAAAATTAAGTTCTTGCTTGTAAAGAGTATTGCTTTCAAATAATGCGGGATTGATAATACAATACAACTAACAAGTCTATGAGAGTAAAGCAAGAAGGCTTTAAATGAGAAGAGCAATGAGTCAAGTTGATTCTTGCGAAGTGTTGCTTTACTAAATGAGAAATTAACTTGAAGCAACACCAAATGATATTAGCAAATAATAGCACAAGAAAACTTAGAGTAAGGGAAAGCAAACAAATCACAAGCAATAAACACAAAGGACACGGGTGATTTGTTTTACCGAGGTTCGGCCCTCGAAGGCCTAGTCCCCGTTGAGGAGTCCACTAAGGATGGGTCTTTTTCAACCCTTTCCCTCTCTCCACCGATCACACAAGGATCGGCGAGCTCTTCTTCTTCTCAAGGATCACTCTCGATCCCGCAAGGACCACCACACTCTTTGGTGTCTCTTGCTAGCTTTTACAAGCCTCCAAAACTTTGGAGGAAGTTCAATGGGAGTCAAAACTCCACGTGCAAATGAACACGAAGATGTAGTACACACTATCCCTCAATGAATCTCACAAGGCACTAGAGCTAAATCACCCGAGAGGCTTTCTTTTGCTTGCTCTCGCTTTTGTGGCACTTGTGTGGGTTGTAGTGGTCTAAATCTTGTGTATAGGATGAACCAATGAATATATGCGGTTGGGAGGGCCTGAGTATGTCAACTACATGACTTGGAATGTTGCTTGGGCTCCCACACCTTGAAGTGGCCGGTTGGGGTGGTATTTATAGCCACCAAACAAAATATGGCCGTTGGAGAAGCTTGCTGGCGATGAGCGCACCGGACAATGTCTGGTGCGCCGCCATGTCATCCTCCCGTTAGGGCTTGGAGCCGGTCGACCGTTGGAGGCTTTGTCCTCATGCGGCACCGGACAGTCCGGTGCGACACCGGACAGTCCGGTGCTCCTCTGACCGCCTGCTCTGACATCTGAATTCCACTATTCACTTTGCTGAGTCGACCGTTGCGTGCAGGTAGCCGTTGCTCCGCTGGTGCACCGGACAGTCCGGTGTGCACCGGACACTGTCCGGTGAATTATAGCGGAGCTGCGCTTGGGAAACCCGAAGGTGAAGAGTTCGAGCTAAAGCACCCTGGTGCACCGGACACTGTCTGGTGGCACACCGGACAGTCCGGTGCGCCAGACCTGGGTAGCCTTCGGTTATCCCTTGCTCTCTTTGTTGAACCCTTTTCTTGGTCTTTTTATTGGCCTTTTGTGAACCTTTGGCACCTGTATAACTTATAGACTAGAGCAAACTAGTTAGTCCAAATGTTTGTGTTGGGCAATTCAACCACCAAAATCAATTAGGAAAAAGGTGGAAGCCTAATTGCCTTTCAATCTCCCCCTTTTTGGTGATTGATGCCAACACAAACCAAAGCAAGTATAGAAGTGCATAATTGAACTAGTATGCATAATGTAAGTGCAAAGGTTACTTAGAATTGAGCCAATAGAAATTCTCATAGGATATGCATGGATTGTTTCTTTATTTTTAACATTTTGGACCACGCTTGCACCACATGTTTTGTTTTTGCAAATTCTTTTATAAAATATTTTCAAAGACATTTTGCAACTAGTCAAAGGTAAATTAATAAGATTCTTGAGAAGCATTTATAAGATTTGAAAATTTTCTCCCCTGTTTCAAATGCTTTTCCTTTGACTAAACAAAACCCCCCCTCAATAAAAACTTCCTCTTAGTGTTCAAGAGGGTTTTAAGATACCAATTTTTTAAAATGCTACTTTCTCCCCCTTTAGAACACAATAAGATACCAATTTGAAATTTACCAATTGAAAATCATTAGTTTTTTTTAAAATTAGGGTGGTGGTGCGGTCCTTTTGCTTTGGGCCAATACTTTCTCCCCCTTTGGCATGAATCGCCAAAAACGGATACTTAGAGTGAAATATATGCCCATTTCTTTCTCTCCCCCTTTGGCAAACAATTGAAATACCAATTGAAATAGGAATATGAATGAAGATTATCCCAAGGTGGAGAACTATGTGGAATACCGACAAAGAGTGGATAATACCGATGGAGTTGAGTGGAAGCGTCGTCTTTGCCGAATATTCCATTTCCCTTTCAATTCTATGACTAAGCATGAGAATATACTTGAAAACACATTAGTCATAGGCATAAAAGAGATATGATCAAAAAGGATATATCAAATTTAGCATGATCATAGTTCTGTTTAATATAGATTGCTCCCCCTAAATGTGTGCATGGTGAGAAATACATATTTTGGCCTTAAACGCCATTTGCACATAATTAGGTTAATGAGAACATATCTATATTATACAGAATGAGAAGTGCATTGTGTCATAGTATAAGTGTGATGCTCATGACAGTTTATGCACTTATGAAAACATGTTATAAATATCTTAAGCATTTTCCCTTAAAGATTTCAAAGAGGCTTAAGGACCATCCACCTTTGAGACAAAGGCAGCTTATCCTCGTTACAAGGTTAAGCTTTAAGCTCTTTGACAATAAAATTACTTCACCCAGTTTTAACAAAGATGCATAAATGCGGGAATGAAATATTTGAGAGGTTAAACTAGGTATGAAGCAGGGAAAAATGCAAAGGACATGCTTTCTCTTCCTTTTATAAAAGATATGCAAAGAATGTTTATAAGAGGAAGATTTAGGTACATGTTTGAATGAAAGGAAGTAGTTTTACCCTTTTTGTACCTTTACTTGGAGACACTCTCTTCATTGTGCTTTGTCCTTAGTCTTGTTTGCTTAAGACTTATACTCAATGACAATGAATGAAAATATTTTGCACAAGAGAGAGTTCTTACAACTAATGATCCTTTTCTAATTCATGGTTAGCATATAACAAGTGGATCACCAATTGTATAAATGAATCATGAATTCTCCTTTTAACTTAGTGCATATCAAGAGAGATATTGATAGTATATGCGACACTAAGAAACATACGTAGTTAGTCAATAATTAATAGATGTGATCAAAAGAACAACATATGCATTAGATAAGATTGAAATAGGAGAATCCAGTAAATATGCTACTTTGGCAATGAAAGCTACAATCCTTGATAAAGATGACATCACTTTTAATAAGATGGATTAATTTGAAGTAGCATACTTCATGAGAAACTTAATCTCATGCAGGAGACTATATGAAATTACTAAGATAAAGCAATAGTCTCAACATAATCAAGATATAAGAATAGACTCCCCCTAAAGATATGCATCGAGTATTTGAAAGAATTGATTCAATGCATTCACTTATAAAGACATATAGGGAGAAGCATTATACATCTTGATCAAGGCTTATAAAATTTGCATAAATAACTTAAGCCTGGTAATCTCATTATGAAAGGATTTAGACTACTCACAACCACACCATTGATTGTTGTGAAGACCTTATTGTCCAAGTAGGTGTTGTTGCTCTTGATGTCATCTTTCATTTGAGTGTCCTCCCTTTGGAGTTGTTTCTTTTTTCCTCTCAAACTTATTGAAAATACTCAAGAAAGATGTTAATAGCACAAGGGAGTATATGATAGATGATGATTTCTTTTAGATAAGAAATATAAATAATTCATCATCCACAAGTTACATAGACATGAAGTAAAATCCTTAATATTAGTGCATTTCATTTGAGAAGGAGGAACATGCACTTTTTAAGCATATTAATAATCATTAGAGATTTTTACTTCATCATATTGATTTTAGTAATCATTACTTGGAAGCAAATCAATATGATAACATATATCAATATCGCAAAGGCATTAAATAGATTCTAATGAACATGAGCATTTAAAAGAGTGAGATTGAATGCACGTCTAGCTGATTTAGGTCCAATAAAGAATCTATTCCTCACATGGGTAGAATATGATAGTTTAGATTAAATACCCATTGAGATGGGAACTAAATTTGATTAAGAAGATGAGTTCCCATACCTTTGCTTCTACCTTTCTTCTTTTGGGTGAAGAGCAACCCATGAGGCTTGTGCACTTTCTCTTTTGTAGATATTCATAAGTAGGATCAAGAGATACTTTGTTAGTAACAACAAGCACTAGTTTCCATTTTTGTAACCATTTTTGATAAGGAATGAAAAGCTAGATTACTAAAACATGGAAACTTCATAGCATGAACTAGATTATACATAGATGATGTTATGCTTAATTTTAACTCATAAAATAAGCACAAATAATCCTTTAAGATTACGGGTATAAATCTAATTCATGATATGGAAAGCGATAAATGAGAAAGAATCATATCCAATTTGAGCAAGTAGAAATAGATCATAAATCATTGGATTGATTTTTCTTTTCATGTTAGATTACACATTTCCAAAGAGAAACTTATTCTCTACATGTGAGACTACTTGGGTTATTTAGATAAAATCATTAGTCTCACTATTCTAGTTATAGAGAGAGTTTTTCTTTTTATAAGTGTCCTAAGGATTTGAATTCCTTACATGACACCTTATCCTTTTAAGAATTTGAAATATCTCACTATATCTAGAATCATGGCAATAATAAAACAACTTAGTGAAAAACATGCCATGAGATACTTGCAACATTTTAAAGCATGTAGATTGCCATAGGATGGAAATGATGAGTATGCAATCTACCATATGAGAGGAAATTCTTCAAAGAATGGTAATATAAATTTAAAGATATTTGAAGTGCTTCTATTTTTCTATGTGACTACACAAGACACATAAGAAATGATAATTTAAGATACTTGCACTTAAAAGCATAGAAGTTACCATTCTTTGACTTTCCTCCATGTTGTAGGTCTTGATTTTTCACACATTTTTATTTCCTACAACATCAATATCTTCCTCGAGATGATATGAGTTTAAGACATAATAATTTGAAGAATAACCTTGGGTCAATCATGGATATAGATCATTGAAGATTGATAGCTTGAGTTGATAAGAATTGAATGGACTCTCTCAAGCACCCTAAAGCTTCATATCATCTCCTTCTCCTGGAAAGCTTGTCAAGCATATTTTGGTACCCATCGCTTGATGAGTCCATCATGGTTAGTCAACAAAGATCTAGGAACCCAAAAGTCCTTTGTGTTAGCACTAGGTAAACTCATTACCTTTCTAGCACAAGTTGCAATTTTGGGTTGCCTAGTTACATGAAAATTAATTGACAAGCTAGGAGTGGGGTTGTTACCAATGAGACAATCTTTGCATTAGTGTCCCTTCTTTCGGCATATGTAGCATAGGCGATCTTCAGTCCTTGATGATTTCTTCCTTCCTTGTTTCTTGCTTGCTACATGGTTAGTGAATGTTTTCTTTTCTAACCCTATGCCTCTTTGTTTTAAATGGGGACAAGATCTAAGTAAGTGTTCCTTCTTGGAGCATTTAAAACAAAGTCTATCATCCTTGTTAATAATCAAGCCATTTTTAATGTAGGGACATGACCTAATCAGGTGCCCCTTTTCAAAGCATTCACTACACCTCTTAATGTGAAGTGTGGCTTGACCATTACCTTGGAAGTTACCTTTTGTGGAGGCGTGGTTAAGGCTTTTGGAGGAGGTATTGAATTTCATCTTTCGTTTCTCCCTCTTGACAATCCTCAAGTCCTTGACATTTTCTTCAAGGGATGCAGTGCATGCCACGGTTGTTCCCGTCTCAAGCTTCTTCACCATGTGATCACGGTTATCTTGAGAAAGTTGAGCAATGCACTTCCCTTTTAGTTGTGTCAAGCTCATTTTTATCCTCTCATTCTCTTCTTTGAGCTTTTGATATGTATCATCTTTTGTTCCTGCAAATTCTAGCTCAAAAGAAGATTTGCTTGTCGACGGACAACAAGCATTAGCACATGGTAATATAGTATCAATTTGAATACATGTGCATGAGTGAGGTTGTTGGGATTTTAAGTTTTCTATCACAACCTCATGAGTCAAATTTAATATGATATGATCATCCATAAGATTTTCATGAGAACATAGAAGCATATCATATTTTTCTTGAAAAGCTAGATTTTCAACTTTTAGCTTTTCTACTTGGTCCTTAAGCAAGGTATTCTTATTTACTAATTGAGCGATACAATGTAAAGCATTATCATGCTCAATTGAAACAGTTTCATACCTTTGGACCAAATTAACATGAGAGCACTTTAGCTCCTCATGTTCTTTAGTCAACTCGTCAAAGCGTAGCATTTTCATGGAGAGAACATCTTCTAGCCTTTGACGAGCTTCGCTTTGCTCTCTCGCTCTTTCTAGAAGTTTGAGCATGACCGCCTTATCTTCTTGGCTTAGGCGAGCGTAGAGATGCAAGAAGCTTCTTTCTTCCTCCTCATCCTCATTTGTGCTTCCGCTATCATATTCATTTGCCACACAACATATGTGGGAATCGAAATGGGAAGACAAACCTTTTAGAGAGGTGGATTCATCGTTTGGTCTCCATCGTTCATTTTCTTCTTCTTCCTTCAAAGGGTTAGTTTCACAAATACCAAAGGAAGGAGAAGTACAAAATGAACTATCATATTTGGACTCGTCAAATTTGTTTTTAATTCTAGTCCAAATATCATGCACATCACAAATGGGTTTGTCATATTTTATTATGAAGGCATGATAATCTTCTTTGCTAAGGGATTTACTTAAGATGTCATAAGCTAGATAGTTTAAGCGTATACATCTTAAATCTTCTTCGGAGGCATTTTCCCTAGCATAGTTAGGAGGAATAATACTCTTGTCTAAAATTTGTTCTAATTGTGGCTCTACTGCTCTAAAAGCATTTATCACTCTAGTAGACCATGAATCATAGTTAGAACAATCGGAAAGTAATATCTCAAGAGTTACCTCCTTGTTCTCCTGGGTCTTCTTGTTCTTTTGGGATCTTCTACGAGCCATCACTTCGAGTTGTTAGACTCAAGATGAAGTGCCTAGCTCTGATACCAATTGAAAGTCGTCTAGAGGGGGGTGAATAGGCAAAACCTGAAATTTAAAACTTTATCCCCCAACTAGATCCCTGGATTAGTGGTTAGAACAAGATACACAAATATCGGAGTATAAAAATTAAGTTCTTGCTTGTAAAGAGTATTGCTTTCAAATAATGCGGGATTGATAAGACAATACAACTAACAAGTCTATGAGAGTAAAGCAAGAAGGCTTTAAATGAGAAGAGCAATGAGTCAAGTTGATTCTTGCAAAGTGTTGCTTTACTAAATGAGAAATTAACTTGAAGCAACACCAAATGATATTAGCAAATAATAGCACAAGAAAACTTAGAGTAAGGGAAAGCAAACAAATCACAAGCAATAAACACAAAGGACACGGGTGATTTGTTTTACCGAGGTTCGGCCCTCGAAGGCCTAGTCCCCGTTGAGGAGTCCACTAAGGACGGGTCTTTTTCAACCCTTTCCCTCTCTCCACCGATCACACAAGGATCAGCGAGCTCTTCTTCTTCTCAAGGATCACTCTCGATCCCGCAAGGACCACCACACTCTTTGGTGTCTCTTGCTAGCTTTTACAAGCCTCCAAAACTTTGGAGGAAGTTCAATGGGAGTCAAAACTCCACGTGCAAATGAACACAAAGATGTAGTACACACTATCTCTCAATGAATCTCACAAGGCACTAGAGCTAAATCACCCGAGAGGCTTTCTTTTGCTTGCTCTCGCTTTTGTGGCACTTGTGTGGGTTGTAGTGGTCTAAATCTTGTGTATAGGATGGACCAATGAATATATGCGGTTGGGAGGGCTTGAGTATGTCAACTAGATGACTTGGAATGTTGCTTGGGCTCCCACACCTTGAAGTGGCCGGTTGGGGTGGTATTTATAGCCACCAAACAAAATATGGCCGTTGGAGAAGCTTGCTAGCGATAGGCGCACCGGACAGTGTCCGGTGCGCCGCCATGTCATCCTCCCATTAGGGCTTGGAGCCGGTCGACCGTTGGAGGCTTTGTCCTCATGCGGCACCGGACAGTCCGGTGCGACACTGGACAGTCCGGTGCTCCTCTGACCGTCTGCTCTGACATCTAAATTCCACTGTTCACTTTGCAGAGTCGACCGTTGCGGGCAGGTAGCCGTTGCTCCGCTGGTGCACCGGACACTGTCCGGTGAATTATAGCGGAGCTGCGCCTGGGAAACCCGAAGGTGAAGAGTTCGAGCTAAAGCACCCTAGTGCACCGGACACTGTCTGGTGGCACACCGGACAGTCCGGTGCGCCAGACCAGGGCAGCCTTCGGTTATCCCTTGCTCTCTTTGTTGAACCCTTTTCTTGGTCTTTTTATTGGCCTTTTGTGAACCTTTGGCACCTGTATAACTTATATACTAGAGCAAACTAGTTAGTCCAAATGTTTGTGTTGGGCAATTCAACCACCAAAATCAATTAGGAAAAAGGTGGAAGCCTATTTCCCTTTCACCGCCGCCGGCGGGCGGGCTGACGGCCGCCATTGTCGTTGTCGCGCGGCGGAGGAAGGAGTATCATGTCGTAGCTGCCGTCGAGGGACATGAACTCGAGACCCCCGAAACGGAGCTTGGTCCGGGTTGGAGAGGTTGTTGGAGACTCTCCATCTAGAGCTTGACGGGAAGCTGTTCGTCAACACGCAGCAGACCCCTACCTGGCGCGCCAACTGTCGGCGTTTCGACCCCGGGGGGTCCCTGGACCGACGAGTAAATTGTCGCTGCGTGTCCCAGCCCAAATGGGTCGGCGCGAGACGAAGTCACAAGGGGGAAAACAGTGAGGGGAACCCGCGACCTCGTGTTGTCCTGCGCCCAGGGCGGATGCGCTTGCAGTAGGGGGTTACAAGCGTTCGCGAGGGAGAGAGAGAGGGTGTGAGACTGCGCGTTAGTCCGTTCTCCCGCGCGGCCACCCTATCGTACGAGGGCCCTGGACCTTCCTTTTATAGACGTAAGGAGAGGGTCCAGGTGTACAACGGGGGGTGTAGCAGTGTGCTAACGTGTCTAGCAGAGAGGAGCCAGAGCCCTATGTACATGCCGACGTGGCTGTCGGAGAGGTGTTGGAGCCCTGTTCATGTGGTGTCGTGGCCGTCGGAGGAGCGCTTGAGCCCTGTAGAAGCACAGCTGTTGGGGCTGTCGGATCCTTGCTGACGTCTCCTTACTTCCGTAAGGGGCTGAGAACCGACGTCGTCGTGGAGCACGCGGGGTGCCATCATTACTTGTTTTACCGGGGCGAGCCAGATGGGATGCCGGTCTTGTTCCCCGTAGCCTAGGCTAGCCTGGGCTAGCCAGGGGTAGGGTGATGATGGCCCCCCCTTGTGGCGTGGTCGGCCCGAGCGAGGTGGTGACTCCTCCGAGGTCGAGGTTGAGTTCGAGCCCGGGGGTCGGGCGAGGTGGAGACTGTCGTCCGAGGTCGAGGTTGAGTCCAAGCCCTGGGGTCGGGCGAGGCGGAGACCGTCGTCCGAGTCGAGGTTGAGCCCGAGCCATGGGGTCGGGCGAGGCGGAGACCGTCTTCCGAGTCGAGGTTGAGCCCGAGCCCTGGGGTCGGGCGAGGCGGAGATCGTCGTCTGAAGTCGAGGTGGAGTCCGAGCCCTGGGGTCGGGCGAGGCGGAGATTCCTATGGCGCCCGAGGCTAGACTTGGCTGCTGTCAGCCTCACCCTGGCAGGTGGCACAGCAGTCGGAGCAGCGCAGGCGGCGCTGTTTTCCTGTCAGGTCAGTCAGTGGAGGGGCGAAGTGACTGCAGTCACTTCGGCCTTGTCGACTGGAGAGCATGCGTCAGGATAAGGTGTGAGGCGATCCTTGCATTAAATGCTCCTGCGATCCGGTCGGCTGGCGAGGCGATCTGGCCAAGGTTGCTTCTCCGCGAAGCCTGCCCGAACTGGGCCTCGAGCGAGTGGAAGGTGCGTCCGTTGCTTGAGGAGACCCTCGGGCGAGGCGCGAATCTGCCTTGGTCTACCGTTCCTGCCCGAGGCTGGGCTCGGGCGAGGCAAGATCATGTCCCTTGAGTGGACGGAGCCTTTGACCGGAATTGCGCCCATCAGGCCTTTGCAGCTTTGTGCTGATGGGGTTACCAGCTGAGATTAGGAGCCTTGGGGGTACCCCTAATTACGGTCCCCGACAAAGTGGTAACACTAGGATAGTACTACATAGCACATTACATGTTTCATTACTTGGTCATTAAATTGTCGTTAAGCCTTCTATGACATTATGAGCTAAAAGGTTGTTAAATAGTAAAAAAGATGGATGACTAAAGTCAAAGTTCATGCTTGGGCTAAGTTTATATTGGGTATTTTATACCCACGGGTTAACGGGTACGGGTGAAGGCGGAACGTTCTAATATCCGTTTACCCATTGGGTGAAGATTTTTGCCCAATAACAGACTCACGAGTAGAATATTTAGCCCACATACATACCCTAATGGAGTAAATACCCATCGGGTATCGGGTCGTGGGTACCCATTGCCATCTCTAGTCAGATCGGGTCAAAATCTTGGATGGGATCGAACTGTTTTTCAGATTACCACACTTTGGTTCGGGTTTAACCGAACCCGAATCGGTACAGTGGTACACTATCAGGTCAGGCTTGATGGTGTCGAGAGAGAGCTCAGCGGTTGGCTCATTGATTCCCTTCACAGACGGAGCTGTCCTTACCAAACACCAATGCAGCAAATATGCAATGGCCACAAAGAGCTAGAGAAAAGGGAGTCACACAAGCAAATACTCCACAAAATTTCCGGCTCGCCAAGTCATATCAGGAAAATACAAACATCGGGGCCACTATTACATCCCTCAAAGCACAAGCTGCTAAGCTCTACCAGATAAAGTGTACCATAACCCGTCATTTATTTATTCCACAGTACAAGCAGAACGCATGGTCGTGGCCTACTGAGCGACGTGACTGTCGTCGTACCATGTCAGCCTGCAGCAGATCCAGGTTCAGTACGTGTCCGCGTGTTTAAGAATTATGATCCTCCTGCGCTGGAGCTGGAGTTTCTAGCGGCATCCTGCTTCTTCGTCTCCTCAAACTTGTCGATCGCCACCTGGAGCTCGTCCGTGCCTCCCACCGCTCTCATGGTGTAGTAGTAGACCCCGAGCACGAAGGCAGACAGTCCCCCGGCCACCACCAGGTTCCTGGTCTTGGGTGCAAGGCTTCCGAACCCCGACATCGTTGAGGTGTGCAGGTTCACGATCTGTGCTGCAGGACATGAAGCCACACAGAATCAGCCAGATGTACTTGTGCATGATAAATGTTGATGAACTGGAGATGAAAGGTGACTAGGTAGATAGTGTGATAGTATTCCGTCCGGTCATCATCAATTGGCATTTTTTACAGCAAAAATACAACTGATAGTATGACTTCACTCCAGCCATTTACCGCTTGGCATTCTTACAGCAAAAAAATATAACTAATCGCAGGCCGTGTCTGAAATGTCAAATAATATTGAACGCAGGTGGTTTAAGATTTACGGGATCCATGGTGTGCTTCTGGAACAGACTCTGATCCACAAACACCTAAAGAGTTTTACGTTAACTGACAGTAGCATCAAAGGAAAGGACAGTTGTATGTACAATACACAAGGGGGGGCACTGTCTGGAAAATAGAAAAATTGAACCATTTGCTTTGTGTGTATAACTGTATATATCAGATGTTTCTGAAGACAATTTCAGAGTTGAAATTTGAAAAGATAAATTCATGATTCAACTAGTTATTCAACCAAATGGAGTAATCAGCACTAGATCAAACATTTATTTGGGGTTCACCATATTCAGATTCAGTTAACTAAAATGCAAATATGATAAAGTTCTTGAAAAGGCAGTTTCAAACAAACAAACAAACAGTAAAAATAATATAGAAGCAAAAAAGGCTACGGATCATTTATTCATTTTATTCTCTGAATAAAGAGGGGGAGACCCTTTTCTCTAAAAAAATATAGAGCATGCATGAACCATATAGTCATATAGACCATAGACGTTTCCTAAGGTAGGCAGTGTAGTGAAGTGAGCCAACGAATCCCGACACTGATTTGGATGCGCGCACAGGAAAGGAAATGGATGCGCGCATGGTCACCCGATAATCGTTTGCAAAAGAATCGAAACTAGCAGTCATAAACTCATGATAACACATTTACAATTAGACCAGATCCGTTTACAATATAGTCAAAATAGCACATAGGTTAGGCGTTGGGTACTCGGTTTCGCACGGCAGGGAAAGGAAGAGAATGGGCGGGCGGGCACACCAGGGTGCTCGTTGCCGGAGAAAAGCCTGACGAAGACCTGGTAAGCTTCCGCAGGGCGGCGGCGGTAGCCGAATCGGCGCCGAGGGAGAGAGAGAGACCACGCGCGGTGAGGAGAACAGCGGCCAAGGTGGAGTGGAGCAAAGCCCGCCCGGGCCTTCTGCCCTTCTCGACATGATGGGCCGTTCCTTTTTTTCCTATTTTGCTTCATTATTTTTTTCCTGTTTAATTCGTTTTAAATTAGCGAAACCATAATAGTGATGTATATGAACATTGCAAATGGGAAAAAGTAAAAAATAAAAAAAAGGCTAGTTTAGAAAATTAAATCTCCTTCGAGATTTTAAAGAAAAAATTAAACTAATTTTTACCTCAATCCTCGAAAATACAGGAGAAAAGGATTTCAGTTTCCAAACTAGCGAACTTTTTGCCTCATTATGTTACAAACACCTCTATAATACTTGTTCGATTGCACGGGGTCCGAGAGAATTAAGTGCAATTAAATCTATTTCTATTTAATTTTAAGAAGTAATTAGATCTATATCATTAAAAGATTACAACTTTAGATATATAACATTAAATCAACATGGCATTAACTCATATGAACCCCACATATAAGTGAGATAGCAATGATATATATTTAAAGTTGTAATTTTTTTAATGGTACGGATCTAAATTTTCCTAATTTTAATTAGGAGGAGATTTAATCCTTTCAATCTCCTTCACGACCGAATAAAACCTAAACAGGAAAAACAATTTTCACAAAGCTATTTCGTAATGAAATGTTGAGCCCTAAATAGGCATGCAGACGGTCCAGTCCTGAGGCTGGACGGTTCGTGGTCCGGGCCGTCTATCGTAGCGGCGTGGACCATCCGCGCGCGCGAAGAAATCAGTTATGGTTTCAGATTTCTTGCGGGATTTGTTAGCTACAACCACAGGATTAACTCGAGAACCGACTTGTAATGGGTCCAGACTTTCCTTTTATATATATGAAGGGTTACGACCGATTGAAGCCCACACAATCGATCCAATCAAATCTACTTATCGGTTTTACCTTATACATTAGTAGTACTTATATTTTTGCCCTAGTTTAGCCTCTCTCTACCTCAAATCTTTACCTCTCTTTGGCTCTACGTCGACTAGAGGTGTCTTCGATGCCTAACGACGCCAAGACACACTCTAGGATCTCTTCTCTACGACGGGGTCCCTCCCGGGAGGCGAGATTTAGGTCTGCTGTGAAGAAGACGACGCTCTGCGCTATCACAGACCGTCCGGACATACGTAAAGGAGGAGTCGCTCCTGCGCCAGGTCTGGCCCTGTACCGTGGATCGTCCACTCCTCCGCAAAGAGCACCATTAGGTAGTTCGTTACAGTGTTTGACGCTTCGATCGACGCCAACAGAAGCTAGAAGGATATTTTTGTACCATGCCACCGTGAAATCCAATAAAATAAAGAGTTTTACGTTAGCTTGGAGCATTGGCAGCGCTAATCATACAGTGCAGCACAGGACCCCCCACCACACACACAAGTCAAGTTGTCTATCAGATGTCAATAATTTAGTCCATTTTGTCCCTTGTAGATTATATAAGTTGGATTATAGTGAATAGTAGAAAAATAAAATATCATTTTGATATTACAAATAAGGTAAAATAAGCTATCCATTACTAGTTTATTTTAGCTTATTTATACTTTTATAGTGATATTTTACGTTTATACTTTAGTAGTCTGCCGTTCTGCCCTTCCCCGTTCCGCGCATAGAAAAAAATAAACCATGGCTACTTAGGAATCGAACCTTGGATCTATTGAGCAGAATACCTAGCCTTCGACCCTCTAGCCAACATGACTCATGTTGAATTGTGTACAACTTCAACTAAGACGTCTTTTGTGTTTAACCCGCCGTCCACTCTGTATGCTCACTGAGTCTAGAAAAACATTTATAGCTTAGCCCCTGATCTTTCTGGAATTTGGGACGCAGTCCAGGAAATAAAGAAAATAGGAAAAAAGAGTTTAGAAATTGATTTTTAATTTAAAAATAATTGCAGAAACCCATTTAATTCATGGAAATTTTATATTAAATCTAAATGAGTTCATTCCAATTTCTATAATTCTATAATATTATTTTTATCACATAATACCTCTGTTTTGTCATGAAAACAACAATAAAATTGATTTTCTAATTAATCCTATATCAAATACATAGAAACTTTGGAAATTTGTAACTTCCCCATTTTAATTCCAAATTGAACTGTTCCAGTTGTGTTAGTCTCGTATGAATATTTACTACGCAGTAACAACATTGATTATATCATGTTTCATACTTTTATAATTAGATATTTATTTATCCTATGTTAATTGGGTTAATCTATGTCTATTGGATTAATTTATTTAATATATTAATATAGTATTCTAACTTTATGGTTATACGATGTTTGACCATTAGTCTTGCAAACACACACTTACCTTTTTGTTTAAGCAAAAGCGTATGGTGGTACGTGTCCGATGACTAACGATGTACGAGGGAATTTCTTCCGGTATGTGTGAAACGTGCTCTCCAATAATGAGACCATGCAAATTGTGACATATATCGAAGTCTGCATGATACTGATGCTTGCAATGTAGTGATGAAACAGATAGATTATAAATAACAAAATTTATGTATGGCCAGAATCACAAATTGATTATGAAACATTTTCTCATAACGGTATAACACATATTTTGTATATAAGTTATCGTAGTATACTGGTATTATATATTCCTGTTGCAACGCACGGGCATTTAGCTATCATGTATAGAAGTCTGCACGGTACTGTTGGTTGCAATGTAGTGATGAAATAGTTAGATTGAAATAACAAAATTTATGTATGGCTAGGATCACAAATTAATTACGAAACATTTTCACATAACAGTATAACACACATTTGTTCATAAGTTATCATGATATTAAATGTTTCTGTTGTAACGCACGGGCACCCACCTATATGTGTTTATGTCTACATCTATGACAGGAAACACATCTACTACATCTCTCTCCAAGCTCACTTGCTACCATTGCATAATGCGTAGTAGTAGATAAGTATCACCGAGATTCTTGAATTATATTTTTGGATGGAGGTAATATTATTTAAAGAAGAGCTTTGCATGCTATTTCTTTTGTTTGAATAATGCATTATACTTAAATTCCCTTTTTGCATGTGTGACATTTTTTCTTCATAATATTTTTTTTCCATGGATCAGACTTGTGAGTCATTTTCATAAACCAACGCCAAGCATGAATCCATGTTTCCTACTTCAAACCCCGAACAAACTCCATGAGTAGGAGGCACTCGCGTTGTCGTCGCTCATCGATGACGAGAAGAAGCTTGGCGACTGTCAGTTCGACCTCTAAAAGCAGTCTTACGTGGTCGCATGCGCTGCTGTGTACGACAAGCTCCCGCGAAGCCGCCGCTTGGACGCGGTCCAGAGCAGCTGCACCACGTTGTCCATCGTTAAGCAGGGGGGGCCTCATGGTTGTCGCCAACGTCGATGACTCTCGGGTTGTTCTGGACACCGCATGCGACGACGACGTCATCACGCCGTCTAGCTCATCGTCCACCTGAAGCCCAACCTGCCACGTAAGTCGCTACTGACCGGACATGAATTCTTGTGCGCTGGGACGATGGACGTTGCTGACGTTGTGTGAGTGTCCTCGAACATGATGTATGTAGTGGAATAGCGCATCCGGTGGTGCAACAGCCAGAGGTACTACCTCGCTGATGAGCCCGGGGTGCACTTCGTTTGGCAGCCCAACCAAGAGTCATCGGTACTCGTCATGTCGCGTGCGTTCGATGACTACTATATCGAGGATTGTGGCGTCATCTTGGCGCCGGAGGTAACACAGAGGAGGATCGACAACAGTGACCAGTTCGTCATCCTCGCCACCGTCATGGTAGCTTTTGTGTCGGCCTGCCTTTAATTCTCTTCGCAAACATATACACACTTACCTTTTTGTTTAAGCAAGAGCATGGTGGTGCATGTCTGATGACTAATGATGTACGAGGAAATTTTTCCGGCATGTGTGGAACGTGCTCTCCAATGATGAGACCATACAAATCGTGGCATATATCGAAGTCTGCATGATACTGATGGTTGCAATGTAGTGGTGAAATAACTAGATTAAAATAACAAAATTTATGTATGGCTAGGATCACAAATTGATTATAAAACATTTTCTCATAACAATATAGCACACATTTTGTATATAAGTTATCGTAGTATACTGGTATTATATATTCCCGTTGCAACGCACGGACATTCAGCTAGTATAATCTATGAGTAAAACCAACACACACTTGGTCCGATGGCTCATCATCATAACTTATATCTCTCAGCACCTTTGAGCATGTCCAGCGAGTTGTGAGGATTAGGTGAGTACAATGCGGGGAAGTGCATTCCCGCTTCAACTTCTCCCATAGGCCATATCTCATGCATTTCCCTCACTCCGGCTAGTATTTGTTGGAAGCAATTAATATGCAACCAGGTATTATGTGCAAGTGTATAAGTAGGTCTTTTGGTCCGTTAGATTTAGATTTAACCGTATACTATATTTAACATTTAAATCTTTCCATCACTATTTCGTGTAGCTTTATAAAAAAGTTCTTAACAAACTATGAGTACACATACAGTTAAATGTAGATCTAACGAACCAAAAGTGTTGCTTATATGTTTACAACTAATAACTGTTTACATATTAGTCATTGCCCTGACTTGTTGGTGCTTTTGT
The DNA here is from genome assembly GCA_029449295.1 of Zea luxurians. Taxonomy (NCBI): domain Eukaryota; kingdom Viridiplantae; phylum Streptophyta; class Magnoliopsida; order Poales; family Poaceae; genus Zea; species Zea luxurians. The sequence continues at coordinate 133,463 of JAOPSE010000581.1, forward strand.
GCCGCCGCCCGTGACCGTGAGCTGCCTCTGCGCAGCCGCTAGCGGCTCCATAGATTCTGGCTCAAAAGAAAAAGGACAGTGGCTAGGATCGCCAGATGCCATACGCATTGGCTGCTGCTTAAGACTTGCGAGCTAGCTAGGCTGATGCTGTTGCCACTGGCCCCAGCTCAGGACTACCATTGTTAGCTGGATAAGTGTCCTGCTCCTGCAAGCACATTTTCCTGCAGCGCTAAATATGCACACCTGAATACTGAACAGCGAACTGAAGGATACGAGCCTTTCATGGGCACCTTGTTCGATCAATCCAGGCCGTCAATCATTCTATCGAACTAATCCCCGGTACCAAAAGATTTCGTTTGCCATGTCAAACAAGCCGGTCCATCCCCAAACCCAGGTAACCGTTGGTTGAAGGATAAAAGAGTCATTAGGACGTAGAAAGTGACGGTATTATTCTACTATCGTAACGACTTGGTCGATTTTGTGTTTACTGTAATTTTAGACGGTTTTGACTAAAGTGATTTTCGTAGAAGCGGGCTAAAAAGCTGGGTGTTTGGTAGTCTTTAGTAGCTTCTGGTGGTTAGAAGCTGAAAAAAACTAAAACAAACAGGTGGGCAAGAATCTCTATCTGTTGGGGTAGACGGATGTCGTGGTTTCAAAAACCGGTAGACAATAAATTTATGTTCTGTGGGGATGCAAGCACGGACTCCGAATGGTGGATCACGTGGTTCTGAATGAGGAACTGAGACACGGGGGTTATACTAGTTCAGGCTTTCGACCTAGCCTAGTGTAGTGCTAATCGTATTATTGCTTTGAGCCGTGTTACAGCAAGTGTGCTTGTGTCCCTAGAGAACGAAGGCATGTTCTTTTATAGTTCAAGGATTGGACCTTACAAAGGAGTTCTACGAGAGAGAGAGAGATCGGCTCCTTCGGGTCGTCGTGCGTGTTCTCCGCCTGTCATCACGGACCTGCGTCACCCCCTGGCTTGTGTAGGCAAACACCCCGGTATGACGTATTTGTTGTTCTTTCGAGCATGCGGGTCACTGTAGAGAATTCGGCGCCGAGGCCCCTACGACCGGGGTTGACTAGCCCACGAGTCAGTGAGGGTATATTCGTGGGCACATGCGGGGGTGTCCCATCGTGTCTGTTGGTACTGTATGTACGGTTCGGACGTGTTTTGGCGATGTTGCATCTTGTCGTGATAGTCGTGGGTCGACAGCATCGACGTGTATTCCCTCCTTATGGATCCGCTCGGTGGAGATTTGGTCATTCGCCCCGCCTCGCAGATTTGCTCGGCTGGGGTTTGGTCGTTTGTCCCGCCTCACACATTTGCTTGGCGGGGACTGGTCGTTTGTCCCGCCTCATAGACTTGCTCGGTGGGGACTTGGTCGATAAACGAGCCAAAGAGAGGTTGAAAGCGAAATGGCCTTAACCATTTTTTATAAATGATTTTGGTGCTTGACGACCATCACAAATCTTATGGACTAACTAGTTTGCCTAGTTGATTATTTCTCAGGTGCATAAGTCCATCTATATCAATTCTAAGTCAACTGTCCGGAATACCATAGATTATTCAGGACAGGAGAAGCTTTTGGGAAATTACACCTGTGCGTGGACCGTCCGGGCCCTTCCAGCGGACCATCCGCGACACTAAGTTATGCCTCGAACAGGAACTATGCAAAAAACACATTTACACTGTGGACTGTCCAGAGGAGAAGAGAGCACCATTCAGGACCAAGCTCGGACCGTTCGGCCTCATGTGCGGACCCTCTGCGCATTGAAAAACTAGAAAAACCCGAAGGTGACGGGTTCCATAAAATGCATTTTAGCGTCCTTGCAGACCGTCTGGGTTGCACGGCCTGACCGTCCACAACTGCTTTATCTGACATCTGACAATGCATTTAATGCACTATAGCCGTTGATATAGCTGTTACTACTGAACGTTGCGATTTCAGCCGTTGATGTGCAGGGGCAGACCGTCCGCGGTTGGCAGAAAGGAGGCAACGGCTAGGAAGTGGTTGGTGGATATAAATACAACCCCAACCACCTCCATTCATTTCATCCAAGCATTCTACACACTCACATTCAATACAAGAGCAAGCAATTCATTCCAAGACACGTTCAAATCTTCCAAACCTCTCCAAGTGTCATAATTGCGACTAGTGATCATTAGTGATTAGTGACTTGAGAGAGTGTGATCCGATGTTTCATTTGTTGCTATTGTTGCTTGGTTTTCTTAATTGTGCTTTCTTCATCTCATTCTAAACTCTCTAGTGACTTGTAAAGCTAGCAAGAGATACCTAAGTGTGTGGTGGTCCTTGCGGGGTCTGAGTGATCCTTGAGATTAAGAAAAAGCACTCAACCGGTCTAAGTGATCGATTGAGAGAGGGAAAGGGTTGAAAAAGACCCGGCCTTCGTGGCCTCCTCAACGGGGAGTAAGTTCTTCGGAACCGATCCTTGGGAAACAAATCGTTGTGTTCATCTGTGTTGACATTGTCGTATGATTTGATTCTTCCTCTCCCCTCTCTCTAAGTTCTCTTGCTCACAATCTTTTGAGTTAGCTCCCAAAGTCATCCACATTGATTGAGCAACTCATAGCAAGAAGAACTCTCTTCTGCACTCCGATTTTCTTATTACTTATTTCTAATCCTAACCTGAGTGAAGTTCGTGTTCAAAGTTTATAATTTTCAAGTTTCACCTATTCACTGCCCTCTAGGCGACTTTCAATTGGTATCTGTCGGCGTTTCGACCCCGGGGGTCCCTGGACCGACGAGTAAATTGTCGCCGCGTGTCCCAGCCCAGATGGGTCGGCGCGAGACGGAGCACGAAGGGAGGTAGAAGAGAGGGAGAAAAGGGGAAAGCCCGCGGCCTCCGCGTTTGTCCTGCGCCCAGGTCGGGTGCGCTTGCAGTAGGGGGTTACAAGCGTCCGCGTGGGGGGAGAGCGAAGGACTCTACGCGTCGTCCCGTCCTCCCCCGCGACCAACCTTCTCGTAAGAGAGCCCTGGACCTTCCTTTTATAGGCGTAAGGAGAGGGTCCGGGTGTACAATGGGGGGTGTAGCAGTGCGCTATCGTGTCTAGCAGAGAGGAGCTAGTGCCCTAAGTACATGCCGTCGTGGCAGCCAGAGAGGTTTTGGCACCCTGTTCATGTGATGTCGTGGCCGTCGGAGGAGCGTTGGAGCCTTGCGGAAGGACAACTGTCGGGGCTGTCGAGTCCTTGCTGACGTCTCTTTGCTTCCGTAAGGGGCTGAGAGTCGCCGTCGTCATGGAGCACGCAGGGCACCATCATTATCTGTTTTCCGGGGCAAGCCAGATGGGACGCCGGTCCTGTTACCCGTAGCCTGAGCTAGCTAGGGATAGGGTAATGATGGCTCCCCCTGTGACGTGGTCGGTCCGAGCCCTGGGTCGGGCGAGGCGGAGGCTCCTCCGAGGTCAGGGTCGAGTCGGTCTTCCGAGGTCGAGGTCGTGTCCGAGCCCCGGGTCGGGCGAGGCGGAGTTCGTCATCTTCCGGGGCCGAGCCCGAGTCCGAGCCCTGGGGTCGGGCGAGGCGGAGTTCGTTGTCTTCCGGGGCCGAGCCCGAGTTCGAGCCCTGGGGTCGGGCGAAGCGGAGTTCGTCGTCTTCCGGGGCTGAGCCCAAGTCCGAGCCCTGGGGTCGGGCGAGGCGGAGTTCGTCGTCTTCCGGGGCCGAGCCCGAGTCCGAGCTCTGGGGTCGGGCGAGGCGGAGTTCGTCGTCTTCCGGGGCCGAGCCCGAGTTCGAGCCCTGGGGTCGGGCGAGGCGGACTTCGTCATCTTCCGGGGCCGAGCCCGAGTCCGAGCCCTGGGGTCGGGCGAGGCGGAGTTTCCTATGGCGCCCGAGGCCGTACTTGGCTGCTGTCAGCCTCACTCTGTCGAGTGGCACAGTAGTCGGAGCGACGCAGGCGGCGCTGTCTTCTTGTTAGGCCGGTCAGTGGAGCGGTGAAGTGACTGCGGTCACTTTCGGCTCTGTCGACTGAAGGGCACGTGACAGGATAAGGTGTCAGGCCATCCTTGCATTAAATGCTCCCGCGATTCGGTCGGTTGGTGTGGCGATCTGGCCAAGGTTGCTTCTTGGCGAAGACTGGGCCTCGGGCGAGCCGAAGGTGTGTATGTCGCTTGAGGGGGTCCTCAGGCGAGACGTGGATCTTCCAGGGTCGGCTGCCCTTGCCCGAGGCTGGGCTCGGGCGAGGCGAGGTCGAGTCCCTTGAGTGGACCGAGCCTTGGCTTAATCGCACCCATCAGGCCTTTGCAGCTTTGTGCTGATGGGGGTTACCAGTTGAGATTAGGAGTCTTGGGGGTACCCCTAATTATGGTCCCCGACAGTAGCCCCCGAGCCTCGAAGGGAGTGTTGATACTCGCTTGGAGGCTTTTGTCGCACTTTTTTGCAAGGGGACCGGCCTTCCTCGATTGCTTTTTGTTCCGGTGGGTGCGCGCGAGCGCACTCGCCGGGTGTAGCCCCCGAGTCCTCGGAGGAGTAGTTTGACTCCTTCGAGGTCTTAGTACATTTTGTAACGCTTCGGCCGGTCTGGCTGCTCCCTCATGCGAATTGGTCGTAGCCCGGGTGAACAGTCGAGTCCCAAGTTCTCGGGCTGGTATGTTGACGCTGTCAACGGTTTGGCTGGAGCCGGGTTTGCGAGAGTAGCCCCCAAGCCTCCGCGCAGAGCGAGAGGACGGACAGGGACAGACTCGGCTTTTTACATATGCCCCTGCGTCGCCTTTCCACAAGGAGGAGGGGGAAAAGCGCCATGTTGCCCTCGGAGGGCGCCGAACATGGTGTCTCCAGTGAGTTGCTAACGGGTAATCCGAGTGGACGCCCATGCCCCATTGTTAGGGGTCGGCTAGTGGCCCGGAGGCGCGCTCCAAAAGTACCTGTGGGTGACTTGCCGGACCAGGTCACCTTTTGACGGGGTCCGAGGGCTCGATGCCTCCCTCTGGTGGGATTTCGTTACAAAATCGTTCCCGTTGGTCTCAGAAATGTCCTAGGGTACCTCGGGAGCGCAGCCCGAGCCTCGGTTATGTATCGAACGTACCCAGGGTCATCCCTCGCTCTGCGTCTGAGGCGGCCGTCGAACCCTTCGGGGGCCAGCCTTCGAACCCCTGACCAGTAGTGGGCGCGGAGCCCGAGTGGCCTGAGGCGGCCGTTGAACCCTTTCGAGGGGCCGGCCTTTGAACCTCTGACCAGTAGTGGGCGCGGAGCCCGAGTGCTCTAAGGCGGCTGTTGAACCCTTTCGAGGGGCCAGCCTTTGAACCTCTGATCAATAGGGGGGCTCGGGCCCGCTTCCTTCGCGGAGAAGGATCCCTTTCGGAGTATCCCCTTTTCCGACCCCTGAGGCAAGAGAGAGAAAGAGGAAGTGAAAAGGATACGAAATCGAATGACGTGGCACACCTTTTTTGACGCGGTCATTATGGCGGAGGTGAAGCGTCGCCTGCTTCACCTGTCAAAGGTGCCGCCTGCCCTGCCGCAGAGTTAATGCGACGGGACGAGTGGTTCACGGGGCGGCCGTTGCGCGTGCGCGAGCCGTTCGAGGAACGGAACGCGGTCGCGTCGTCTTCCACCGTGGGAGAAGGTCCTTTCGCTATCCCAGGAGGGGGCGTGAGCTTGCTGACGACTCGACTGCCGTTTCCGCCCGCCTGCCACCGCCATTACTGCCGGTCTATTTCTGGCCGTATCGACCGTCGCGCCCTCTCCCGCGGCTGACCGGCCCGTGACCGATGCGCTCGGTTGGCACTGTCGGGTCATGCGCAGGGTCGCCTCGAGTCGCGGTACTGGTTCCGCAGTCGAGAAGGCGTGGTACTGGCGCGAGTGGCGGTGCAGTTTCTTGCACGTAGTAACCGGCGCGCCGGTTACATGACGTGTGGGCCTGGGCCTCCATGCTGGGTGTGTCGAAGTCGAAAGGGTGCGTCCCCCTGGGTGCGGTTGCACGCCGCCTGCATGGCGGTCCGCCCTTTCACCCGCTGGCCCGGGCGAAAGTGGAGGAATGCTCGTAACCGCTGGGCAGTCGCGCGCACCGTGGGCGGCGGTTTGGCTTTGTCTGCCCTGCGCCAGCTTGCATGACGCGTGGGGCCCAGCCCCCATGTCGTAGGGGGAGGACCTTGGAGCATGTTGGAGAAGATTCAACCCGCGACGGCTGAGGACGCAAGTGGGGAGAGTTGCCTTTAAAAGGAGGGTGACCCCCTTGAAAGGCAACCATGTCTTCGTGCTCTCCTCATGCATTGTGTCTTTCCACCTTTCGAGCCCCCAGATGGGGGGCGCCCGTGGTTCTTCCGCCTTGTCGTCGTTGGGGGAACGCAACTTCGCAGAAGTTGGTACCTTTCAGCCATCGTTCGGCTTCAAGGATTTTCGTCAGGCAGCCCGGCTGCTTCCCCTCGCCGGTGGTCACCCAAGATGGTGACCTCCAGTTCGGTGGTGGGGAGAAGCGAGCCGGGCTGCGATCTTGGTCCCGCCCTCAGCTTCAAGGATCTTCATCATCCTTGCTGGGGCGGAGGCCGGGCTGAGCCGGAGCTCTACCTCCCGCGTGGGTTCGTGGGTCACCTTCTCCCACAGCATTCAAGGGAGAGGGCGCTCACCAGCCTAGCGGGAGGGCCGGACTTCGACAACGCGGGGCTGGTCGGCAGCGAGCGTCGTCAGCTTCAGCGCGTTGGGTTCGCTAGCTCAGCGGGCCTGGCTCGGCTCCCGGTGCCCCCTCCCGCCGCGCGCACCGGGGGACCGCCCGAAACGTCGCGAGCTGCTATGGCGGCGTTCGTGTTCTGGGGCTGTCCTGCCTTTGCCCCGGTACGGCGCCTCTGTGCGAAGGTCGGTGCTTCGCTCGTCCGGGAGGATCCGAGTGGGAATCTGCCGGTGGGCAGATGGCTTCCGTCGTCGGCGCTGAGGTGGTGGCGGCTGAAGAAGTCCTCGTCGCCGACGGGGTCGCCGCCACCATCCGCGCTCCGGGCCTCCGGCTCTTTGGCTTTGATAGCTTGTCCTCGCCCCTCGAGTGGGGGCGTGGGCGAGGAGCTCGTCGCAGCAGCGTCCGCCCTGAGGTCATCGCTGCTGCTGTTTGGCCACTTCGGAGCGGGCGTTGGCGAGCCACCAGGGGTTTTGTCGCCCTGTAGGCCCTCCAACGTGGGGGGTTGTTCGTACCTGCGGGGGCGGAATCGGAGTTCCGTTTGTAATGGCACCTTGAGTGCCGGTGTTTGTTCATTGTGGCTGTCGGGGCCTGAACATGTATGTATCTTTTGGCGTGAAGCCGTGTTTTCCCTCATTCCGAGCACTAGGACTCGCCTGTCAGCTAACTGAACCGCTTCACCAAGTGTGAGTTGCCTCGTGCGAAGGCGATGAGTGAGGTATCCGTATCCCGGAGGCGTAGGAGTCCCTCAGCTCAGTCGGCCTTGCCGCCCGAGGCTTCTCTTGCTTAGTTAAAGGAAACCCTCGGCCGCTCTTTGATGAGCCGGAGCCGGAGGCAGCGGTATCAGCATGGACAGAGGTAGAGTTGGCTCGAAAAGAAGACTTCGTCGGCCGGAGCCTGACCGGGCCGTCCACTGGCAGGACCGGCGTCAGAATCGAGTTGTCGAGGCCATGGGCCGGGCTGATGTCCTCAGGGGGCAGCCGGCTGAGGCTTCGGGGCGACCGGCCGAGCCGTCTGCTCGAGCCGGACTCCTGGAGGAGACCCTGGCGGCGATGGCCCGGGCGTGGTGCTGACGTCGTCCTTCGGAGCGGAGATCCTTCGACTGTGTTGCCATTCGAGGCTCGGTCGGACTTCGCCGAAGGTGGTGTTTGACGCCGAGGGTGCTGCTGCTCCCCCTCCATCGAGGTCCGAACCTGCTGGATCAGTTTACCTTGTAGTGTGTGTATGCTTTCTACGGCCGCCGAGGCCCAAACATACTGTCGTTATGTTGTATAGCTGCGTTTCTTTTTCCCTTTGTTTCGAGTATCAAGACTTATTCGTCCGTAACAGAATTGTTTGTTCGAGCGAGAGTTACTTTTCACGGAAGGTGATGAGCGAGGTATCCGTATCCCGGAGGCGTAGGAGTCCCTTGGCTCGATCGGCCTTGCCACTTACGTGTACTCTTACTCGTCCGTAGGATTCTGCTAACGATGTAGTCGAGAAGGCCCAAAAAATCGTTTCGGCAGAAAGGTCTCCGAGCATTGAGACTTGTTCGGTCAGCGGAATCGCTTATCCGAGCGTGAGTTACTTATCGCAGAAGGTGATGAGTGAGGTATCCGTATCCCGGAGGCGTAGGAATCCCTCGGCTTGATCGGCCTTGGCTGCTTACGTGTACTCCGTCATTTTCAGGACCCCACTTTTGAAGTAGTCAAAAAGCACGAAAGACGTTCTGGCAGAAAGACTTTTTCCGAGGAAAATTTTGACGCAGAGGGGGTTCCCCCCTTCTAGCCCCCGAGGGAGGGTCAGGCTTTGCCGAGGCAAGGCTGACCCTTCCTTGATGGTTAGACGTGAATGAGGTGTACGAACGACTTGAAAGCATCTTAAGGGTAGAAGCGACGTAGCTGTCAGATGTTCCAAGCGTTGCTGTAGACCTTGCCTTGGTTGTTGGCCAGCTTGTATGTCCTAGGCTTCAGAATCTTGGCGATGACGAATGGCCCTTCCCAGGGAGGCGTGAGCTTGTGCCGCCCTCGGGCGTCTTGTCGCAGTCGAAGCACCAGGTCGCCCACTTGGAGGTCTCGGGACCGAACCCCTCGGGCGTGGTAGCGTCGCAGGGACTGCTGGTACCGCGCCGAGTGTAGAAAGGCCATGTCCCGAGCCTCTTCGAGCTGGTCCAGTGAGTCTTCTTGGTCGGTCTGGTTTCTTCGGTCGTCATACGCCCTCGTCCTCGGGGAACCGTATTCTAAGTCCGTGGGTAAGACGGCCTCGGCCCCATAGACTAGAAAGAACGGTGTGAAGCCCGTGGCTCGGCTCGGCGTTGTCCTCAGACTCCAGACCACCGAGGGGAGTTCCTTCATCCATCGCCTGCCGAACTTGTGAAGGTCGTTGTAGATCTTCGGCTTGAGTCCTTGCAGAATCATGCCGTTGGCACGTTCCACCTGCCCATTCATCATGGGGTGAGCCACGGCGGCCCAGTCCACCCGGATGTGGTGATCCTCGCAGAAGTCCAGGAACTTTCTGCTGGTGAACTGGGTGCCGTTGTCGGTGATGGAGTTCGGGACCCCAAAGCGATGGATGATGTTGGTGAAGAATGCCACCGCCTGTTCGGACCTGATGCTGTTCAGGGGTCGGACCTCGATCCACTTGGAGAATTTGTCGATGGCGACCAACAGGTGCGTGTAGCCCCTTGGTGCCTTCTGCAAGGGACCGACGAGGTCCAGTCCCCACACAGCAAACGGCCAGGTGATGGGTATTGTCTGCAGAGCCTGAGCGGCTAGGTGGGTCTGCCTTGTGTAGAATTGACACCCTTGGCAGGCGCGAACAATTCTAGTGGCGTCGGCCACCGCGGTCGGCCAGTAGAAACCTTGTCGGAAGGCGTTCCCAACAAGGGCTCAGGGCGCTGCGTGATGACCGCAAGCCTCCGAGTGTATTTCTTGTAAGAGCTCCTGGCCTTCGGCGATGGATATGCACCGCTGGAGGATGCCGGATGGGCTGCGGTGGTAGAGCTCCTTTCCGTCACCCAGTAAGACGAACGACTTGGCGCGCCGCGCCAGTCGCCGAGCCTCGGCTCGGTCGAGGGGCAGCTCTCCTTGGTGGAGATATTGCAGGTATGGGGTCTGCCAGTTTCAATTAGGCTGTGTAACGCCCTGAATTTGGGGGTAGAATTTTTTCTTCTTTTCTCTCACCAAATTCAGGCGTTACCCTTTTCTTTTTTTCTCGTTCCCTCGCTGAACCTTGATCTTTTCCAAAGTTATGACGGGTTTTGGCTTTAGACCCCGTGTAAAGCAAAACCTTAAAATACTTTATTTTGGGTGATGCACCATGCCGAACCATGCATACTTTTGATTGTTTAAAAATGTGAAAGCATTCATCCAAAGAAAATTAGATTTTAGAAAAAGAAAATCCTTTTCTTTTTCTCTCCCTCTCTCCCTTTCCCATTTCGGCCCAGCCCCCTTCCCCCCCCCCCGCGTGGGCCTCCCGGCCGGCCCACCCGCGCGCCCCCTTCCCCCCCGCTTTGGGCCCATTTTGGCCCAGCCGCCCCCACCCTTTTTCTTTTTTCCAAAAATCCTCCCGCGGGCCCCGCCCGTCATCTCTCTCTCTCCCTCCCTCACCCTAGCGCCGCCGCCCCTTGCCCTAGCGCCGCCGCCCCTGCGCGCCGCCGCCGCCGTTCCCGCCCACGGTGAGGCCCCCTCCTCCCTCCTCTCCTCCCCCTCCCTCCTTCCCCCCCGTCGGCGCCCTCCCCCGCGCCGTGGGCGCGCGCCCCGGCCCCGGCCCCGGCCGCCTTCGGCTCGGCCGGCCTCGGCCGCCCTGCGCCCGGCCGCCCTCGCGCCGTCCCCGGCCGCCTTCGGCTCGGCCGGCCTCGGCCGCCCCCGGCTGCGCCCGTCCCGCCCCCGCGCCGTCCTCGGTCGGCCCCGCCGGCCCCGCCGCGCCGGCCTCCGCCGCGCCCAGCCCTCGCCCCTCCCCGCGCCCGGCTCCGGCGAGCTCGGCCGCCCGGCTCGGCCGCTCCGGCGAGCCCATCCCGCGCTGGCCCCGCCTCGCCCCTGGTGAGCCCGCCCCCCCGGCGAGCCCGCTCCGCCCCGCCCCCGTCGCTCGGCTCGGCCGCCCGGCCTCGGCCGGCCCTCGCCGCGCCCGGCCCCGGCTCGGCCGCCTCGCCCGCTCGGCCCGGCTCCCTGGCCGTCCCGGCCGACCCGGCCGCCCCTGGCCGGTTCAACCGCCCCGGCCCTGGCCCGGTCGCCCCGCCCCGTCCCGGCCTCGCCCGACCGTGTCCCCGCTCGCCCGCGCTCGCTGCGATTATTTTTGGTTGGTAGTTAGTGTCAAACTCCGTTAGTTAGCGTGCTACGTCGCGCGCTTCGCCGCGCGACGGATTTGTCTAATTTCAGATGCTATCTATGTGTTGCGTCGTGCGCTTCGTCGCGCGACGATCCATTTTAATTTCAGGTTGTTTAAGGTGTAACGCCGCGTGTGTATTCACGCGACGTTCCACTTTGGACTCAGTTTAGTCGACGTATGCCGTCGTGCGTTTCGTCGCGCGACGTTTTACGTCCCCTCATAACTAAGGCGAAGTGTCTCGTTACGTGCTCAGTCGCGTGACGAGTCGTCAATTTCTTAATTTGTTTTAGAGTGCTACGTCGCGCGTCTCGCCGCGCGACCACCCTTGTTATTTATCTCCACCTGCTTATAATGACTAGACATGAAACATGACTTTACTTTACGCTAAACATAGTGTCTACATTAAATTTCCTTCCATTAAGTGAGTGGTTAATTTATAATCATGTAACGTGATCGTTTCTCAACTGTCTTTTCCTCTTTCTCTCTTAACCGTACTCGCGAGCACGCGTGGAATGTCTGTTTACTTATTTCATTCTATTGTATGGTGTACTGTTATTTTGTATTAAATGTGTGGATGAATGTATGTATGCTTGCAATCGCATAGAGAACGATCCGGTTGAAGAGCCCGAGGAACTCGCAGGAGAAGCCCCTGAGCAGCAGTCGGTTGGTGGAGGCAAGTGTCCTTTGACCTATCTCTGTCCTAATCATTCTTTAATTCACCTCCCGCATTACACCTTTATACCTAAGGATTGGCTAGCTTTTGTTATCCATGTCCTTGTTTACCTATTTGGGTCGGTTTATTATTGTTTAGCTTCATGCTATTGCTCAAACTCTAATCAATGAACATGATGAGATTATATATGATACGCTGTTTTCCCCTCTCTTATTATGATATTATACTTGTGGCTTTTAAGGGGGCTCGAGCGGTTTCTCGAGTGCCTCTCCGTAAGCACCTGTTCTATGGATGACCGCCCGGGAAAACAGTGCAACCATGAGGGTGGAATGGGACGCCCTTAGCTGAGTAATTAGAGGAACCGGGGTGTAGTTCGCTTCGTCGTCGTGCCGTCAATGGGGCTCGGTGTATGCGGCTCGCTCTGCCAAGGTTGATTTGTCCCTTGGGGAGGAGTGCGGTACATTTAGGAAACCTAACAGGCGGCTACAGCCTCGGGGAATCTTTGTAAAGGCTACGTAGTGATGCCCTGCTGGACCACCTAGGTAGTGGTCAATGGGGAGTAGCTCTCTCCAGGCAGAAAGGGAATCACAGCTTGTGGGTAAAGTGCACAACCTCTGCAGAGTGTTTGAAAACTGATATATCAGCCGTGCTCGCGGTTATGAGCGGCCAAGGGAGCTCCAGTGATTAGTGGTACTTGATCAGAGACATTTTGGTTTATAGGTGGCAATGAGGATGGTTATTATTATGCTTATGGTAATGGTAAGTGGTATTCTTTCCGCTTGGAAAGGGTACTTTGGGTTAATAACTTGGGTTAATGCTAAAACCTGGCTTTCTACTAGTAAATAACAAACTGACCAACTAAAAGCAACTGCTTGACTTATCCCCACATAAAGCTAGTCCACTACAGCCAAACAGGATACTTGCTGAGTATGTTGATGTGTACTCACTCTTGCTCTACACACCAAACCCCCCCAGGTTGTCAGCATTGCAACCACTGCTCAGGAGAAGATGAAGCTGTGGAAGGAGACTTCCAGGAGTTCCAAGACTACGACGAGTTCTAGGTGTGGGTTAGCGGCAACCCCCAGTCGGCTGCCTGTGAAGGCCGCGGTTATCTACGTTTCTTTTCCGCACTTTGATTTATTGTAAGGACTATATGGACGTCTCAGACATATGATGTAATCGACTATTATTTCCCTTTTAATACTATTTGAGCACTGTGTGATGATGTCCATGTTATGTAACTGCTGTGTACGTGAATAACTGATCCTGGCACGTACATGGTTCGCATTCGGTTTACCTTCTAAAAACCGGGTGTGACATAAGTGGTATCAAAGCCGTGCTGACTGTAGGACCGCTAACCTAGAGTAGAATGGTCGTTCTAAGGACTATAGACCTCTGTCCCTGCCTTGACTTTGATATCCCTTCAAAAGTTGGTCATACCGACCAAATCTATGTTCTACTATATATTATACCTTGCTGAAAATTATGTTTTATTCTGATCCTTCATTTCTTTATGATTCATTACTTGCTGGTCATATTGATTCTGTTCTCACCCTTTTGCTTGCGATGTGTTTTGTAGATGGCTTGACTTAGACACACTGCACGAAAGTCCGTCATCCCCTTCTTACCCTCCCGCCTTGCTGAGCGTCCGCTTCGCCGTCCCGTGGCCGGACAGTCCAGCCACTTGGAGAGACTGCACCACCGCCTGCATGAGGAGCAGGAACGTCAACGACAGGAGCAGCAGGGCTCTTCTTTCTCGCTCCAGCAGGAGATAGAGTCTGTGAGGAGCTGCTCCCCTGTGCTTCCTCTGGAGGCGCCCCCTACACCACCACTGGGCGCCCCAGCTTCTGGAGTAGCTGCTGGAGGAGACCCAGACGACGGAGGTGGCAACGACAGCCCGAGCCACGACACCGACCTCCCTGCTGACCATGAGCCGGAAGGATGGGTTGCTCGACCCATCACTCGCGACGCTGCTCGCGGGTGTCACTTCCACGACGCGCTCGACACCCTGCTGCGTCAGGCACTTGACCGGCGTACTTGGTCCATCGAGTATCGCTGTGTGGTCTACCAGCATAGTCGCGGGGTCTACCCGGACCGCTGGGAGGCGACCTGCTTGGTGCGCCGTCCGGAGAACAGTCTCCAGGGCGCGGAGGCTTGCTCAGAGCACTATTCTATCTCTGAGCGGGACTCAGCTGAGGCAGCCATGCAGGATGCTGCACGGCGTGCGCTTTCGCACTACTGCTCGGTTCTTGGTGGGGTAGCTGACGGTCTCGACCTGAAGTATTACCCCCCCGTCCATCTGGCAGCACAGGAGGCGTGATTGTTTCACCTGCTGGTGAGGACAATCCTAGATTGAGCAGCACAGTCAACCTAGCCGCCGTGCTAAACACGGAGCTGGACCATGCATTAGACGAGCTGAGTAGGGCTCGTGCTAAGATCGTCCTGCTGCGGGCTGAGCGCGCGGAACGTCGTCACTTGGATGATGGTTCCCCCGCTCCCGTCGGGACTCAGCACCCGTACCGCTCACCTCGGCGTGGACACCAGTCTTATGGCAATCCCGACTGCAAGACCAAGATAAATCTAGAACCATAGCTCGTTAGAGTTGGATCTTGTAATTAATACGAAATATATATACATAGAAGCTTCAGTCTTAGCGTTAGTCTCGGTTTTAGTTAGTCTTAGTTAGACAGGGTAGTTTGCTATATCCTGTGCATTTATGTTTGTCATGATGAACTATGTTTGGTTTGGATCTTTGTAATGACTGTCACCAGAGTGTGGGTATCCCCTGTATTTTGGTTTACCTATTATGTTAATGGAGTTAGTTATATAGTTGGGAAACCCTTTATTCTACTTTCCTCTTTATCTGAGAAGCTGTGTGGTCTGCGATGGAGATCAATGAAGATGCTCATCTGTTCAGTGCTGTTGGAGAATTCTATACTCTTTTCTTATGCTGCAAGATTTGCTAGATCAGTTCTGATGTGTGGTTGCATTCTGCAGATGTCAGAGAACAGGCGCAGAGGAAGAAGGCGTGCTCAGCAGGAGCGAGCCGCTCCGCAGGATGAGGTGCCCCAGCAGCAGCACCTGCCACCCCCGCCCCCGATGTCGATCGAGCAGATGTTTCTGATGCAGACTCAGGCAGTTCAGGCCATCGGTCAGACTCTGGCCGCCATTCAGCAGCAGCAGCAGCAGCAGGCTCCACCCCAGCCTCAGATGCCTCAGATGCCCAGAGACAAGCGTGCTGAATTCATGAGAGGTCATCCCCCAACGTTCGCTCACTCTTCTGACCCCATGGATGCTGAAGATTGGCTGCGCACTGTGGAGCGGGAGTTGCATACCGCTTAGTGTGATGACAGGGAGAAAGTCTTGTATGGTCCCCGTCTGTTGAGAGGAGCAGCCTAATCATGGTGGGAGTCTTACCTCGCCACTCATGCCAACCCCGATGCCATCACCTGGGAAGAGTTCAGAGGTAGCTTTCGTCAGTACCATGTGCCTACAGGTCTGATGACAGTGAAGAAGGAGGAGTTCCTGGCCCTTAAGCAAGGGTCATCATCTGTCAGTGAGTATCGAGACAGGTTTCTGCAGTTGTCTCGCTACGCTCCTGAAGATGTCAACACCGACGCCAAGCGACAATACCGTTTCTTGAGAGGCTTGGTTGACCCTCTGCACTACCAACTGATGAATCATACCTTCCCGACATTCCAGCACCTGATTGACAGAGCAATCATGACAGAAAGGAAGCGTAAGGAGATGGAGGATCGTAAGCGCAAGATCAGTAGACCCCAGCCTGGAAGCAACAGCCGCCCTCGTTTCTCAGGCAATCAACCTCAGCAGTTCAGGCAGAACCAGCGTCCACCTCAGCAGCATCAGCAGTTCCAAAGGCAGTATCCTCAGCACCAGTACCAGAACCGTCAGAGCAATCAGTCAGGAGGTCAGTTTCAGAGGCAGAATCAGCAGACACCTCGTCTTCCTGCCCCAGCAAACCAGCAGAACAGTCAGGCAGCACCAGCTCAGGTTGGAAACAGAGCATGTTTCCACTGTGGAGAGCAAGACCATTGGGTGATGCAATGTCCGAAGAAGGCAGCCCAGCAGCAGTCAGGCCCCAATGCCCCGGCAAAACAGAATGTGCCTCAGCCAGGAGCAGGCAACCGCTCTCAGCCGCGTTACAATCATGGAAGACTGAACCACTTGGAGGCTGAAGCAGTTCAGGAGACCCCCGACATGATAGTAGGTATGTTCCCAGTCGACTCCCATATTGCAGAAGTGTTATTTGATACTGGAGCAACACATTCTTTCATTACTGCATCATGGGTAGAAGCACATAATCTTCCAATTACTACCATGTCAACCCCCATTCAAATTGACTCAGCCGGTGGTAGAATTCGAGCTGATAGCATATGTTTGAATGTAAGTGTGGAAATAAGGGGGATAGCGTTTCCCGCTAACCTTATAGTAATGGGTACTCAGGGAATAGATGTCATCCTAGGGATGAATTGGCTAGATAAGTATCAGGCAGTTATCAGTTGTGATAAAAGGACAATCAAGTTGGTGTCCCCACTAGGAGAGGAAGTGGTGACCGAGTTAGTCCCGCCTGAGCCGAAGAGAGGAAGTTGTTATCAGATGGCTGTCGATAGCAGTGAAGCAGACCCAATTGAGAGTATCAAGGTTGTGTCTGAATTCCCAGATGTGTTTCCAAAGGATTTACCGGGTATGCCACCAGAGCGGAAAGTTGAATTCGCTATAGAGCTTCTTCCTGGAACCGCCCCTATCTTTAAGAGAGCTTACAGAATATCTGAACCAGAGTTGGTTGAGCTTAAGAAGCAGATTGATGAGCTGTCAGAGAAAGGTTACATCCGGCCAAGCACCTCGCCTTGGGCCGCCCCTGTCCTGTTTGTGGAGAAGAAAGATGGCACCAAAAGGATGTGTATCGATTATCGAGCTTTGAATGAAGTCACGATCAAGAACAAGTATCCCTTGCCCAGAATAGAAGATCTATTTGACCAGTTGAGAGGAGCCAGTGTGTTCTCCAAGATAGATCTGAGGTCAGGTTATCATCAGCTCAGGATCCGACCTTCGGACATTCCGAAGACGGCATTCATTACCAAGTATGGTTTGTATGAGTTCACAGTGATGTCTTTTGGTTTGACCAATGCACCAGCGTTCTTCATGAACTTGATGAACAGTGTATTCATGGATTATCTCGATAAGTTTGTGGTGGTATTCATTGATGACATTCTGGTTTATTCTCAAAGCGAAGAAGAACATGCAGATCATTTGAGGATGGTATTGCAGAGATTGCGAGAGCACCAGTTGTATGCAAAGTTGAGCAAGTGTGAGTTCTGGATCAGTGAAGTCCTGTTCTTGGGTCACATAATCAACAAAGAAGGATTGGCTGTGGATCCGAAGAAAGTGGCAGACATTCTGAACTGGAAAGCGCCAACGGATGCTCGAGGAATCAAGAGCTTCATTGGAATGGCCGGATATTATCGGCGATTCATTGAAGGGTTTTTGAAGATTGCGAGACCAATGACAGCGTTGCTAGGCAACAAGGTCGAGTTCAAGTGGACCCAGAAATGCCAAGAGGCCTTTGAAGCGCTGAAAGAGAAGTTGACTACAGCGCCTGTCCTAGTCTTGCCTGATGTGCACAAGCCCTTCTCGGTGTATTGCGATGCTTGTTACACAGGTTTGGGATGCGTGTTGATGCAAGAGGGAAGAGTTGTGGCTTACTCGTCCCGACAGCTGAAGGTTCATGAGAAGAACTACCCAATCCATGATCTAGAGTTGGCAGCAGTGGTTCATGCGCTGAAGGCATGGAGGCACTATCTGTATGGACAGAAATGCGATGTTTACACAGACCACAAGAGTCTGAAGTACATATTCACTCAGTCAGAATTGAATATGAGACAGCGAAGATGGTTAGAGTTGATTAAAGACTATGAGTTGGAGATCCATTACCATCCAGGCAAAGCAAACATAGTGGCAGATGCTTTGAGCAGAAAGAGTCAAGTCAATCTGATGGTCGCTCGTCCGATGCCTTATGAGTTGGCCAAGGAGTTCGACAGGTTGAGTCTCGGATTTCTGAACAATTCGCGAGGAGTCACGGTCGAGTTGGAACCTACCTTAGAGCGCGAAATCAAAGAAGCGCAGAAGAATGATGAGAAGATCAGTGAGATCCGGTGACTGATTCTAGATGGCAGAGGCAAAGATTTTCGAGAAGATGCAGAAGGAGTGATATGGTTCAAAGACCGCTTATGTGTTCCCAATGTCCAGTCCATTCGGGAGTTGATTCTTAAGGAAGCTCATGAGACAGCTTATTCGATTCACCCTGGCAGTGAGAAGATGTATCAGGATCTGAAGAAGAAATTCTGGTGGTACGGAATGAAGAGGGAAATCGCAGAGCATGTGGCTATGTGCGATAGTTGTCGAAGAATTAAGGCAGAGCACCAGAGACCAGCTGGATTGTTACAACCGTTGCAGATCCCTCAGTGGAAATGGGATGAAATTGGTATGGATTTCATAGTCGGATTGCCTCGCACTCGGGCCGGCTACGATTCCATTTGGGTAGTGGTGGACCGTTTGACCAAGTCAGCCCACTTCATACCTGTCAAGACCAACTACAGCAGTGCAGTATTGGCAGAACTGTATATGTCTCGGATCGTTTGTCTTCATGGTGTGCCAAAGAAGATAGTGTCAGACAGAGGAACGCAGTTCACCTCTCATTTCTGGCAGCAGTTGCATGAAGCTTTGGGCACACATCTGAATTTCAGTTCAGCTTATCACCCGCAGACAGATGGCCAGACCGAAAGGACCAATCAAATTCTTGAAGACATGTTGAGAGCCTGTGCGTTGCAAGATCAGTCCGGATGGGATAAGCGATTGCCCTATGCAGAGTTTTCCTATAACAACAGTTACCAGGCCAGTTTGAAGATGTCACCATTTCAAGTGCTTTATGGAAGGAGTTGTAGAACTCCGTTGCAATGGGATCAGCCTGGAGAGAAGCAAGTGTTTGGGCCAGACATTCTGCTTGAAGCCGAAGAGAACATCAAGATGGTCCGAGAGAATCTGAAGATACCGCAATCGAGGCAGCGAAGCTATGCAGACACAAGAAGAAGAGAGCTGAGTTTTGAAGTCGGAGACTTTGTCTATCTGAAAGTGTCACTGATCAGAGGAGTCAGAAGGTTCGGAGTGAAAGTCAAGCACCCCGCTACATTGGTCCGTATCAGATTTTTGCAAGACGTGGAGAAGTGGCCTATCAGCTCAGTTTGCCAGAGAATTTGTCTGCTGTGCATGATGTCTTTCATGTGTCTCAGTTGAAGAAGTGCTTGCGTGTGCCAGAAGAGCAGTTGCCAGTGGAAGGTCTTGAGGTCCAGGAGGACTTGACCTACGTTGAGAAGCCAGTGCAGATCCTTGAGGTTGCAGACCGAGTCACCCGAAGGAAGACCATCAGAATGTGCAAGGTTAAATGGAATCATCACTCTGAGGAAGAAGCAACCTGGGAGCGTGAAGATGATCTGATGGCTAAATACCCTGAGCTCTTTGCTAGCCAACCCTGAATCTCGAGGGCGAGATTCTTTTAAGGGGGATAGGTTTGTAACGCCCTGAATTTGGGGGTAGAATTTTTTCTTCTTTTCTCTCACCAAATTCAGGCGTTACCCTTTTCTTTTTTTCTCGTTCCCTCGCTGAACCTTGATCTTTTCCAAAGTTATGACGGGTTTTGGCTTTAGACCCCATGTAAAGCAAAACCTAAAATACTTTATTTTGGGTGATGCACCATGCCGAACCATGCATACTTTTGATTGTTTAAAAATGTGAAAGCATTCATCCAAAGAAAATTAGATTTTAGAAAAAGAAAATCCTTTTATTTTTCTCTCCCTCTCTCCCTTTCCCATTTCGGCCCAGCCCCCTTCCCCCCCGCGTGGGCCTCCCAGCCGGCCCACCCGCGCGCCCCCTTCCCCCCCGCTTTGGGCCCATTTTGGCCCAGCCGCCCCCACCCTTTTTCTTTTTTCCAAAAATCCTCCCGCGGGCCCCGCCCGTCATCTCTCTCTCTCTCCCTCCCTCCCTCACCCTAGCGCTGCCGCCCCTTGCCCTAGCGCCGCCGCCCCTGCGCGCCGCCGCCGCCGTTCCCGCCCACGGTGAGGCCCCCTCCTCCCTCCTCTCCTCCCCCTCCCTCCTTCCCCCCCGTCGGCGCCCTCCCCCGCGCCGTGGGCGCGCGCCCCGGCCCCGGCCCCGGCCGCCTTCGGCTCGGCCGGCCTCGGCCGCCCTGCGCCCGGCCGCCCTCGCGCCGTCCCCGGCCGCCTTCGGCTCGGCCGGCCTCGGCCGCCCCCGGCTGCGCCCGTCCCGCCCCCGCGCCGTCCTCGGCCGGCCCCGCCGCGCCGGCCCCGCCGCGCCGGCCCCCGCCGCGCCCAGCCCTCGCCCCTCCCCGCGCCCGGCTCCGGCGAGCTCGGCCGCCCGGTTCGGCCGCTCCGGCGAGCCCGTCCCGCGCCGGCCCCGCCTCACCCCCGGCGAGCCCGCCCCCCCGGCGAGCCCGCTCCGCCCCGCCCCCGTCGCTCGGCTCGGCCGCCCGGCCTCGGCCGGCCCTCGCCGCGCCCGGCCCCGGCTCGGCCCGGCTCCCTGGCCGTCCCGGCCGACCCGGCCGCCCCTGGCCGGTTCAACCGCCCCGGCCCCGGCCCGGTCGCCCCGCCCCGTCCCGGCCTCGCCCGACCGTGTCCCCGCTCGCCCGCGCTCGCTGCGATTATTTTTGGTTGGTAGTTAGTGTCAAACTCCGTTAGTTAGCGTGCTACGTCGCGCGCTTCGCCGCGCGACGGATTTGTCTAATTTCAGATGCTATCTATGTGTTGTGTCGTGCGCTTCGTCGCGCGACGATCCATTTTAATTTCAGGTTGTTTAAGGTGTAACGCCGCGTGTGTATTCATGCGACGTTCCACTTTGGACTCAGTTTAGTCGACGTATGCCGTCGTGCGTTTCGTCGCGCGACGTTTTACGTCCCCTCATAACTAAGGCGAAGTGTCTCGTTACGTGCTCAGTCGCGTGACGAGTCGTCAATTTCTTAATTTGTTTTAGAGTGCTACGTCGCGCGTCTCGCCGCGCGACCACCCTTGTTATTTATCTCCACCTGCTTATAATGACTAGACATGAAACATGACTTTACTTTACGCTAAACATAGTGTCTACATTAAATTTCCTTCCATTAAGTGAGTGGTTAATTTATAATCATGTAACGTGATCGTTTCTCAACTGTCTTTTCCTCTTTCTCTCTTAACCGTACTCGGGAGCCCGCGTGGAATGTCTATTTACTTATTTCATTCTATTGTATGGTGTACTGTTATTTTGTATTAAATGTGTGGATGAATGTATGTATGCTTGCAATCGCATAGAGAACGATCCGGTTGAAGAGCCCGAGGAACTCGCAGGAGAAGCCCCTGAGCAGCAGTCGGTTGGTGGAGGCAAGTGTCCTTTGACCTATCTCTGTCCTAATCATTCTTTAATTCACCTCCCGCATTACACCTTTATACCTAAGGATTGGCTAGCTTTTGTTATCCATGTCCTTGTTTACCTATTTGGGTCAGTTTATTATTGTTTAGCTTCATGCTATTGCTCAAACTCTAATCAATGAACATGATGAGATTATATATGATACGCTGTTTTCCCCTCTCTTATTATGATATTATACTTGTGGCTTTTAAGGGGGCTCGAGCGGTTTCTCGAGTGCCTCTCCGTAAGCACCTGTTCTATGGATGACCGCCCGGGAAAACAGTGCAACCATGAGGGTGGAATGGGACGCCCTTAGCTGAGTAATTAGAGGAACCGGGGTGTAGTTCGCTTCGCCGTCGTGCCGTCAATGGGGCTCGGTGTATGCGGCTCGCTCTGCCAAGGTTGATTTGTCCCTTGGGGAGGAGTGCGGTACATTTAGGAAACCTAACGGGCGGCTACAGCCTCGGGGAATCTTTGTAAAGGCTACGTAGTGATGCCCTGCTGGACCACCTAGGTAGTGGTCAATGGGGAGTAGCTCTCTCCAGGCAGAAAGGGAATCACAGCTTGTGGGTAAAGTGCACAACCTCTGCAGAGTGTTTGAAAACTGATATATCAGCCGTGCTCGCGGTTATGAGCGGCCAAGGGAGCTCCAGTGATTAGTGGTACTTGATCAGAGACATTTTGGTTTACAGGTGGCAATGAGGATGGTTATGATTATGCTTATGGTAATGGTAAGTGGTATTCTTTCCGCTTGGAAAGGGTACTTTGGGTTAATAACTTGGGTTAATGCTAAAACCTGGCTTTCTACTAGTAAATAACAAACTGACCAACTAAAAGCAACTGCTTGACTTATCCCCACATAAAGCTAGTCCACTACAGCCAAACAGGATACTTGCTGAGTATGTTGATGTGTACTCACTCTTGTTCTACACACCAAACCCCCCCAGGTTGTCAGCATTGCAACCACTGCTCAGGAGAAGATGAAGCTGTGGAAGGAGACTTCTAGGAGTTCCAAGACTACGACGAGTTCTAGGTGTGGGTTAGCGGCAACCCCCAGTCGGCTGCCTGTGAAGGCCGCGGTTATCTACGTTTCTTTTCCGCACTTTGATTTATTGTAAGGACTATATGGACGTCTCAGACATATGATGTAATCGACTATTATTTCCCTTTTAATACTATTTGAGCACTGTGTGATGATGTCCATGTTATGTAACTGCTGTGTACGTGAATAACTGATCCTGGCACGTACATGGTTCGCATTCGGTTTACCTTCTAAAAACCGGGTGTGACAGGCTGGACCCCACTCCGCTCTTCCTCGATGCGCAGTGTCTCACCCTCGGGGGCCGAGGGTGCCTCGGGCTGGGCCGAGGCCTTCTCGGGCTCGGGCGTGTCGTCGGTCTTGACTGAGGGTTGATGTAGGTCTCGGGAGAAGACATCCGGGGGAACCGTTGTCCGCCCCGAGGCTATCTTAGCCAGCTCGTCCACAGTCTCGTTGTGTCGTCGGGCGATGTGGTTGAGCTCGAGCCCGTAGAACTTGTCCTCCAGGCGCCGAACCTCATCGCAGTAGGCTTCCATCTTCGGGTCGCGGCAGTGGGAGTTCTTCATAACTTGGTCGATGACGAGCTGCGAGTCGCCGCGAGCGTCGAGGCGTCGGACCCCTAGCTCAATGGCGATGCGCAACCCATTGACCAGAGCTTCGTACTCAGCCACGTTGTTGGACGCCGGGAAATGGAGGCGCAGCACGTAGCGTAGGTGTTTCCCGAGGGGCGAGATGAAGAGCAGGCCCGCGCCTGCCCCTGTTTTCATCAGCGCCCCATCGAAAAACATGGTCCAGAGTTCGGGCTGGATCGGAGCCGCCGGGAGCTGGGTGTCGACCCATTCAGCCACAAAGTCTGCCAAGACTTGGGACTTGATGGCCTTCCGAGGGGCGAACGAGATCGTCTCGCCCATGATTTCCACCGCCCACTTTGCAATCCTACCCGAGGCCTCTCGGCACTGGATGATCTCCCCCAGGGGGAAGGATGACACCACAGTCACCGAATGAGACTCGAAGTAGTGTCGCAACTTTCGCCGCGTCAGGATCACCGCGTACAGCAGCTTCTGAATTTGCGGGTAGCGGATCTTGGTCTCGGATAGTACCTCACTGATGAAGTAAACCGGCCTCTGGACGGGCAATGCATGCCCTTCTTCTTGTCTCTCAACCACGATCGCGGTGCTGACCACCTGAGTGGTAGCGGCGACGTAGATCAAGAGGGCTTCTCCGGCGGCGGGGGGCACCAAGATGGGCGCGTTCGTAAAGAGCGCCTTCAGGTTCCCGAGGGCTTCCTCGGCCTCGGAGGTCCAAGTGAAGCACTCGGTCTTTCTTAAGAGGCGGTACAGAGGTAGGCCTCTTTCGCCGAGGCGCGAGATGAAACGGCTCAAAGCCGCAAGGCATCCCATGACCCTCTGTACGCCTTTCAAGTCCTTGATGGGCCCCATGTTGGTGATGGCCGCGATTTTCTCCGGGTTGGCCTCGATGCCCCGCTCGGAGACGATGAACCCCAAGAGCATGCCTCGAGGGACTCCGAAGACACACTTCTCGGGATTGAGTTTTATGCCTTTCGCCTTGAGACACCGGAATGTCGTTTCAAGGTCGGAAAGGAGGTCGGAGGCTTTCCTCATCTTGACTACGATGTCATCGATGTAAGCCTCGACCGTTCGACCAATGTGTTCGCCGAACACGTGGTTCATGCACCTTTGGTACGTCGCACCCGCATTCCTCAAACCAAATGGCATAGTAACATAGCAGTACATGCCAAAAGGTGTGATGAAAGAAGTCACGAGCTGGTCGGACTCTTTCATCCTGATTTGGTGATACCCCGAGTAGGCATCGAGGAAAGACAGGGTTTCGCATCCCTCGGTGGAATCCACGATTTGATCGATGCGAGGCAGAGGATAGGGAACTTTTGGGCATGCTTTGTTTAGACCAGTATAGTCTACACACATCCGCCATTTCCCTCCTTTCTTTCTCACAAGCACGGGGTTGGCGAGCCATTCGGGATGGAATACCTCTTTGATGAACCCTGCGGCCATCAGCTTATGGATCTCCTCGCCTATGGCTCTGCGCTTTTCTTCATCGAATCGACGCAGAGGTTGCTTCACGGGTCGGGCTCCAGCTCGGATATCCAGCGAGTGCTCGGCGACATCCCTCGGTATGCCAGGCATGTCCGAGGGACTCCACACGAAAACTTCGGTGTTTGCGCGGAGAAAGTCGATGAGCACTGCTTCCTATTTGGGGTCGAGCTCGGAGCCGATCCGGATCTGCTTGGAGGCATCGTTGCTGGGGTTGAGTGGGACAGACTTAACCGTCTCCGCTGGCTCAAAGTTGCCGGCATGGCGCTTCACGTCTGGTGCCTCCTTGGAGAGGCCCTCCAGGTCGGCGATGAGGGCCTCAGATTCGACGAGGGCCTCGACGTACTCCACACACTCTACGTCGCATTCGTACGCGTGTCGGTACGTGGGGCCGACGGTGATGACCCCGTTGGGCCCCGGCATCTTGAGCTTGAGGTAGGTGTAGTTGGGGACGTCCATGAACTTGGCGTAGCATGGCCTCCCTAGTACTGCGTGGTAGGTTCCTCGGAACCCAACCACCTCGAACGTGAGGGTTTCCCTTCTGAAGTTGGAGGGAGTCCCGAAGCAGACGGGCAGATCGAGTCGTCCGAGGGGTTGGACGCGTTTCCCGGGGATGATCCCGTGAAAAGGCGCCGCACCGGCCCGGACCGAGGACAGATCAATCTGCAGGAGCTCGAGGGTCTCGGCGTAGATGATGTTGAGGCTGCTGCCTCCGTCCATGAGGACCTTGGTGAGCCTGACGTTGCCGATGACGGGGTCGACGACGAGCGGATATTTCCCCGGGCTCGGCACGCGGTCGGGGTGATCGCCCTGGTCAAAGGTGATGGGCTTATCGGACCAGTCTAGGTAGACTGGCGCCGCCACCTTTACCGAGCAGACCTCCCGACGCTCTTGCTTGCGGTGCCGAGCCGAGGCGTTCGCCACTGGCCCACCGTAGATCATGAAGCAGTCGCGGACCTCGGAGAACTCCTCTGCCTTGTGATCCTCCTTCTTGTCATCGTGGTGGGCCCTGCCACCCTCCGCAGGTGGCCCGGCCCTGTGAAAGTGACGCCGAAGCATGGCGCATTCCTCAAGGGTGTGCTTGACGGGTCCCTGATGATAGGGGCACGGCTCCTTGAGCATCTTGTCGAATAGATTGGCGCCTCCGGGAGGTTTCCGAGGGTTCTTGTACTCAGCGGCGACGACAAGGTCCGTGTTGGCGGCGTCGCGTTTTGCTTGCGACTTCTTGCCTTTCTTCTTGGTGCCGCGCTGAGCGGATGCCTCAGGAACATCTTCCGGCTGGCGGCCCTGGGGCTGCTTGTCCTTCCGGAAGATGGCCTCAACCGCCTCCTAGCCAGAGGCAAACTTGGTGGCGATGTCCATCAGCTCGCTTGCCCTGGTGGGGGTCTTGTGACCTAGCTTGCTCACCAGGTCGCGGCAGGTGGTGCCAGCGAGGAACGCGCCGATGACATCCGAATCAGTGACGTTGGGCAGCTCGGTGCGCTGCTTTGAGAATTGCCGGATGTAGTCCCAGAGAGACTCTCCCGGCTGCTGGCGGCAGCTTCGGAGATCCCAGGAGTTCCCAGGGCGCACATACGTGCCCTGGAAATTACCGGCGAAGGCTTGGACCAGGTCGTCCCAGTTGGAGATCCGCCCCGGAGGCAGATGGCAGGCCCGAGCGGAGTCGGAGAGGAACAGGGGGAGGTTGCGGATGACGAGGTTGTCATCGTCCGTTCCACCCAGTTGGTAGGCCAGCCGGTAGTCCGTGAGCCACAGTTCTGGCCTTGTCTCCCCCGAGTACTTTGTGATGGTAGTCGGGGTTCGGAACCGGGTCGGGAATGGCGCCCGTCGTATGGCTCGGCTAAAAGCCTGCGGGCCGGGTGGTTCGGGCGAGGGACTCCGATCCTCCCCGCTGTCGTAGCGTCCTCTACGCCTGGGGTGGTAGCCTCGGCGCACCCTCTCGTCGAGGCGGGCTCGATGGTTGCGGTGGTGGTGCTCGTCGCCGAGGCGTCCCAGGGCCGTAGGCGCTGTGTTGCGCGTGCGCCCAGTGTGGATCGAGGCTTCCCGCACGAATCAGGAAGTCGCGGCGCGGTGCTCCGAGGGGTATCCCTGCCTTCGGGAGGCAGAGCTCTCGGCCCGTCGGACCGCGGCGTCCTCCAGGAGATTCTTGAGCTCTCCCCGGATCCGCCGCCCTTCGGTGGTTGATGGTTCCGGCATTGCGCAGAGAAGTATCGCTGCCGCAGCCAGGTTTTGGCCGACCCCACTGGAAGCCGGTGGTGGCCTTGCCCTGACGTCGTCGGCGATGCGGAGCCGGATGCCCTGGGGCAGATGACGCGCTTCTCCGATCGGAGCTTGGTCTACCCATTCTTGCCTGATGTTCCGGCGGAGCGGCTCAAGTGTTCCTGCCCCCTCGTCGAGCCTGGCCTGCATCTCGCGGATTTGCTCGAGCTGTGCGTCCTGACCCCCCCGTAGGGACTGGGACCACAGCTAGCTCCCGAGGGATGTCAACGCGAGGCGCAGGCCTAGGGGGATCACCGTTTTCCGGTATACCAAGATGGTTGCCTTCATCGGGACCCCCTAGATCGACGTGGAAACATTCACGACCTTGGCCGTAGTCTCCGTCGCCGAAGCTGCGGCTACCGTCGGAACAATCGGAAAGGCAGTAGTCGCATGCGGTCATGAAATCCCGCATGGCACTGGGGTTACCGAGCCCGGAGAAATCCCAACCAAAGTCGGGCTCGTCATCTTCCTCAGAACCCGAGGGTCCGTAGGTCGAGACGGCCGTCAGCCGGTCCCAGGGTGACCGCATATGATACCCCGGAGGGTTGGTGCATGCCTCTATGAAGGCTTCCACCAAAGCGGGGTCGCTTGGTGGGTCGAGGTCGATTCCAAAAGGCATGAGACGGGAGTCGGTCGGTACCTCTTGGTCGACAGGTGGTGACGTTGTCACGTCAAGGGCGGACTGCACCGTCGTCTCAGGTACGAGGGTGACGCCCAGCAAGTCCTTCGCGAGTGTGCTGGCGTCATCCGTCCGCTTGGAGTTGGTGTGTTGCGGGGGAACGACGGTCATCTTCGTCTCAGACGCGAGGTCGACGCCCGACGTGTCCCCCGTCGGGGCGCCGGCGCCGTCGATTCGCTCGACAGCCGATGAGGTGCCGCCTCCTGCTTGGCCACGGTTGCCCCGCCTCCTCCTCCTCCGGCGGGGAAGGTGACAGGACAAACTCGGACGTCGTTCTTCCGCCTCATGGGGAAGACGTCGTCGATTCCGCCGCCGGCGGGCGGGTTGTCGGCCGCCATTGTCGCCGTCGCGCGGCGGAGGAAGGAGTATCATGTCGTAGCTGCCGTCGAGGGACATGAACTCAAGACTCCCGAAACGGAGCACCGTCCCGGGTTGGAAAGGTTGCTGGAGACTACCCATCTGGAGCTTGACGGGGAGCTGTTCGTCAACACGCAGCAGGCCCCTACCTGGCATGCCAACTGTCAGTGTTTCGACCCCGGGGGGTCCCTGGACCAACGAGTAAATTGTCTCCGCGTGTACCAGCCCAGATGGGTCGGCGTGAGACGGAGCACGAAGGGGGGGTAGAAGAGAGGGAGAAAAGGGGAAAGCCCGCGGCCTCCGTGTTTGTCCTGCGCCCAGGTCGGGTGCGCTTGCAGTAGGGGGTTACAAGCGTCCGCGTGGGGGGAGAGCGAGGGACTCTACACGTCGTCCTGTCCTCCCGCGCGGCCAACCTTCTCGTAAGAGAGCCCTGGACCTTCCTTTTATAGGCGTAAGGAGAGGGTCCAGGTGTACAATGGGGGGTGTAGCAGTGCACTATCATGTCTAGCAGAGAGGAGCTAGTGCCCTAAGTACATGCCGTCGTGGCAGCCAGAGAGGTTTTGGCACCCTGTTCATGTGATGTCGTGGCCGTCGGAGGAGCGTTGGAGCCTTGCGGAAGGACAACTGTCGGGGCTGTCGAGTCCTTGTTGACGTCTCTTTGCTTCCGTAAGGGGCTGAGAGCCGCCGTCGTCATGGAGCACGCGGGGCACCATCATTATCTGTTTTTTGGGGCGAGCCAGATGGGACGCCGGTCCTGTTACCCGTAGCCTGAGCTAGCTAGGGATAGGGTAATGATGGCTCCCCCTATGATGTGGTCGGTCCGAGCCCTGGGTCGGGCGAGGCGGAGGCTCCTCCGAGGTCGGGATCGAGTCGGTCTTCCGAGGTCGAGGTCGTGTCCGAGCCCCAGGTCAGGCGAGGCGGAGTTTGTCGTCTTCCGGGGCCGAGCCCGAGTCCAAGCCCTGGGGTCGGGCGAAGCGGAGTTCGTCGTCTTCCGGGGCCGAGCCCGAGTCCGAGCCCTGGGTCAGGCGAGGCGGAGTTCGTCGTCTTCCGGGGCCGAGCCCGAGTTCGAGCCCTGGGGTCGGGTGAGGCAGAGTTCGTCATCTTCCCGGGCCGAGCCCGAGTCTGAGCCCTGGGGTCGGGCAAGGCGGACTTCATCGTCTTCCGGGGCCGAGGCTGAGTCCGAGCCCTGGGGTCGGGCGAGGCGGAGTTTCCTATGGCGCCCGAGGCCGTACTTGGCTGCTGTCAGCCTCACTCTGTCGAGTGGCACAGTAGTCGGAGCGACGCAGGCGGCGCTGTCTTCTTGTCAGGCCGGTCAGTGGAGCAGCGAAGTGACTGCGGTCACTTTCGGCTCTGTCGATTGAAGGGCGCGTGACAGGATAAGGTGTCAGGCCATCCTTGCATTAAATGCTCCCGCGATTCGGTCGGTTGGTGTGGCGATCTGGCCAAGGTTGCTTCTTGGCGAAGACTGGGCCTCGGGCGAGCCGAAGGTGTGTACGTCGCTTGAGGGGGTCCTCGGGCAAGACGTGGATCTTCCAGGGTCGGCTGCCCTTGCCCGAGGCTGGGCTCGAGCGAGGCGAGGTCGAGTCCCTCGAGTGGACCGAGCCTTGGCTTAATCGCACCCATCAGGCCTTTGCAGCTTTGTGCTGATGGGGTTACCAGCTGAGATTAGGAGTCTTGGGGGTACCCCTAATTATGGTCCCCGACAGTATCAAAGCCCGATACTTCATTAGAGTCTAACAACTCGAAGTGATGTCGGGAGAACACACCAAAAAGGAGTTGATCACCGGGGAAAAGCTCGGATCTTTGGGGAAGAAGAATGAAGGCAAGACTCCGTCAAAGGAGACCAACGACAAGCACAAGGAGGACAAGGAAGAATCCACTAGCTCCATCAAATCACACAAGAAGGGTGACAAGAAGAAAAAGAAGATGAAGAAGGTGGTCTACTACGAGACCGACTCATCCACGCCCTCAACGTCCAACACGGAGTCGACATCTTCAAAGCGCCAAGAGCATAAAAAGTATAGTAAGATCCCTCTTTCTTATCCTCGCATTCCTAAACGTGCTCCTTTACTTTTTGTTCCATTAGACAAACCACCATACTTTGATGGTGAACATTATTGTATGTGGAGTGATAAATGAGGCACCATCTAACCTCACTCCACGAAAGCATTTGGGATATTGTTGAGTTTGGAGCGCAGACACCAAAAGTGGGTGATGAGGACTATGACTCCGATGAGGTCGCCCAAGTGAGGCATTTCAACTCCCAAGCCACCTCCATACTCCTCGCTTCCTTGTGTAGAGAGGAGTACAACAAGGTGCAAGGGTTGAAAAGTGCCAAAGAAATTTGGGACGTCCTTAAGACGACACACGAAGGGGATGAAGTAACCAAGATCACAAAGCGGGAAACAATCGAGGGAGAACTCGGTTGGTTCGTCCTCAATAAAGGAGAAGAGCCGCAAGCCATGTACAACCGGCTCAAGACCATGGTGAATCAAGTTCGCAACCTAGGGAGCACCAAGTGGGATGACCATGAAATGGTCAAGGTTATTCTAAGGTCTCTTATTTTTCGTAACCCCACTCAAGTGCAATTAATTCGTGAGAATCCTAGGTATAAGCAAATGTCTCCCGAGGAGGTGATTGGCAAGTGAAAGGGAAATAGGGTTAACCATTTCCTATAATTAATTTTGGTGGTTGATACCCAACACAAACACATGGACTAACAAGTTTACCTAAAACTCATGTATTACAGGTGCATAAAGTTCAACACAAACCAATAAAAGATTCAAGTTAGGGACTCAATTTGAAACGGAGCAAAGAACTAGAGTGTGCTGTGTATTGGCGCACCTGACTGTCCGGTGTGCCACCGGACAGTGTCCGGTGTACCAGGACCGTACAACATCAAACCAGCCACTCTCGGGAAAATGAAGGCGCGCTCCGCTATAATTCACTGGACTGTCCAGTGTGCCACCGGACTGTCCGGTGAGCCAGCGGGCAACGACTATCTGTGCACAACGGTCGACTCTGCAAAGTGCTACAGTGAGCTACAGTGCAACGGTAGAAGTCAGAGCCGCAAAGTCAGAGGGTACTGGACTGTCCGGTGTGGCACCAAACTATCTGGTGCCGCAAGAAGACAAAGCTCCAATGGTCGACTTCGCTCTGAACCCTAACGGTTGGGTGATGTGGCGAGGCACCGGACTGTCTGGTGTGCCCATCGCCAGCAGCCTCCCCAATGACTACTTGGTGGTTGAGGGCTATAAATACCCCCCAACCACCACAACTTCAAGCATCCAAGTTTTCTGAAGATCACATTCAATACAAGAGCTCTAACATTCACTCCAAGACACAATTCAATAGATCAAATCCTCTCCAAGTCCCAAATTCATCTCATACACTTAGTGACTTGTGAGAGAGATTTTGTGTTCATTTGCGCTCTTGTTGCTTGGACTACTTTCTTCTTTTCCCATTGTGGTGGTCCTTGCGAGGTCTAAGTGACCCGTGAGATTAAGGAAGAAGGCTCACTCAGTCTAAGTGACTGTTTGAGAGAGGGAAAGGGTTGAAATAGACCCGGTCTTTGTGACCTCCTCAACGGGGACTAGGTTCTTTGGAACCGAACCTCGGTAAAACAAATCACCATGTTCACTCGCCTTACTTCTTGGTTGATTTGTTTTTCCCTTTCTTCGGACTTGAATTTAATTCTAACGCTAACCCCGGCTTGTAGTGTGTGTTTAAAGTTATAAATTTCAGGTTACACCTATTCACCCTCCTCTAGGCAACTTTCAATTGGTATCAGAGCCAGTGCTTCATTAAGAGTCTAACCAACTCGAAGTGATGTCTGGAGAACACGCTAAGAGGGAGATCATGACCGGCGACAAGCCCGTAAGCTCGGGGAGGACTCTCTCAAGGGAGTCTGGCAACAAACACAAGAAGGAATCCTCTTCCTCCATCAAGTCGCATCAGAAGGGTGACAAGAAGAAGAAGATGAAGAAAGTGGTCTACTACGATGTTGGGGTCATGCTTCGTTGCGCCGAAGGTCTTGCACGAAGAAGCAGCTTCGGCTGAAGTTGTCCCCAGGAGGTGGCCGAAGGTTCCTTTTCATGGAGCTTCGGCGTTACAAACCGACATAGAGATAGAATGACCTTTTTATCCATAGAAGTCTGAGTCAATGTTGTAAACTTTTGTAAGGGGCATAATTGTAATTTGTCACAGGCTGTGACCTGTATCTATAAATAGATGAACAGTACCTCTGTACTGTTCACGCGAACCTGCTATTTGCTTTCGCATCACACCTGTACTTTTGCTTTCTTCAGGACTAAAGGTACATTTTTAATTCGAAGTTATTTATATTCGTTCATGATGATGAAAATGGAGATGATTCTATGATAATATTTAAATGTTTATTTCATACCTTATGATCTGTATGAATACTTCGTTCCTTGCTATTAAGTTTACGAAGGTATGTCCTTCGTAACCTTCGTCCCAAATTCCTTATATCCCGAAAGGATATAATGTCTCGGAGGACGAAGGATTTTGACCCTTAACATTTTCTATGTTGCCTTGTTCTTAATTCTTAGCATTTGAGAACAAGCCCCCAACATTGGCGCCCACCTCCGGTGAACTCACTTCCACTTTTCTGAGCTGATGGCTTCGTTCAACAATCAAGCTGGAGCTGCTTCGGCTTCGAAGCTGGTGCTCCCGATAACAGGCGGTTCTTGCTCAGAGCCGGCCAACAAGAAGCAGAAGAAGGAGGCTCAGAGAAGGGTGCAGCATGTTGGAGTGCAGGGACCCTTCATCAAGTCAAAATGGTCCCACATTCCAATCACTTTCTCTCAGGAAGACCTTCAGCTTAAGGATTATCCTCACAATGATGCCATGGTCATCTCTTGTGTGATCAAAGGATTTCTGGTTCACAATGTCTTGGTTGATACAGGCAGTGCAGCTGATATTATATTTGCTAAAGCCTTCAGACAAATGCAGGAGCCTGAAGACAAGATTCATGATGCTACGCACCCTCTTTGTGGCTTCGGAGGGCGGAAGATTGTAGCACTTGGGAAGATTACCATGCCAGTAACCTTCGGATTTGTTAACAACACAAGGACTGAGCAAATTGTGTTTGATATTGTTGACATGGAGTATCCTTACAATGCTATCATTGGTCGCGGTACTCTTAATGCCTTCGAAGCAATTCTTCACCCAGCTTATCTTTGCATGAAGATACCTTCGGACCAAGGGCCTATTGCTATTCATGGAAGCCAGGAAGCTGCTAGAAGGGCCGAAGGAAGCTGGACTGATTCCAAAGCAATCCATAACATAGATGGAGCTGAAGCTTGTGAACAGTACAAATTTAGAAGGGAGAAAGCAGCTTCAGCAGATCAGCCGAAGCCCATGCTATTGTGTGAGGATATAGCAGAGCAGAAGGTGCTGTTGGGCTCGCAATTATCTGAAGACCAGGAGAAAACCTTGATAAGGTTTTTATTCAACAACAAAGATGTTTTTGCATGGTCAGCCAATGATCTCTGTGGAGTAAATCGGGATGTTATTGAACATTCGCTTAATGTTGACCCATCCTTCAGACCCCGAAAGCAGAGGCTTCGGAAAATGTCTGATGACAAGGCCGAAGGGGCTCGCAATGAAGTAAAAAGACTCCTCAGTGCAGGAGTTATCAGAGAAGTAAAGTATCCAGAGTGGCTAGCTAACACTGTTATGGTGAAGAAGGCCAATGGCAAGTGGAGAATGTGTATCGATTTCACAGATCTCAACAAGGCTTGTCCGAAGGACGAATTCCCGCTGCCAAGGATAGACTCTTTAGTCGATGCAGCAGCTTCTTCAGAGCTCATGAGTCTCCTAGACTG
The DNA here is from genome assembly GCA_029449295.1 of Zea luxurians. Taxonomy (NCBI): domain Eukaryota; kingdom Viridiplantae; phylum Streptophyta; class Magnoliopsida; order Poales; family Poaceae; genus Zea; species Zea luxurians. The sequence continues at coordinate 166,779 of JAOPSE010000581.1, forward strand.
CTACTCAGGCTATCATCAAATTTGGATGAAGAAGGAAGACGAGCCGAAAACTAGCTTCATAACCCCAAGTGGCACATATTGCTATCTTCGGATGCCTGAGGGGCTCAAGAATGCTGGAGGGAGTTTTAGCAGAATGACTGCGAAGGTTCTCCAGTCTCAGATAGGCAGAAATGTGTTGACCTATGTTGATGACATTATCGGAAAAAGCACGAAGCAGGAAAATCATATTACTGATCTGCAGGAGACCTTCGCCAGCTTCAGACAAGCTGGTCTGAAGCTGAATCCAGAAAAATGTGTCTTTGGAGTAAAGAAGGGTAAATTTCTTGGATGCTTGGTTTCAACAAAGGGAATCGAAGCTAATCCAAATAAAATCGAAGCTATACTTCGAATGGAGCCACCAACCACAAGAAAGGGAGCCCAAAGATTGACAGGAAGGCTGGCATCTCTCAACAGATTTATATCAAGATCAGCAGAAAGAAACTTACCATTTTTCGAGGTGCTGAAGTCAGCTGAAGTCTTTCAATGGGGCCCAAGTCAGCAAAAAGCCTTCGAAGAGCTGAAGCAATACTTGATAGATCTCACAACATTAACTCCACCAACGCCAGGGGCTCCTCTGTTGTTATATGTGGCAGCTTCGCACTCAGCAGTAAGTGCGGCACTTGTCCAGGAGAAGCTTGATGGCCAAGTCAAGAAGCAAGTTCCAGTGTATTTTGTATCTGAGGTCCTTAGTATCTCAAAGAAAAATTATACAGAACTGGAGAAGGTATTGTATGCCGTTTTAATGGCATCCAGGAAGCTTCGGCATTATTTTCAGGCATACAACATTATTGTTCCTTCTTCGCAGCCGCTGAAGGATATCATGAGAAATAGAGAAGCTACTGGACGGATTGGAAAATGGGCTGCGGAGCTCAATGAATTTTACATTGATTATGTGCATAGATCCTCGATCCAGTCTCAAGCATTGGCAGATTTCATTGCCGACTGGACGCCAGGGGCTCAGGATGAAGAAGCAAATAAAGATGCCGAAGTGTGGACAGTGTTTTGTGATGGCTCTTGGGGAACCTTCGGAGCAGGTGCAGCTGCTGTGTTAGTCTCACCATCCAAGGTTAAAACTTGTTATGCAGCAAGACTTGACTTCAGCTGCACAAATAATATTACTGAGTACGAAGCCCTGCTCCTGGGTCTTCGGAAACTAAAGGCAATGGGAATCAGAAGGGCGATTCTTAAAACTGATTCCCAGGTTGTTTCGGGTCATATTGACAAAAGTTGCAAGGCTAAAGACCCGAAGCTTGAAAAATACTTAGACACGGTCCGAAGGATCGAAGCTTCCTTCGAAGGATTTTCTGTCAAGAATATCCCTCGAGGGCAAAATGAGCATGCTGATTTGCTAGCCAAGTCTGCAGCACAGGGGCTGCCGTTACCTTCGGATGTGTTCTTCGAAACAATAAAGGCACCTTCAGTAGAGCTCCTTGAAAGAGCAGTCCTCAACATTTCTCCTGTTTACAGCGAAGATTGGAGAACTGAAATAATCTCTTACCTTCAGGGTAACTTCCTATCAGATGATGAAGCTTACAATAAAAGAATAGAGGCAAGAGCTCGTCCGTATGTCATGATAGAAGGGGAACTATACAAACATGGAGTTTGTGCCCCGCTGCTCAAGTGCTTGTCTAGAACCGAAGGTATAGAGTTAATGAAAGAGATACATGCAGGCCTGTGTGGATCCCACATCGGATCTAGGCCGTTACATGGAAAAGTTTTCCGACAAGGGTTTTATTGGCCGAAGGAAGCTTCGGATGCAGCGGAATTAGTTCAAAAGTGCGAAGGTTGCCAGAAATGTGCAAGAGATCAAAAGCAACCTTCGTCTTTGACCCAGCTGATACAACCCATTTGGCCATTGCAAAGGTGGGGCCTTGATTTGTTAGGTCCATTACCACCGGCTTAGGGGAATCTAAAATATGTTATAGTGGCTGTGGAGTATTTTTCTAAATGGATTGAGGCGAAGCCATTAGCCACAATAACTTCGGCCACTGTCCAAAAGTTTTTCTGGCAGAGCATTGTCTGTCGCTTCGGAGTACCGAAGGCCATCACTGTGGATAATGGAACGCAGTTCGACTCCGAAGCTTTCAGAAATTTCTGTGATCAAATTGGAACGAAGATCCATTTTGCATCAGTCAGGCATCCGGAGTCGAATGGGCTCGTTGAAAGGGCCAACGACATTATAATGACAGGAATAATGAAGTTAATCTTCAATCAACCCAGGGGAAAGTGGCCAGATCAGTTAACCAAAGTGGTGTGGAGCCACAATACAACAACATCAAGGTCTACAGGCTTTACCCCATTCAAATTATTATTCGATGACGAAGCAATAACTCCGGAAGAAGCTAAAGCTGGGTCAATAAGGGTAGTAGCTTCGGCAGAATCAGGCCCCGAAGATGCTTGCCTTGTGGAAAAAGATGCTTTAGAGGGGATCAGGCTTCAGGCCGTGGAGAATATCAATAAATATCAAGCTGAAACAGTCAGGTGGCGAGATAGAAAGGTCCGGTTAAAAAATATTGAGCCGGGTCACTTGGTGCTTCGGAGAGTAGCCAACCCAGACACAGTGGGCAAGCTACAATTGAAATGGGAAGGACCTTTCTTAGTAGTATCTTCGTCAAGGCCTGGATCGTACAGATTGAAGGACATGGATGGCAACGAAATTCCAAGATCTTGGAATGCGGATGAGCTTCGGCGATTTTATGTATAACTTGATGTAATTTTTTTTTATGTTTTTCTTTTCTTTTTTCATGGCACCCTTTTCCTTTCTAAAGGGGGAGAAAGGTTTTTAATGGGGCCATCATATGTAATTTCCTTTTTAGTTTTATAAGAGCAAAATCCCCCAAAGAATGTAAATGTAAAAGCTGAGAACGCACCATCGAGTGCCGAAACTGAAAAAGAGAAGAAGCTCCAAAGACGTCCCTAAGGGGATGCAGAGCTCACAGCGAAAAGTCAACGCTGATTCCGCCGAAAGTAAAAGGCGAAGAAGCTCCAAAGACGTCCCTAAGGGGATGCAGAGCTCACAGCGAAAAGTCAACGCTGATTCCGCCTAAGTAAAAGGCGAAGAAGCTCCAAAGTCGTTCCTAAGGGAATGCAGAGCTGATGTGTGGTTGTTTTTAAGGAAATAATGGCTGAGAGTGTGGCTTCGGACATATGCTTTGGACATTCATTCGCACATTACATTACATCATAGCATCTGCATTCATAAACATTCATTCATAGCATTTGTGTTCCTGAGTGGTTGCTTCGGCAAAAAGAAGTGGTCTTTTATGGTTTGTTATGTACGAAAAAGAAAAGCTTCGGCAAAAAGAAGTGGTCTTTTATGGTTTGTTATGTACGAAAAAGAAAAGCTTCGGCAAAAAGAAGAAGTGGTCTTTTATGGTTTGTTATGTACGAAAAAGAAAAGCTTCGGCAAAAAGAAGAAGTGGTCTTTTATGCTTCGTTGTGTACGAAAAGAAGGGAAGGTGTTTTTTCGCCTTCGGCTCAAAATACTGATTTCGTCCACATCAAAGCGCCTCAATAGAAAGGTAAGAATATGTTACAAGGTATGTACAAAGTTCCTTCAGAACAGTTTAATTGTATTTACAAAAGTTGTTACAAAAGTATCCTGAGTTTTTTCTATAGTACACTTCTACTGATCTTCACTAAGCTTCAGCTTCGGTGACGGCTTCGGCGACATATTTTAAGCATCATCTTCACCTTCGTCATCCTACATGAATCAAGGTATCGCGAGTAAAAATCAAGCGTGAAGGAGAAGGTAAGTACAAAGTATGATTTCTTACTGGATCAAGATGACTTCGAGCTTCGTCTCCAGCCTTCTCTCGCCCGCCTTTTGTCCATATCATTTTTATAAATCTATTTGAGATGCTTCGGGCGAGGTCAGGAATATCATCCAGGATTGATGGAGACAAGGTGAAGTTGGGCCTGTTGACAATTTTTCCATGCTCGCAGCCGGCCTTCAGGAACGCTGCAGCGGTACCCCGAGAAGCTACCCAGGCACAGAAGTCACCGTGCCCGGCTATAACTTCGTCAAGTTCTTCGATTTCAGCTTCAATATGATCGAAGGCTTGTGGTAAATTTTCCGCTGAAGGGTTAAACTTCCCGCTGCTGGCTCCAACAGAGTAAAATATCTTTTTTAATCGTCCAATACAATTATTGCTAAATTTCAAACATTTATCCTGAAGGCTTGTTAATGATTTCTTCAAATCTGAGTTAGCTTGGACTTCGGCTTCAAGTTTTGAATTAAGCTCTAGCTTTTCTTGTTCAAGCTGTTTTGATTGACCGATAAGCTTCGAATTCAATTCAGATACTTTAGCTTCGGTCTCTGCCAGCAAGCCTTCGGTTGATTGGAGCTCGAAGTCTTTCTTTTCAATGATAGCTGATTGTTCTTTTATCTTGCTCTCTAAACTTTCAATTATAGCTTCGTGTTTTTTGTCCTCCAAATCCTGCTGCATCTTCAGAGCTTTGCTCAGTAGCATGCTCTGCACAGAAACAACTTTCGTTAGTAACATTTTCATTATTGAAAGCAATAAAAACCAGAGAAAAGGTTGTTTACCTTGAAATTGGAATAAAATAAGCTGCCGACGATATGTTGTCGTCGGTAGCGGCTGATATCTGTCTCTAGCTTCGGAAAACCGATACTCTTTGATAGAGTACCGATGACCTTAGCTCCAGTTTGGTCTCGAATGCAGCCCAATTTTTCGTCATCAATACCTCCAAATAGAAGAGCTCCTGGCTTGTATCCGCAAGATTTGGCATAGTCCTTGAGCTCTCCTATTTCGGCCTTCGACAGCTTCTGCCCAACTAAATTTTGGAATGCGTAGGCTTCGTCGTCCGAAGTGTCTTCGGCTATCTCTTTCCCCTTCCCAGGCACTGTGGCCATGGTTTCTTCAGCAGCTTCTTCTGCAGCCATGTCTTGCAAAATTTTGTCGATGTCCTCAATGGTAGTTTCTAAGTTTACATCTTCGGCTGTAGCGGCTTCGGTAGCCGCGACCTCCGAAGGTGCAACTTCGACGTTTGTTGTGTCTTCAGCAGCTGCCGTTTTCTGAATTGACGCCCTCGGCGGCGTCTTATCGATGACTTCGGTCACTGCAATAATTCTTTGCCGCTTTGGTTTGGTTATCTTTGTTTGTTCCGGCTCTTCCACCTTTCGAAAAAGCTTCGTCAGTTGAGGCCCTAATGGACTTAGCTTCGTGGGCATGGGTTCAGTCATTACCTTTAAAATTTCCTCCACGTCGCTGGTAGAAGGTGGTGTGGGGGTCCCCTCTTCTTCGGATAATTTTCGCTTCGGAGTTGATATTTTCCTTTTCTTGGGAATTTTCTTCTCTTTTGCTGGTCTTTCTTCATCCTTATTCAGAGTTTCGGTCACTCTTTTTCTCTTTTGGCCCTCAGCACCCTTGCTCAGCTGCTCATAGTCAGGGTATTCGAAGCCCAGGGCATCAAACACTCGGTTCAGCCTTCGCTTCGGACGGGTGCCGAAGGCTGCTGTCATCAGTTGATCTTCTTTTTTCGAATAATTTCCAAGAATTTCATTACACATCACCTCAACTATGTCCAGCCACTCTTGGCAGGGCTTTTTAAAGTATTTCTTGAATTTGAAGTGATAAGGAAGCCGGACAAGTTCCCCCTCCTTCTTCTCCCCCTTTAATTTTGGCATTTCCCATTCTTTCAGAGTAGGGAAGACTCTGAATGCCAAGAATTCTTGAACCAGATCCCTGGTACCGATATGCTCTGCAATAATACTGAATTCATCCATTGCCTGTTGAGTTTGACCCTCTGGTGTCATGTTGCAGCGGGGTCGGGTTTCTCCGAAGATCAGCTCGAGTGGACTTTGCACAAGCTTCTCTTTGTCGTCATCAACCTTGACATAGAACCATTCTGATTTCCAGCCTGCCGGCCATTTGCTTCGGTAGCTGATTACAGGAAACTTTGCGGTTTTCCGGTAGGCAAAATTGTAGCAACCGAAGTTTTCATGTAGCCCATCTTTTCTGGCCTTTGTTTGATAATGTAGCTCATGAACTCGATAGAAACTATCGGCAAATGGCTCCACTGCTTGACTTCGGAGGGCCCAAATATAAACGCTAAGCCTAACGATAGCGTTAGGAGTTAGCTGGTGAAGGTAGATACCAAACCTCTTCAGTATCTCCGCAATAATCTCGTGAAGAGGGAATCTCAGCCTAGCCTTTAAAAAGCTCTTGAAGATGATAATCTCGTCCTTCTCTGGCTTCGGGGTGGTTTCTTCTCCCCCGAAGCGAAGTAGCTTCTTCTGATCTTCATTGAAAAAACCTGCTTTCACCATCTTGGAAAGATCAGCCTTTGAAACAGTCGACTTTCCGAAATCTAGGTGACTGGGCTTGCTGGGCATGGCAATACGGTAGTCATCTTCGGGATCAGTCCCTTCAATGTTTTCTTCTTCTCCCTCGGCAGTTGTCGGGTTTGCTTCAGCAGCAGGCATTTCTTCCGCAGTCACCAGTCCGGAACGCTGCATCGCTTCGGAGATGGGCACAGTATTCGAACCTTCAGCTTCGTCTCCCTCACGTGCAACTCTGGCAGTAGATCGAACTCTGGCCATTTGATTCTGAATTTGGGGAAGTTAGATACTTTTTCTTTTTTCTTTTCTTCCGAAGCTTTTCTTTCTGACGAAGCAGATGTCGAGATGGACCTTCGTTCGATTCTGAGAATCAAGCTTCGGCTATAGTTAAAAATTTTGGCAGCAGAACAGTGCAAATAGCAATGAATGCTGTGGTAACTTCACACCTACTCGTCTGTTTATATAGTGCTGCAGGTAAGAAGGCGAAGCGGCAGGATTTTTACACCAGGCGGGCAGTCACTTGTACTCGCTGTGCAGTGGACCGCAAAGATCAAACAGTAACTCTGCAAGGTGGGCCTGGCACGCGCTCGGAAACCGGATCGTTTCTCAGCAACGAGCTCAGGGAAGGTGTTTTTTGGACCTTCGGCTTCCCGAAGCTGAAGAGGCTTTTTTCACGGGTCAAGCTCGTTACGAAAAACGATCTAGCACCGCGAAAGGGGCTACTGTTGGGGTCATGCTTCGTTGCGCCGAAGGTCTTGCACGAAGAAGCAGCTTCGGCTGAAGTTGTCCCCAGGAGGTGGCCGAAGGTTCCTTTTCATGGAGCTTCGGCGTTACAAACCGACATAGAGATAGAATGACCTTTTTATCCATAGAAGTCTGAGTCAATGTTGTAAACTTTTGTAAGGGGCATAATTGTAATTTGTCACAGGCTGTGACCTGTATCTATAAATAGATGAATAGTACCTCTGTACTGTTCACGCGAACCTGCTATTTGCTTTCGCATCACACCTGTACTTTTGCTTTCTTCAGGACTAAAGGTACATTTTTAATTCGAAGTTATTTATATTCGTTCATGATGATGAAAATGGAGATGATTCTATGATAATATTTAAATGTTTATTTCATACCTTATGATCTGTATGAATACTTCGTTCCTTGCTATTAAGTTTACGAAGGTATGTCCTTCGTAACCTTCGTCCCAAATTCCTTATATCCCGAAAGGATATAATGTCTCGGAGGACGAAGGATTTTGACCCTTAACATTTTCTATGTTGCCTTGTTCTTAATTCTTAGCATTTGAGAACAAGCCCCCAACATACGAGACCGACTCTTCGTCACCTTCCACCTCCGGCTTCGAGTCGTCCACTACTTCTAAGCGCCATGAGCGCAAGAAGTATAGTAAGATGCCCCTTCGCTATCCTTGCATTTTAAAGCGCGCTCCATTACTTTCCGTTCCACTAGGCAAACCACCATATTTCGATGGTGAAGATTATTCTATGTGGAGTGATAAAATGAGGTACCATCTAACCTCACTCCACGAAAGCATTTGGGATATTGTTGAGTATGGAGCACAGGTACCGAAGGTAGGGGACAAAGACTATGACTCGGACGAGGCTGCCCAAATTAGGCACTTCAACTCCCAAGCCATGTCTATACTCCTCGCCTCCTTGTATCGAGAGGAGTATAACAAGGTGCAAGGGTTGAAGAACGCCAAAGAAATTTGGGACGTCCTCAAAACCACGCACGAAGGGGACGAGGTGACCAAGATCACCAAGCGTGAAACGATCGAGGGAGAACTCGGTCGATTCATCCTCAACAAAGGGGAAGAGTCACAAGCCATGTACAACCGGCTCAAGACGATGGTCAATCAAGTGCGCAACCTCGGGAGCACAATATGGGATGACCATTAAATGGTCAAGGTTATCCTAAGATCCCTTGTTTTTCGCAATCCTACTCAAGTACAATTAATTTGTGGGGATCCTAGATACAAGCAGATGTCTCCCGAGGAGGTGATTGGCAAGTTTGTGAGCTTTGAACTTATGATCAAAGACTCCAAACACATTGTCAACTTAGAGCAAGGCGCCACCTCTACACCCGAGGTGCAACCCGTTGCATTCAAGGCAACAGAAGAAGAGAAGAGGGAGTCTACACCAAGTAGGCTTCCAATCGACGCCTCCAAGCTCGACAACGAGGAGATGGCGCTCATCATCAAGAGCTTCTGCCAAATCCTCAAGCAAAGGAGGGGAAAGGACTACAAACCCCACTCCAAAAGGGTGTGCTACAAATGTGGTAAGCCCGGTCATTTTATTGCTAAATGTCCAATTTCAAGTGATAGTGACAGGGGCAACGACAAGAAGGGGAAGAAGAAGGAGAAGAAGAGGTATTACAAGAAGAAGGGCGGCGATGCCCACATGCGTCGGGAATGGGACTCCGACGAGAGCTCCATCGACTCTTCCTCCGACGAGGACGCCGCCAACATCGCCATCAACAAGGGCCTCCTCTTCTCCAACGTTGGCCACAAATGTCTCATGGCTAAGGACGGTAAAAAGAAGAAGGTACAATCTAGAGCCACCCCCAAGTATACTACATCTAGTGATGAGGGTAGTTCTAGTGACAGTGAAGATAATTTAATGTCTCTTTTGCCAACCTTAACATGGAACAAAAGAAAAAAATTAAATGAACTAATTGAAACCATTAATGAGAAGGATGATCTCTTGGAAAGCCAAGAGAACTTCCTTATTAAAGAAAACAAAAAACATGTTAAGTTGAAGAATGCTTATGCTTAGGAAGTAGAAAAATGTGAAAACTTGACTAAGGAGCTTAGCATTTGCCATGATTCAATTATCTGTCTTAGAAATGAAAATGCTAGTCTAAATGCTAAGATTGATGAATTGAATATTTGCAATGATATAATTTCTAGTCTTAGAACTGAAAATGATAGTTTAGTTTCTAAGGTTGAAGAATTAAATGTTTGCAAACCTTCTACATCTACTATTGATCATGTTTCCATTTGCACTAGATGTAGAGATATTAATGTTGAAGCTATTAATGATCAGCTTGCTATGATTAAACAACAAAATGATTATATAGCTAAATTAACTGCTAAAATCAATGAGCATGAACTTGAAAATGAAAAGTTTAAATTTGCTAGAAGCATGCTCTATAATGGGAGACGCCCTGGCATTAAGGATGTCATTGGTTTCCAACAGGGAAGCAATGTCAAGCTTAATGCCCCTAAAAGATTGTCTAATTTTGTTAAGGGCAAGGCTCCCATGGTTCAGGATTATGAAGGCTACATTTTATATCCTGCTAATTATCCTGAGCACAAAATTAGGAAGATTCATGCTAAGAAACCTCATATTGTTTCTCACCATGCATTTATGTATAAAAATGAGGCTTCTAGCTCTAGGCATACCACACATGTTAAAATGCCTAGAAAGAAAGTTCCTACTGCATCAAATGAGCATAACATTTCTTTCAAGACTTTTGCTGCATCATATGTTTTAACTAACAAATCAAGCAAAATAGTTGCCAAATATGTTGGGGGCAAACACAAGAGTCCTAAGACTTGTGTTTGGGTACCCAAGATACTTGTTTCTAACATCAAAGAACCCAAGACTATTTGGGTACCTAAGAACAAGGTCTAAATTTGTTTTGTAGGTTTATGCATCCGGTGGTTCAAGTTGGATAATCGATAGCAGATGTACAAACCACATGACAGGGGAGAAGAGAATGTTTTCCTCCTACGAGAAAAATGAAGATCCCCAACTAGCTATCAAATTCGGGGATGGAAATCAAGGTTTGGTCAAAGTATTGGGTAAAATAGCTATATCTCCTGACTATTCTATTTCCAATGTTTTTCTTGTAGATTCATTAGATTACAACTTGCTTTCTGTTTCTCAATTGTGTAAAATAGGCTACAACTGTCTATTTACTGATGTAGGTGTTACTGTCTTTAGAAGAAGTGATGATTCAATAACATTTAAGAGAGTGTTAGAGGGTCAGCTATATTTAGTTAATTTTAATGATAACAAAGCTGAACTTGGCACTTACTTAATTGCTAAGACTAATATGGGTTGGCTCTGGCATCGCCGACTTGCCCATGTTAGAATGAAGAATCTTCACAAGCTTCTAAAGGGAGAACACATTTTAGGATTAACAAATGTTCATTTTGAGAAAGATAGGGTTTGTAGCGCATGCCAAGCAGAGAAGCAAGTTGACACTCATCATCCACACAAGAACATAATGACGACGGACAGGCCACTCGAGCTACTCCACATGGATCTATTCGGCCCGATCGCTTACATAAGCATCGACGGGAGTAAGTACTGTCTAGTAATTGTGGACGATTATTCTTGCTTCACTTGGGTATTCTTTTTGCAGGAAAAATCACAAACCCAAGATACTTTAAAGGGATTCTTAAGACGAGCTCAAAATGTGTTCGGATTAAGGATCAAAAAGATAAGAAGCGACAATGGGACGGAGTTCAAGAATTCACAAATAGAAGGATTTCTTAAGGATGAGGGCATCAAGCATGAGTTCTCTTCTCCCTACACACCTCAACAAAATGGTGTAGTGGAGACGAAAAATAAAACTCTACTGGACATGGCAAGAACCATGCTTGATGAGTACAAGACACCAGACCGATTTTGGGCTGAGGCGATTAACACCGCATGCTACTCCATCAACCGGTTATATCTTCATCGAATCCTCAAGAAGACATCATATGAACTCCTCACCAGTAAAAAGCCCAATGTTTCATATTTTAGAGTCTTTGGGAGCAAATGCTTTATTCTTATCAAAAGAGGTAGAAAATCTAAATTTGCTCCTAAAGCTGTAGAAGGCTTTTTACTTGGTTATGACTCAAACACAAGGGCATATAGAGTCTTCAATAAATCCACTTGATTAGTTGAGGTTTCTTGTGACATTGTGTTTGATGAGACTAATGGCTCCCAAGTGGAGCAAGTTGATCTTGATGAATTAGATGATGAAGAGGCTCCATGCGTCGCACTAAGGAACATGTCCATTGGGAATGTGTGTCCTTAGGAATCCGAAGAGCCTCCACAAACACAAGATCAACCATCATCTTCCATGCAATCATCTCCACCAACCCAAGATGAGGATCAGGCTCAAGATGATGAAAATGAAGATCAAGAGGATGAGCCAGCTCAAGAGGAGGACAAGGATCAAGCGGGAGATGAAGATGATCAAGACAAGAAAGATGATCAAGAAATTCAGGGTCAAAGACCGCCACACCCAAGAGTCCACCAAGCAATTCAACGAGATCACCCCGTCAACTCCATCCTTGGTGACATTCATAAGGGGGTAACCACTAGATCTCGAGTTGCTCATTTCTGTGAACATTACTCTTTTGTTTCCTCTATTGAGCCATACAGGATAGAGGATGCATTAAGAGATCCGGATTGGGTGATGACAATGCAAGAGGAGCTCAACAACTTCACGAGGAATGAGGTATGGCATTTAGTTCCACGTCCTAATCAAAATATTGTAGGTACCAAATGGGTATTCCACAACAAGCAAGATGAGCATTGTGTGGTGACAAGGAACAAAGCCCGACTTGTGGCCAAGGGTTATTCACAAGTCGAAGGTTTGGATTTCAATGAAACCTATGCACCCGTAGCTAGGCTTGAGTCAATTTGCATATTACTTGTCTATGCTACTTACCATGGCTTTAAGCTTTACCAAATGGACGTGAAAAGTGCCTTCCTCAATGGATCCATCAAGGAAGAGGTCTATGTTGAGCAACCTCCCGGCTTTGAAGATAGTATCCTAACCATGTGTATAAACTCTCAAAGGCGCTTTATGGGCTCAAGCAAGCCCTAAGAGCATGGTATGAATGTCTGTGAGATTTTCTTATCACTAATGGCTTCAAAGTCGGTAAAACCGATCCTACCCACTTCACTAAAACTGTTGAAAAAAACTTGTTTATATGCCAAATTTATGGTGATGATATTATATTTGGGTCTACTAACAAGTCTACTTGTGAAGAGTTAAGTAGAATCATGATTCAAAAATTCAAGATGTCTATGATGGGGGAGTTGAAGTATTTTCTAGGATTTCAAATCAAGCAACTCCAGGATGGCACCTTCATCAGCCAAACCAAGTACATTCAAGACATTCTTAAGAAGTTTGGAATGAAGGATGGCAAACCCATCAAGACACCCATGGGAAGTAATGGGCATCTCGACCTCGACACGGGAGGTAAATCCGTAGATCAAAAGATATAGCGATCGATGATAGAATCTTTACTATATTTATGTGCATCTTGACTGGATATTATGCTTTCTGTATGCATGTGTGTAAGATTTCAGGCAAATCCTAAGGAAGTTCACCTTAGGGTCGTGAAGAGAATCATGAGATATTTAGTTTACACTCCTAAGTTTGGGCTTTGGTATCCCAAGGGATCCTCATTTGATTTAATAGGATTTTCCGATGCCGACTGGGCAGGGTGTAAAATTGATAGGAAGAGCACATCAGGGACTTGTCAGTTTCTGGGGAGATCCCTGGTGTCTTGGGCTTCAAAGAAACAAAACTTAGTAGCTCTTTCCACCGCTGAAGCCGAGTACATTACCGCAGGCCATTGTTGTGCGCAATTACTTTGGATGAGGCAAACCCTCAGGGACTATGGCTACAAATTGAGCAAAGTCCCTCTCCTATGTGATAATGAGAGTGCAATCCGCATGGCGGATAATCCCATTGAACACAGCCGCACTAAGCACATAGACATTCTGTATCACTTTCTGAGGGATTACCAACAAAAGGGAGATATCAAAATAGCATATGTAAACACCAAGAACCAATTAGCTGATATCTTTACCAAGCCACTAGATGAGAAAACCTTTAGCAAACTTAGGAATGAGCTAAATATTCTTGATCCTCGGAATTTTGATTGAAAAGTTGCACACCTAGCTCATTTATATACCTTTGATCATATCTCTTTCATTTGGTACAATTGCATATTTCTTATTCTTCTTGTACCAAGGCTAAGACTAATATGTTTCCATGACAATCTCTTGTATTAGTCTGAGATTGAAAGGAAAATGGAGTATTCGGCAAAGACAACACTTCCACTCACCTTCATCGGTATTATTTACCCTGTGCCGGTATTCTGCCATCTCTCCGATTGGTATAGTCTTTCACTCATATTTGTTTTATCAATGGGGGAGAAAATGTTTAAGGGCTCCAACGTTCTCCATTTTTGGCGATTAATGCCAAAGGGGAGAAATATTAAGCCTAAAGCAAAAGGACCGTACCACCACCATTTCAAAAAAAATTCGAAATGAAATTTTCAATTGGTATCAATTGGTTTGTGAAAATAAGATTTCAAAATTGGTATCCATTTAAAAACCCTCTTGAAAACTAAAAAGAGAATTTCATTCAGGGGGAGTTTCTATTAAGTCAAAGGAAAAACATTTGAAACAGGGGGAGAAATTTCAAATCTTGAAAATACTTCTTGCAATCTTATTCACATACCTTTAACTATTTGCAAAAGGATTTTGAAAAAGATTTTCCAAAAGTTTTGCAAAAACAAACATGTGGTGGAAACATGGTCCAAAATGTTAAACAAAAGAAAGCAATCCATTCACTCTTATTCTTAGTGATACTTTCATATTGGTTCAATTCCAAGTAATCTATGCACTGTCATCATAAATGCAAACTAGTTACATTTCTGCACTTTATATTTGCTTTGGTTTGTGTTGGCATCAATCACCAAAAAGGGGGAGATTGAAAGGGAAATAGGGTTAACCATTTCCTATAATTAATTTTGGTGGTTGATAGCCAACACAAACACATGGACTAACAAATTTGCTTAGAACTCATGTATTACAGGTGCATAAGGTTCAACACAAACCAATAAAAGATTCAAGTTAGGGACTCAATTTGAAATGGAGCAACAAACTTGAGTGTGCTGTGGATTGGCGCACCGGACTGTTCGGTGTGCCACCGGACAGTGTTCGATGCACCAGGACTGTACAACATCAAACTAGCCACTCTCGGTAAAACGAAGGCGCGCTTCGCTATAATTCACCGGACTATTCGGTGTGCCACCGGACTGCCCGGTGAGCCAGCGGGCAACGACTATCTACGCGCAACGGTCGACTCTGCAAAGTGCTACAATGAGCTACAGTGCAGCGGCAGAAGTCAGAGCCGCGAAGTCAGAGGGCACCAGACTGTCCGGTGTGGCACCGGACTGTCTGGTGCCGCAAGAAGACAAAGCTCCAACGGTCGACTTCGCTCCGAACCCTAATGGTTGGGTGATGTGGCGGGGCACCGGATAGTGCATAGTGCCTATCCGGTGGCGCACCGGACTGTCCGGTGCGCCCATCGCCAGCAGCCTCCCCAACGGCTACTTGGTGGTTGAGGGCTATAAATACCCCCAACGGTCGACTTCGCTCTGAACCCTAATGGTTGGGTGATGTGGCGAGGCACCGGACTGTCTGGTGTGCCCATCGCCAGCAGCCTCCCCAATGACTACTTGGTGGTTGAGGGCTATAAATACCCCCCAACCACCACAACTTCAAGCATCCAAGTTTTCTGAAGATCACATTCAATACAAGAGCTCTAGCATTCACTCCAAGACACAATTCAATAGATCAAATCTTCTCCAAGTCCCAAATTCATCTCATACACTTAGTGACTTGTGAGAGAGAGATTTTGTGTTCATTTGCGCTCTTGTTGCTTGGATTGCTTTCTTCTTTTCCCATTCTTATTCTCAAGTGCTTTGTAAGTGAGGCAAGAGACACCAAGTGTGTGGTGGTCCTTGCAAGGTCTAAGTGACCCGTGAGATTAAGGAAGAAGGCCACTCGGTCTAAGTGACCGTTTGAGAGAGGGAGAGGGTTGAAATAGACCTAGTCTTTGTGACCTCCTCAATAGGGATTAGGTTCTTTGGAACCGAACCTCGGTAAAACAAATCACCATGTCCACTCGCCTTACTTCTTGGTTGATTTGTTTTTCCCTTTCTTCGGACTTCAATTTAATTCCAACGCTAACCCCGGCTTGTAGTGTGTGTTTGAAGTTATAAATTTCAGGTTATGCCTATTCACCCCCCTCTAGGTAACTTTCAGCAAGTTTGTGAGCTTTGAACTTATGGTCAAAGACTCCAAACAAATGGTCAACTTGGAGCAAGGTGCCACCTCCACACCCAAGGTGCAACCTGTTGCATTCAAGGCAACAGAAGAAAAGGAGGAGCCTGAAAGGGAATTAGGCTTACACCTATTTCCTAATTGATTTTGGTGGTTGAATTGCCCAACACAAATAATTGGACTAACTAGTTTGCTCTAGTCTATAAGTTCTTCAGGTGCCAAAGGTTCACAAAATGTCAATAAAAAGACAAAGAATGGGTTCAATCAAAGAGAGTAAGGGACAACCGAAGGCTGCCCTGGTTTGGCGCACCGGACTGTCCGGTGTGCCACCGGACAGTGTCCGGTGCACCAGGGAACTCGATGCCAAACTCTTCACCTTCGGGAATTTTCAGAGGAGCTCCGCTATAATTCACCGGACTGTCCGGTGCACCACCGGACAGTGTCCGGTGCCCCAAGGGAGAGCAACTCTGAACTTGCGAGCTTCGGGAATCCGCTCCGCTAAAATTCACTGGACTGTCCGGTGCACACCGGACTGTCCGGTGTGACAACGGAGCAACGGCTAGTTCACGCGCAACGGTCGACTGCAACGCATTAAATGCGCGCCTACGCGCGCAGAGGAGCAGAGCACGCGCGGGTGGCACACCGGACAGCCTACAGGGCCTGTCCGGTGCACCACCGAACAGCCAGGCGGGCCCACAAGACATAGCTCCAACGGTCGAACCCCAATGGCAGGCTAACGTGGCTGGCGCACCGGACAGTGTCCGGTGGCGCACCGGACTGTCCGGTGCGCCATGCGACAACACACTTCCAACGACCATTTTTGGTGGTTGGGGCTATAAATACCCCAACCACCCCACATTCAATGGCATCCAAGTTTTCCACCTTCCAACTACTTACAAGAGCTCTAGCATTCAATTCTAGACACACCAAAGAGATCAAATCCTATCCCAATTCCACTCAAAGCTTTAGTGATTAGAGAGAGTGATTGTTGTGTTCATTTGAGCTCTTGCGCTTGGATTGCTTCTTTTTCTCATTCTTTCTTGCGATCATCTCAATTGTAATCAAGGCAAGAGACACCAATTGTGTGGTGGTCCTTGCGGGGAAGTTTGGTTCCCGTTTGATTGAGAAGAGAAGCTCACTCGGTCCGAGGGACCGTTTGAGAGAGGGAAAGGGTTGAAAGAGACCGGTCTTTGTGACCACCTCAACGGGGAGTAGGTTTGAGAGAACCGAACCTCGGTAAAACAAATCCGTGTGTCTCACTTCCTTGCTCGCTTGCGAATTGTTTTTACGCCCTCTTTCGGACTCGCTTATATTTCTAACGCTAACCCGGCTTGTAGTTGTGATTAACTTTGTAAATTTCAGTTTCGCCCTATTCACCCCCCTCTAGGCGACTTTCAGAGCCCACGCCAACCAAAAGGCTCCCAATCAGGGTTGGGCATTCTGTCTTTTAAGTCTATTTGGTTTGGTCTATTCGGCTTTCAAAAATTTCGGGTTCTAGATATCAAGAACCGAAATTCTAATTTTTTTACAGGAACCGAACCCGAATAGACCAAAAAGTCGGTTTGGTCTATTCGGTTCTTCACCAACCTGAACAGTGCACAGACATGATAATTGACAAATAGGTTTAGTGGTTCGCACAAATTGCATAGAAGTGCATACAAATGCATGACAAATTGACTTAGAAAATGCCAACTACATGCAAGTTCATACACCACAGGAAATAACTTAGCAGGTTCATCATCAATCCATCACAATTCATAAACAAATTTAAAAATCTGGTCGTCTCGGACTCCATGATGCCTCCAACTGTTACTGTTACCAAGCGAATTGCAGCTTGCATGATGCCACACACCCACACCATGACACCAACACTCCAGCAGCTATCCAACGTGGCATCAACCTAAACAATTGTAAAATTAAAGACTTCACTAACTTGCATTACAATAGCAATTAGATTTGTAGCTTAGTTTTTCTCACCTTAGTTTTATATCACTCAACCACAGTTGACAATCTCCTTGTCCCTAGAAGCTTTATTAGTATTCAGACTATTCATTTCCGCAAGAAGTGCTGAAATAAAAAAAACTTAAATTAAAGCTATAAGAACATGAAATTAAAGCTATAAGAACAGGAAATAACCAAATGCAGAGTACCTTCTTCTAGTTTGGCTAACTCCTCGGTATCCTCTTCATTAGTGATAGGACTTGCATGCCTCATCCAATCATGCAATAGTTGCACCTAGCTTCCTTCATAACACTAGAATTATTGTCTATGATCTTGGTGAAGCTCTACCATACCTCTAATCTAGGTGCCATAGCTTTTCTTTTCTTCACCTCTTTCTCTGCAGCTGCTTCAGCAATCTCTTTCTTAGGCTCTTCAGTTGGGTTCTCTGCTACTCGAACATTCTCAGTCAACGCTAGTTGAGGCATTGCCTCTTCTGCTTGTGACATCTGCCAATAAGCAAAGCAACACTAGAAATTCGACTTTGCAAGTTTGCAACTACATACATATTTGGAAATTTGATTATTCAAACAACAAGCTTGCAGCGGAATTCATATTTGCATGCAAATTGGAACGACAAGTTTGCAACAACTTTCATATTTGCATGCAAATGAGAAGTCGGCTTACATTGCAAGATTCCTTGCTGGTTGATGTCATGCCTTCGGTTAGCGTACCTTGCATGCTGGGTCGGTCTGCAGCTGGTCGTGGGCACCGAGGAGCAGGATGCCGAAGCAGGAGTTGGAGCATAAGTGCAGAACACCGAGTCGCCAGAGCGGTGGACCGATGCCGCGGTGCGGTGAATCGACGCGGGCAGAGTCGCCAAGACCAGTGGTAGTACGGAGTCATCGGTGCGGAGGGGACTCGCCGAGACCGCGGAGACCGATACAGAGTGGAGGGCTAGCGCCTGACGTGGCAGACGCGTAGAGGCGGCAGAGCGGTGGATCGACGCGCAGAGGCGGCAGAGCCTCGGCGGACCAGTGCGGCGCTATGTGGCTAGGGCTAGGGTTGCGAGCATGCCTCAGTTGGTGAGTGCGGTGTGGACTGTGGTGCAGAGTGCCTGAGTTGGGCCTTTAACTAGCTCGGTTTCACGTTTTGGGCCAAGGAACAGAGGGAGGACCACTATAATTTGGTTCTTTGAGTCTAATCGGGTTTGGATGGCTGGAAACTGAACCCTAAACCGATACCCGAACATAAGAGATCTATATAGCAAAACCTGAACCCGAAAACCAAAAACCGACCTATTCGGTCTATTGAGGTTCGGTTTTGGTTATCGGTTAAAAATGCCGAATCCTACTCCCAATTGACGCCTCCAAGTTTGACAACGAGAAGATGGCTCTTATCATTAAGAGCTTCCGGTAAATCCTCAAGCAAAGTAAGGGGAAGGAGTACAAATCCCACTCCAAGAGGGTTTGCTACCGGTGTGGTAAGTTCATTCACTATATTGCTAAATGTCCATATGCAAGTGATAGTGACAGGGACGATGACAAGAATGGGAAGAATAAGATGGAAAAGAAGAAGTACTATAACAAGAAGAAAGGTGGCGAGGCGCACATGGGAAAGGAGTGGGACTCCGATGAGAGCTCCACCAACTCCTCCGACGAGAACGCCGCCAACATCGCCATCAACAAGGGTCTTCTCTTTCCCAACGTTGGCCACAAGTGTATCATGGCCAAGGAGGGAAAAAAGAAGGTATATTCTAGAGACACCCCAAGTATACTACTTCCGATGATGAGGGTAGCTCTAGTGAAAAGAAGGATGATTTGTCTTCTCTTTTTGCAAACCTTACCATAGAACAAAAGGAGAAAATCAATGAACTGATGAAATCCATTAACGAGAAGGATGAAATCTTGGAATGCCAAGAAGTTCTCGTTAAGGAGAACAAAAAAATTGTTATGCTAAAAGATGCTTTTTCTCTTGAAGTAGAAAAATGCAAAAACTTGACTAAAGAGCAAAAAACAAGCAATGATTCAATTTCTTGTCTCAAAACTAAAAATGCTAGTTTAAATGCCAAGATGAGGAATTGAATCCTTGCCATGTCCCTACTGAAAGGGAAATGTGCCCTTGGCCATTTCTATAATTGTTTTGGTGATTAGATGCCCAATACACTGTTTTGAACACTTATGTGCTAAATGAGCAAGAACTGCAAATCAAAGAACAAGGTATGTTTCTAGACTTAGTAAATTGTTTTTGAGTACTAACATGTTTATCTAAGTACTAGAAATAGTGCCAAGTAAAGAAGAAAGACGTTGGAAAAGAGTTGGCTGTGTACAGCCAACACCAGCTCGGGCCTGGCACACCGGACTGTCCGGTGGTGCACCAGACAGTGTCCGGTGCCCCAGGCTAGTCAACGGTGAACCGGCTGCTCTCGGGAAACGAAGGAGTAACGCGGCTATAAATCACCGGACTGTCTGGTGGTGCACCGGACTGTCCGGTGAGTCGTCAGCGACGAACTCATCGCTCTCGGGAAAAGAAAAAGGCGACGTGGCTATAATTCACCAGACTGTCCGGTGGTGCACCGGACTGTCCGGTGAGTCAACGGCGCCTGTGGCCAACGGTCGTCCGCGCGATCAACGCGTGACACGTGGCCCGCACCAACGATCGGTTGGGCACACCGGACTGTCCGGTGTGCACCGGACAGTGTCCGGTGCGCCAACTAGCCTAGAGGACCAACGGTCGGCTGTGCCCGGTATGGAAGGAAATCGAGCACCGGACTGCTACAGTGGTTGTCCGGTGGCGCACCGGACTGTCCGGTGCGCCACTTGACGGAAGGCAGGAATTGCCTTCCAAGTTGGTTTCCAACGGCTCCTAGCTACCTTGGGGCTATAAAAGGGACCCCTAGGCGCATGGAGCAATACACCAAGCTTACAAGAAACATCCTAAGACACCTAGACTCTGCATTCACGCAATCGGATCATCGTTCTTGAGATTTGAGCACTGTTCGAGTTGAAAACTCATTGCGCTGTGTTTGTGTGCTCACTTCTTCACTTGTGTGTGTGGTTGTGCTGCGGATTTGAGTCTTGCGTGTGTTGCTCTCCCATCCTTACTCTTGTGCTTTCTTTGTGATCTATTGTAAGGGCGAGAGGCTCCAACTTGTGGAGATTCCTCGCAAATGAAAGAATACTCAAAAGAGAAAAGACCGTGGTATTCAAGTTGATCATAGGATCACTTGAAAGGGGTTGAGTGCAACCCTCGTCCATTGGGACGCCATAACGTGGAAGTAGGCAAGTGTTACTTGGCCGAACCATGGGATAAAAATCGCGTGTCTCTTGTGTTGCTTTTCTGTGATAGTTTTGTTCACAAGAACTAGCTTCATAGCTACTTAGTCGCACTAACATTTTAATAATCAAGTTTGTGGCTATTTAGTCTTTGATTTTACAGGATCGCCTATTCACCCCCCTCTAGGTGCTCTCAATTGGTATAGAAATCGTACTCTTCATTTAAGGGACTAACCGCCCGAAGAGATGGATCCTAAGGGCAAGGGGATGGTGGTCAACGACAAGGAGAAGGAAACCCTCTTCAATGAGCCAAGAGACGACAAGCCCACTGACTCAGGCTCGAGTCACAAGAAGAGAGACGAGAAGAAGAAGAGGCACATCAAGAAGATCATCTACTAGGACAGCGATGCCTCATCTTCTTCACCAAGGGACGACGACGACAACTCCTCGTCAAAGAAAAAGACGGTCAATCAAAATTATTCCTTTGATTACTCTCGCATTCCCTATAATTCAAACGCGCATTTACTATCAATTCCCCTTGGAAAACCTCCACACTTTGATGGAGAGGACTATTCATTTTAGAGTCATAAAATGCGTAGTCATTTATTCTCTCTCCATCCTAGTATATGGGAAATTATAGAAAATGGGATGCATTTTGATAGTACTGATAATCCTGTGTTTATTAATGAGCAAATTCATAAAAATGCCCAAGCCACTACTGTTTTGCTAGCATCTCTGTGCAGGGATGAATACAACAAGTTTAGCGGCATGGACAACGCCAAACAAATCTGGGACACCCTCAAAGTATCACGAGGGAAATGATGTCACCGTGATCACCAAGATGGAATTGGTGGAGGGCGAGCTAGGGAGGTTCGCAATGATCATGGGAGTGGAGCCAACATAAACCTACAACAGGCTCAAGACCCTAGTCAACAAAATCTGAAGCTACGGAAGCACAAGATGGACGGATCATGATGTCGTCCGACTCATGCTCAGATCATTTACTGTTATTGACTCTCATCTTGTCAACCTTATTCATGAAAATCCCAGGTACACCAAAATGACGCCCAAGGAGATCCTCGGAAAATTTGTGAGTGGGCGCATGATGGTGAAGGAGGCGCGATACGTGTACGATGCGCAAAGTGGTCCATTGCCCATCTACGAGCCATAGCCCGTTGCTCTCAAAGCAACTAGCAACAAGGAGGCACTACCAAGCAAGGTAGCACAAGTAGAGGCTGTCGGGCTCAATGAGGATGAAATGGCGCTTATCATCAAGCGTTTCAAGACCGCGCTTAAAGGACGCAAAGAGTACCCCAACAAGAATAAAACAAGGGGAAAGCGCTCCTGCTTCAAATGCGGTAAGGCTGGTCATTTTATTGCTCAATGTCCCGATAATGAAAACGACCAGGCACAAGAAAGACATGGGAAGAAGGAGAAGAAGAAGAATTACAGGAAGGCGAAGGCGAGGCGCATCTTGGAAAGGAATGGGATTCTGACTGCTCTTCATCCGACTCCGACGATGAAGGACTGGCTGCCTCGACCTTCGACAAGTCTTCGCTCTTCCCCAACGAACGCCATACTTGCCTTATGGATAAGGAGAAGAAGGTACGTATTCGAGATACCCCCAAGTACTCTTCTTCTAGCAATGAGGAATCTTCCGATGATGAAGTAGATTACTCTAATTTGTTTAAGGGGTTAGATAGAACCAAAGTAGAGAAAATTAATGAATTAATCGATGCTCTTAATGAGAAGGATAGACTTCTAGAAAAGCAAGAGGACATTTTGTATGAGGAACATGATAAATTTATTAGTGTTCAAAAATCCATTGCTTTAGAAATTAAGAAGAATGAACTGCTATCTTCTGAAGTGTCTACCTGTCATGAATCTATATCTAGCTTAAAGAATTTAAATGATGAATTAAATACTAAACTAGAGAAAGTTAATGAAACTAGTTCATGTGTAGAACATGTAGTTATTTGCAATAGGTGTAAAGATATTAATTTTGATGAACATGCTACCACTGTTGCTAAATTAAACAATGAGGTGGCAAGTCTTAATGCTCAACTTAACACTTGCAAAGGTGATTTTGATAAATTAAAATTTGCTAGGGATGCCTACACTATTGGTAGACACCCCTCAATTAAGGATGGACTTGGTTTTCAAAAGGAAACCAAGAACTTAACAAGCCAAAGGACTTCCGATCCCAAGGAGAAAGGGAAGGCTCCTATGGCCAGTAGCTCACATGATCAAAAGAAACATGCCTATCTTTATATTCATGTTAAGAAAGTTTCTCATTATAATCAAAGCTATGATCATGCTGCTTATAATGATTCACATGCTATGTTTGCATCTAGTTCTGCTTTTGTTAATGGTAGAAGTAGGCCTAGGAGAAAATATACTACTTCTCATGCTTCTAGGAAAGTTTGCAATAGACCTACTACTGTTTATCATGCTTGCAATGCTTCTTTTGTGCTTTCATGTAAGAATGCAAAACTAGTTGCTAGGAAGTTGGGGTCCAAATGCAAGAGAGACAAAACTTGCATATGGGTTCCAAAAACTATTGTGACTAACCTTGCAGGACCCAACAAGAGTTGGGTACCTAAAACCCAAGCTTAAATTGTCTTGCAGGTTTATGCATTCGGGGGCTCAAGCTGGATTATCGACAGCGGATGCACAAACCACATGACGGGGGAGAAGAAGATGTTCGCCTCCTACGTCAAGAACAAGGATTCCCAGGATACGATCATCTTTGGAGATGGGAACCAAGGCAAGGTCAAAGGCTTGGGCAAGATAGCCATCACTAACGAGCACTCAATATCAAATGTATTTTTAGTAGAGTCGCTCGGGTACAACCTTCTGTCTGTAAGTCAATTGTGTCACATGGGTTACAATTGTCTGTTTACAAATGTTGATGTATCTGTCTTTAGAAGGAGTGATGGTTCATTAGCTTTTAAGGGTGTATTAGACGACAAACTCTATTTAGTTGATTTTTCGAAAGAGAATGTCGATCAAGATGCATGCTTAATAGCTAAGACTAATATGGGCTGGCTCTGGCATCGCCGTCTAGCACATGTTGGGATGAAGAATCTTCATAAGCTTCTAAAGGGAGATCATGTGTTAGGACTAACCGATGTCTGTTTTGAGAAAGACAGACCTTGTGTAGCATGTCAGGCAGGAAAACAGGTGGGAAGCACTCATCACAGCAAGAATGTGATGACGACATCAAGACCACTGGAACTTCTTCACATGGATCTTTTCGGACCCGTTGCCTACCTCAGCATCGGGGGAAGTAAGTATGGTCTTGTAATTGTTGATGATTTTTCCCGCTTCACTTGGGTTTTCTTTTTACAGGATAAGTCAGAAACCCAAGGGACCCTAAAGCGCTTCTTAAGGAGAGCTCAAAATGAGTTTGAGCTCAAGGTGAAGAAGATAAGAAGCAACAACGGGTCCGAGTTCAAAAATCTACAAGTTGAAGAGTATCTTGAGGAAGGGATCAAGCACGAGTTCTCCGCTCCCTACACACCACAACAAAATGGTGTGGTAGAGAGAAAGAACAGGACGCTAATTGACATGGCGAGAACGATGCTTGGAGAATACAAGACGCCTCAGTGGTTTTGGTCGGAAGCTATGAACATAGCTTGCCATGCCATTAATCGGCTCTACCTGCATTGTCTCCTCAAGAAGACCTCCTATGAACTCCTTATCGGTAACAAACCCAATGTCTCTTATTTTCGTGTATTTGGGAGCAAATGCTACATTCTGGTGAAGAAAGGTAGACATTCTAAATTTGCTCCCAAGGCAGTAGAAGGGTTTTTACTAGGATATGACTCAAATACAAAGGCATATAGAGTCTTCAACAAATCATCGGGATTAGTTGAAGTCTCTAGCGACGTTGTATTTGATGAGACTAATGGCTCTCCAAGAGAGCCAGTTGATCTTGATGATATAGATGAAGAAGAAGTTCCGACGGTCGCAATGCGCACGATGGCGATTGGTGATGTGCGACCACAGGAACTACAGGAGCAAGATCAACCATCTTCCTCGACAATGGTGCATCCCCCAACTCAAGACGATGTATAGGTACTTCAAGAAGAGGGGCAGGATCAAGGGGGAGCACAGGAAGAACAAGTAATGGAGGAAGAAGCACCACGAGCCCCTCTAACCCAAGTCCAAGCAACGATCCAAAGACATCACCCCGTCGATCAGATTCTGGGTGACATCAGCAAGGGAGTAACTACTCGCTCATGATTAGCTAATTTTTGTGAGCATTACTCGTTTGTCTCTTCTATTGAGCCTTTCAGGGTAGAAGAGGCCTTACAGGATCCGGACTGGGTGTTGGCCATGCAGGAAGAACTCAACAACTTCAAACTAAATGAAGTCTGGTGCTAGGTGCCACGTCCAAAGCAAAACGTTGTGGGAACCAAGTGGGTGTTCCGCAACAAGCAAGACGAGCACAGAGTGATGACAAGAAACAAGGCTCGACTTGTGGCAAAAGGTTATGCCCAAGTCGCAGGTTTGGATTTTGAGGAGACTTTTGCTCCTGTTGCTAGGCTAGAGTCAATTCGGATACTATTAGCCTATGCTGCTCACCATTCTTTTAGGTTGTTCCAAATGGACGTAAAGAGCACTTTCCTCAACGGGCCAATCAAGGAGGAGGTATACGTGGAGCAACCCCCTAGCTTTAAGGATGACAGGTATCCCGACCATGTGTATAAGCTCTCTAAGGCGCTCTATGGACTTAAGTAAGCCCCAAGAGCATGGTATGAATGCCTTAGAGATTTCCTTATTTCTAATGCTTTCAAGGTTGGGAAAGCCGATCCCACTCTTTTCACAAAGACATGCAATGGTGATCTTTTTGTGTGCCAAATTTATGTCGATGACATAATATTTGGTTCTACTAACCAAAAGTCTTGTGAGGAGTTTAGCAGGGTGATGATGCAAAAGTTCGAGATGTCGATGATGGGTGAGTTGACCTACTTCCTTGGGTTCCAAGTGAAGCAATTCAAGGATGGCACCTTCATCTCCCAAACGAAGTACACCCAAGATCTTCTCAAGAGGTTTGGAATGAAGGATGCTAAGCCTACAAAGACACTGATGGGGACTGACGGACATCTTGACCTCAACAAAGGAGGTAAGTCCATTGATCAAAAGGCATACCGGTCAAGATAGGTTAATTACTTTACCTTTGTGCTAGTAGACCGGACATTATGCTTAGTGTATGCATGTGTGCTCGATTTCAATCCGACCCCAAGGAATGTCACCTTGTGCCCATTAAGCGAATTCTTAGGTATTTAGTTTCTACACCTTGCTTCGGGATCTGGTATCCAAAGGGGTCTACCTTTGACTTGATTGGATACTCAGACTACGACTATGCTGGGTGCAAGGTTGATAGGAAGAGCACATCAGGGACATGCCAATTTCTAGGAAGGTCCCTGGTGTCCTGGAGTTCCAAGAAATAAACATCCATTGCCCTATCCACCGCTGAGGCCGAGTATGTTGCCACAGGACAGTGTTGCGCACAACTACTTTGGATGAGGCAAACCCTCCGGGACTTTGGCTACAATCTGAGCAAAGTCCCACTCCTATGTGACAATGAGAGTGCAATCCGCTTGGCGGATAATCCTATTGAACACAGCCGCACTAAGCACATAGACATCCGACATCACTTCCTGAGAGACCACCAGCAAAAGGGAGATATCGATGTGTACCACATTAGCACCAAGAACCAGCTAGCCGATATCTTCACTAAGCCTTTAGATGAGAAAAGGTTTTGCAGGTTGCGTAGTGAGCTAAATGTCTTAGATTCGTGTAACTTAGATTGATCTAGAGCATACATGTAGTTCATGCCTTTGATCATGTTACTTTAAGAATTTACATCATTTGTTGTTTATTTATGGTGCTCAAGTTGTACAAGTCATCCCCTGACCTCACAAGTCCTTATGCAAACGATGCACATGTTTAGGGGGCGATGTGCTATAACTTGACTCCTTTGAGACTAACTGGTTTGGTTGAGTATACTTGAAGTAGTCTTGAAGGAACATTGAAAGGGAATATGAACTTGGACGACGACAAGACTTTCACTGCACTCCGGTATTAGTGTATTTAATTCCAAGTTCATACTAATGCTCTAGTTGCCTTTTTTGCTCTTATTTGACATTTTGGTGAGGCAATGGGGTTAAAAGGGCCAAAAATGATCATGTTTTGGTGCTTAATGCCAAAGGGGGAGAAATTAAGGCCAAAGCAAATGGATCAGCCAACCACTTGTGAGTTTTGAAAATAGTAGAGTTAGAATTTGTGATTTGTCCAAAATACTCTTATTGCAAAATTTGGTCGCTTATGGGGGAGAATATTGATTATGGGAAAAAGGGGGAGTTTTTGGCACTTGATCAATTCTACTCTTGGAATATCTCTCTATTTGCTCAAACAAGTGTGATCGACTTAGAGATAAGAAAAAGAATTTGATTTGCAAAAACAAACCAAGTGGTGGCAAAGAATGATCCAAATATGCCAAATCCTAAGTAAAGAGAATTTGGTCTTCAATTTGAATTGATGTTGCACTTCTCTTGTTGCTTTTTGTGTGTTGGCATAAATCACCAAAAAGGGGGAGATTGAAAGGGAAATGTGCCCTTGGGTCATTTCTATAATTGTTTTGGTGATTAGATGCCCAGTACACTGTTTTGAACACTTATGTGCTGAATGAGCAAGAAGTGCAAATCAAAGAACAAGGTATGTTTCTAGACTTAGTAAATTGTTTTTGAGTACTAACATGTTTATCTAAGTACTAGAAACAGTGCCAAGTAAAGAAGAAAGACGTTGGAAAAGAGTTGGCTGTGTACAGCCAACACTAGCTCGGGCCTGGCACACCGGACAGTGTCCGGTGGTGCACCGGACAGTATCCGGTGCCCTAGGCTAGTCAATGGTTAACCGGCTGCTTGTTGGAGCGAAGGCAGAAACGCCACCCTTCGCCCGAAGTCTCCACCGCTTAGCCCCTGCCCTGACAGTCAAAGCAGGCAGGGACACCCTTCGCTTGATCGACACCTGGGACAACATGGAGACCCTTCGCTCGATTCGGCACCAGCCGAAGGCCCGCGGCAACGCCTCCCTGCGGCGCGGCCGCGGTCAGCTCCGAGGCCCACATGAGGTCGGGCCCATTGTAACGGGCCCTGCGTGGCCGCGGTTGTGTTACGGGCCTAATTTGTAAAGGCGTACTTGTAATTACAGCTTGTAACCCCGCTTTATGGGAATATTCTGGGGATAAACTAGGTACCTGAGGGCACATGCGTCCTTAACGCAAGGCGCCGTGCACTCGGATACCTATAAATACCCCCGCACAGTGCCCGTGAGAGGCCAGATTAACAGAGCTTTTGCCATCACGCGCGAGTGCCCTGTTGCCATCTCCATTCACTCGTGTTGGATCTCCTTGCTGTCGAGAGACAGCACCAACATTTGGCGCCCACCGTTCGTGCTACGAGACAACCACCCGCGATGGCACCCAAGAGAGCTAACCCGAAGGCTGACGAGGCTGCGAAGGCAGCACTGCTCGCCGCAAGAAAGGGCAAGGCCCTCGCCCTCACCCAATCCACCCACCAAGAGGCCACTGAAGACGACACCCTCCGCACCTGCAACCCTGAGGGACAACCCTCAGGCTTCGCACCTCCCTCAGGCTTCGCACCACCGGAGGGCGCGGACCTCGCCGAGGACGGTGAGGTCCTCGGCATCTCCGCAGAAGAACAGCTACAGCTGCGCGCTCTGCGCCTCAAGAACCGCAACCTCCAGAGGCAGAAGGAGATACTGGAGGCCAAGCGCCAGCGTGTGTCCGCACTTGCCAAGGTGCGGCAGATGATACGCGACGAAGAGCACAAGGCCCAGGAACTCGAGCGGGAGATCGCGCTGATGCAGCGCGAAGGCCACCTCAGCCCGCGGCACGAGTCATCCCTCCAGCAGCGCGCACAAAACGAAGACACGCGCGAAGGCCACCCCGGCCTGCAGCATGGGCCACCCCTGCAACACCGCGCGCAACCGGAGGACCCGCGTTTCCCCCAGCGCGACTTCACTTTCCAGCACGCCGCGCCATTCCAAGGGGTCAACTATCTCGATGAGCGAAGCCCCCTGGCGCCTCACCTGCAAGTGACGCCGTGGCCAGCTAACTTCCGGGCTGGGACCTACCCCAAGTACAACGGCAGCACCGACCCGGCTCAATACATAATGAGTTACCAGGTCGCCGTCGCATCGTCCGGGGGCGACGACGCCACAATGGCGAAGTCCTTCATCATCGCCCTCGAGGGCCCCGCGCTCACCTGGTTCACCAGGCTGCCCCCGCTGTCCATCGATTCCTGGAGAAGTCTCCGGGACAAGTTCCTCCTCAACTTCCAGGGGTACTGCCCGGACACCGACGCCCTGGCCGAGCTCTCGCTCTGCAAGCAGCTAGAGAAGGAGACCCTGAGGGAATATTACCGCAAATTCTTGACACTCAAGTCACAGCTACCCTCAGTCGATGACCAGATTGCCATCCACTATGCTATCAGTGGTCTTCGCGCTGGCGTCCTTTACAGCCATTGCATCAGGGACCCGCCCAAGAACCTCCAAGAGTTATACCAGCTGTTTGAAAAGTACGCCAGATCCGAGGAGCTCCACCAGCGCAAGATTGAGTCCCAGCGGAAGCCAAAAGATGCTCCGCAGTCCAGCCGCACGTGGATAAGGACTCCGCAGCCAGACTCCGGTCGGGATGGCCGCGGTCAGCAGCAAGTGCACAACATCGCCAACCAGTAGCCGGCCGCTGACCCCCTTCGTCGCCAGGAATATCCCCCCCAGGGCCGCGGAAGTGGAACTCGCGGCAGGGGCCGAGGGCGTGCGCAGCCACCCCCTCCGCCGCGCCGATTTTACTGCCTTTTCCATGGCGAAGACTGCGCCCACCAAACTAAAGACTGCCCCGAAGTAAAGGCCACCAGAGACAGAATGGCGAGGGCGCAGCCAGCCGACAACCCCAGAATTGTCGCGCATAATTACCAGCCACCCCCTCCACCATATATCCACGCTCCCGCCCCGCATCCACCGCACCACGCTTACCAACATCATCAGGAAGTACAAATCGTACATCCTCCGCCTCCACCACCACACCAGCAACAACAAAATATCCCCCACGCCCCAAAACAGGAAGACTTCGCCGATCAACCTTATCGCGGAGTCATTCATATGATAACTGGGGGGTCCAGCACCGACTTCGACACCAAGCGGCAGAAGCGGGACCACTACCGCAGCATAAACCATGTCGCTGTCACGGGCCCAGTTGTGCAGACGAAGTGGTCCCACATACCGCTCACCTTCGACGCACGGGATGTCGACTTGCGTAGCGCCCCCCACTGCGATGCCATGGTCATCAATTGCAGCGTGGCAGGCTGGGACCTACACAAGGTCCTCGTTGACAACGGCAGCCAGGCGGACATCATCTTCCTCCACGCCTTCGACCGCATGGGCATCAGCCACAGCCTGCTCAAGCCTTCGGACAACCCGTTGTATGGCTTCGGCGGCAAAGGCACCTTCCCCGTCGGCAAAATAGAGTTGCCCCTCTCCTTCGGTGTAGCACCCAATGCCCGAAGCGAGCAAGTGACTTTTGACATTGTGGATATGGTATATCCATACAACGCCATCATGGGTCGGGGCTCCATCAATAAGTTTGAAGCTGCCATCCACGGACTGTATTTGTGCATGAAGATACCAGGCCCTCTAGGCGTAATTACAGTCCGCGGTAACCAGCAAGCTGCGCGCAACATAGAGCGGGACTTCGTGCCTGGTCAGAGGAACGTGCACTGTCTCACGGCACAGCGCGAGGTCCCTGCGCCCGCCAGCCCAACTGACAAGCAGCACGACAAGGCTCAGTTGCAGAGTCAGGATGGGACCAAGACTGTCCCCCTCGATCAGGCCACGCCCAAGCAGACAGTCACTATCAGCGAAGACCTTGCTTCGCATGAAGAAGAGAAGCTTCTCTGCTGCCTGGCCAAGAATAAAGATGTCTTCGCCTGGTCCGCCCTCGACCTAGTCGGAGTCAGCCGATCCATAATCGAGCACAGTCTGGGGATCGACCCCTCGGTGCGACCAAGAAAGCAAAAGCTTCGCAAAATGTCCGATGAAAAGACAGAGGCCGCCAAGGCGGAGGTGCACCGCCTCCTAGAGGCTAAATTCATTGAGCCAGTGGCTTACCCCACATGGCTCTCCAATGTTGTAATGGTGCAGAAAAAAAGCGGGAAATGGCGGATGTGCATAGACTTCACCAGTCTCAATAAGGCCTGCCCAAAAGACAATTTCCCGTTGCCACGGATCGACAAAATAGTCGATAGCGCGGCCGGGTGCGAGGTCATGTCTCTCCTCGACTGCTTCTCCGGCTATCACCAGATATACATGAAGGAGGAAGACAAGGCCAGCACCAGCTTTATAACACCCTTCGGCACTTATTGCTTCATCAGAATGCCGGAGGGTCTCAAGAACGCCGGGTCCACCTTCTCCAGACTCACCAAAACAGTACTCGAGGGGCAGGTCGGCAGAAATATATTTACATATGTGGACGACATCGTCGTCGCCAGCAAAAATAAGGAGGACCACCTCGCCGACCTGGCCGAGACATTCGCAAACATGCGAGACGCACGACTCCGCTTAAACCCGGAAAAGTGCGTTTTCGGTGTTCGCCAAGGCAAGATATTGGGCTACCTGGTGTCGCACCGCGGCATCGAGGCCAACCCAACCAAGATCCAGGCCATCATCGACATGTCGCCTCCGCAGTCCACCAGGGATGTCCAGCGTCTGACAGGCAGATTGGCCGCTCTCAACAGATTCATTTCCAAGTCGGCCGAGCGAAGTCTTCCTTTCCTCAAAACTCTCCGCGGCGCAAAAGACTTCGCCTGGGGGCCGGAGCAAGCAGCGGCCTTCGCCTCATTAAAGCAGTACTTAACGGAGCTGGCCACCCTCACGAGCCCCGACGCCTCGCTCCCCTTATTGCTCTATGTCGCGGCTTCGCCGCACGCGGTCAGCGCGGCACTAGTGCAGGAGCAGACAGTCGAAGGCGCTGTCAGACAGTGCCCTGTTTATTACGTCTCCGAGGTCCTGACTCCGTCCAAATGCAACATGACAGAGCTGGAGAAGATCGCCTACGCAGTCGTTATGTCCTCGCGCAAGCTGCGCCATTATTTTGAAGCATTCAAGGTCCGCGTCACCTCAGATAGGGGGCTCGGCGAACTGTTTAGAAACCCGGAGGCATCGGTGAGGATCGCCAAGTGGGCAGCCGAACTCTCCGGCTACCACATCAGCTTCGAGCCCAGGACAGCCATCAAATCGCAAGTCCTGGCAGACTTCGTCGTCGACTGGACCGGGCCAGTAACACAGCCGGACCCAACCACAGAGAAGGTCTGGACGATCCATTGCGACGGCGCATGGTGCCATGCGGGGGCAGGCGTCGCTGCAATCATAACATCACCAGTCGGGGTCAGGCACAGATATGCAGCACGACTCAGCTTCAATCTGGAATCTGACAGGTGCACAAATAATATAGCAGAATACGAAGCAGTCATCCTCGGCCTCCGCAAGCTGAGGGCCCTCGGAGTCACCACTTGCATCATCAAAACAGACTCCAAGGTAGTTGCCGGCCAGGTCGACAAAGACTATGCAGCCAAGGACCCCACGCTCATGCAGTACCTCGTGGCCATCCGAAGTCTCGAGAGGCAGTTCAAGGGGTTCACCGTGCAGCATGTGGACCGGGCCAAGAATGAGGAGGCCGACGCATTGGCCAAGGCCGCGGCCAGGGGCGAAACTCTGCCCTCCGACGTGTTCTTCCACGTCATCGGCACGCCAGCAGTCCGGAGCCCCGAAGGGCTCCAAATAACCAATGACAGCGAGGGCCACCGTACAGTCAACCTCATCATGACCGAAGACTGGCGAGCACCCATTACCCTGTTCCTGCAGGGGTTTTATCACCCAGCCGACATCAGTGAGGCCAAGCGCCTCAGACATCGAAGCCGGGACTTCGCTCTGATTGAAGGCCAACTCTACAAAAAAGGGGTCAGCCAACCAATGCTTAAGTGCGTCACCGAGGCCGAAGGCATGCAGGTCCTACGCGAAGTCCACAGTGGCACGTGCGGCTCGCACGCGGGGCCAAGGGCCCTAGCTGCTAAGGTGATACGCCAGGGTTTTTACTGGCCAGCAATGATTTGCGCCGCGAATCGGGTCACTCGGTCCTGCGAAGCCTGCCAGAAGTTCTCTCCTCGGTCAGGCGGCCCTTCGCAGTACACAAAGCTGATCGCCCACACATGGCCTCTCCAGCGCTGGGGTCTCGACATTGTTGGACCCCTGCCCACCGCTCAGGGGAACCTCAAGTTCGCCTTCGTCGCGGTCGAGTACTTCACCAAATGGATCGAGGCACGGGCTGTCTCCACAATAACGTCGAAAACTGCCCAAAAATTCTTCTGGCAGAACATCGTTTGCCGTTTCGGAGTACCATCCGAGTTAACGGTCGACAACGGCAAACAGTTTGATAACCAAGACTTCAAGGATTTTTGTTTCTCCATTGGCACCAAGCTTGCCTTCGCCTCAGTCTATCATCCGCAGTCCAACGGGGTCGTGGAGCGCGCCAACGGAAAAATCTTCACAGCTATCAAAAAAATGCTCCTCGATGAAAAAAAGGGCAAATGGAGCGATTTCTTACCTGAGGCAGTCTGGGCACTAAACACGACTGAGTGCAGGGCAACCGGGTTTACTCCTTTCCGTCTGTTATACGGATCGGAGGCCATGACCCCGCAGGAAATAAAGCACGGGTCCCCGCGAACAGTCCCGTCAGCCGTCCCAGATGTGGACGAGCCAACTTCAAAGGATCTCATCGACGGAGACCGTGTCTTCGCCCTACAGGCCCTGAACAAGTATCAAGCCCAGACCAAAGCATGGCGCGACCACTCAGTCACCCCGAGGGAGTTCAGCGAAGGGGACCTCGTGCTCATTCGGACAGCTCGGACGGAGTCAAAGGGCAAGCTGGAGCCCAAGTGGGAGGGCCCTTTCATCGTCAAGACAAAGGCTTCCCCCAGCGCATACAGGCTCACAACGCCAACCGGCGAGGACCTGGAGCATTCCTGGAACATTGACAACCTCCGCAAATTTTTTGTTTGATTCCTCAGGGCTGTCTTCGCCCTTGTAATTCGCAAAAACAATCTTGCACCGGCCCGCACTCTTTTCCTCCCGGGGGGTGAGGTTTTTAACGAGGCGGAGCCATGTAATATATGCGTCAAAAATCCCCCGCAAAAAGACATGCGTCGAAAAAGACCGCGATGACGGTCTTCGACATTCGACCACCACGAGGTCACCGCGAGGCTAAGCGCTAGCTACCCTCGCGTGCGACAAATCCGCGCCGAAGTCGCCTACGGGTGCAGCCGGATTAGCACAACAAGTGCGAAAAAACCGAAGACTATCCGCGCCGAAGTCGCCTAAGGGTGCAGCCGGATTAGCACAACAAGTGCAGAAAAAATCTAAGTCTATCGCGAAGACTATCCGTGCGGAAGTCGCCTAAGGGTGCAGCCGGGAAAAAATCTAAGTCTATCGCGAAGACTATCCGCGCCGAAGTCGCCTACGGGTGCAGCCGGATTAGCACAACAAGTGCAGAAAAAATCTAAGTCTATCGCGAAGACTATCCGCGCAGAAGTCGCCTAAGGGTGCAGCCGGAAAAAATCTAAGTCTATCGCGAAGACTATCCGCGCCGAAGTCGCCTACGGGTGCAGCCGGATTAGCACAACAAGTGCAGAAAAAATCTAAGTCTATCGCGAAGACTATCCGCGCAGAAGTCGCCTAAGGGTGCAGCCGGAAAAAATCTAAGTCTATCGCGAAGACTATCCGCGCCGAAGTCGCCTACGGGTGCAGCCAGATTAGCACAACAAGTGCAGAAAAAATCTAAGTCTATCGCGAAGACTATCCGCGCAGAAGTCGCCTAAGGGTGCAGCCGGAAAAAAAATCTAAGTCTATCGCGAAGACTATCCGCGCAGAAGTCGCCTAAGGGTGCAGCCGGAAAAAATCTAAGTCTATCGCGAAGACTATCCGCGCGGAAGTCGCCTAAGGGTACAGCCGGTTTAACACAACAAGTGCGAAAAAACCGAAGACTATCTGTGCAGCGCAACAACGGCCGAAACAACAACATCGAACCATTCACGCCAAGACCAATTATAATCAAGCAAGCACAGCGCAGCCGAACGAATCAGTTAGTACAAAACGCCTTCACACACATGCACGCGAGGGCACACAATTCCACCATACAAGCCTCTACATACGCAAGCGAGGGCACCACACTCTACATCGGCTCAACCTTAGGAATAATTCCCATCTCCCTATAATTAAATAACATTATCGTGAGCTCCTCACCCGCAAAAAGCCTTCGCAGTTCCCCTTCACCTACACTCTCGGCGGTCGGCAGAGACAACAGTTCCTGCCGACCAGCCCCACTCACACGAAGCAGAGCCCGCTCCTCCGCGCTAACCCTACGTTTTGCAACCGCCCTTCGTCGACGGCGCCCGGCGCTAGGGCCTGGCACGTCCGACGCGTCCGCGGCGTGTGGCGAGGCCTCCGCCGCAGCCACGTCCAAAGCCGTAAAATAATCCAAATTCTCCTCCGACGACTCCTCAGTCCACTCAACCAAGCTCCCGGAGTCAGCAAAGTCCAAAAACTCAGATGCAGACCCACTATATTGATTACCACCTTCCGCGGTCGAGGCCGCCAAAAACTCAGTAGCAGTGGTTGCGTGCGCAGGCCCAA
Organism: Zea luxurians; assembly: GCA_029449295.1. Classification (NCBI taxonomy): domain Eukaryota; kingdom Viridiplantae; phylum Streptophyta; class Magnoliopsida; order Poales; family Poaceae; genus Zea; species Zea luxurians. The sequence goes on from JAOPSE010000581.1 coordinate 202,211, forward strand.
AATCTTGAACCTGCGCAGCAACCAAAGTTCAGTACAACATCCAAAATTCCCTAACCCTAAACAACCACTACGCCACCTGCGAGGGCCCTGACGCGGCGGGTGCCTCCGCCGTTGTCTCCGCCGCCGCTCCCGCCATTGTTTCCACCGCCTCCGCCGTCGGATCTTCGACGGTCGGCGCAGCTGCTGCGAGGGCATCGGGAGCACCTTCGGCCACCTTCAGGGGCAGGTCTTCAACTGTCGCAGCAGATGTGGGGGCGCCTGGTGCGTCTTCCGTGGTCTCCGGGGCCGGCTCCGGGTCAGGCAGGGCGTCGTTCAGTGCTCCGAAATCGTCCACCCGCTCGCCTCGCTCCGCCTAAAACAAAACATACAAAAAGTCAGCAAACACACGCACAGACCACATCCAGCAAACGCCAAACAAACGACAATGTTACCTGAGCCCTCGCAGCCTCGGCCCGCTCCCTGACCACTTCACCACCATACAGACCCCACATCCGGTCATAGAGGGCGCCGGCGGACTCCTTCACCACGGGGTCTTCGACCTTATAGATGTCTCGCCCAAAATCTTCATCTGCCTGGTCGAAGGCCTCATAGTGCCGGCACCCTTCGCGAGAGAGTGCGTTCATCGCCCCCTCGCAGGTGACCAGGGAGGCGAACGACATTAACCCCCCCAGGACAGTGGGGAGCTCCTGCAGCTCCTCTTGCACCCATTCCAAACAGCGAAGCCCGGCCTCTCGCTCCGGCACCACGAAGTCACCGGTCCGCGCACCCAGCTCACGATATGTGGCCATAAGCTGTGTGCGCGTCCGTTCGGCCTCCGTCCGCACCGCGGCTTCGGCCCCCTTCGCGCGGCTCTCCAGAGCGGTGAGCCGCCCCCGCAGGTCTTCGGCGAGATCCTTGGCAAGATTGGCTTCCGCCCGTGCCAACCTAGCCTCCGCCTGCGCGGCCTGCTCCTTGGCGATGGCCTCGTTGGTCTCCCTCCTCTCCCCTGCCAGCTGGCGCCGGAGGTCAGCCTTCTCCTCCTCCAGGGCGGCCACCCTGTCCGCCAGTTTACGACACTTGCTGTCGGAGGCAGATTTCTCACGGACAGCGTCAGCATGTTGCGTCCGAAGTCTCTCGACTTCGGCAGATAAGGCTGCCGTAAGTGCCCCCGACGCAGTACGGCTGGTGAAGTCCGCCACCTGCAGAGAACACGTAAGGCCATGGCCGTAAAAAAAAAAAAGAAGAGCTCGGCGGACCTGACTCAGCGCCTCCGTCGCCTGACTCAGCGCCTCCGTCACTCCCTTCAGCCGGCGGGTCGCCGCGCCAGCCTCGTCTCTGACCAACGCGAGGGCTGACACCTCGCCTCCGGCGCCAAGGGTCCCGCCCTTCGCCTTCGACGACAGCGCAGCCGTCGCGATTGCCCCGGCAGGCACAGCTATAGCAAGCCGGCCCTCGTCCGACCCTGCAGCGCATCAACGATTAAAAAAAAAAATGGCGGCCGGGTGACTTACCCCCAAGATAATCGTCCACACTAATGTCGGTGCCGAAGTCGGCAACGCGCTTGCCCGGCGGCGGCAACGCTCGGGCCGCCTTCGACGCCTCCGCCACTCCGCTGGCCGGCGGCACCACCTTCGTCGGCTTGGAGACTCCGGCGCCCGCCGTTGTCTCCGGCGCCTTGCTGGGCGCAGAGGCGCCCGCCTTCGCCGCCAGCGGCGGCTTGCCTCCGCTGGAGGCCGCAGCCTTCGCCGTTCCCCGTTGCCTTTTCGGCCGGGCGTCGTGAATCCTTACGGTCGCCTGGCGTTTTTGCGCCGCCCCTTGGCGATCCTTGTCCATCACTGCCCACACAACAGCACCGATATTTCGCCCGTAAGGAAAAACCCTCCACTGACGAACCATACGAGATGTAAAACAGTCTTCCTCAGCCGCGCAGGGGACAGGAACATTTCTAGGCCAGCAGCCCCCGGTAACCCTCAGCATCCGAGCCGAAGACTCCCGGAGCTCAGGCGAAGACATCCTCTCCCCCGGGGCCGCACACGTCCTCATTAACTCCCTAGCAAAACCATCAGACACCCCGATTCCTCCCATCGCAGTACCTAATTTTCTCTTTTTTGAGGAGGGGGCGGCCGTCAGCGCAGGGTCGCCTCCAGTCTCCACCGCCGGCTTCTTCCCACGGCGGTCCGCTTCGTCTTGACCAGGGTAGCCGTCGTACGGCAATTGATTCAATTCGAAGACCCTGTTCAAACGTTCATTTGACCCGCGAATATCAAAGCTGCGCTGGCCTTCCGTCCTCGCCACGTACCGCCCCACGAGCCGCACCGCCAAGTCCTCCGCATCACGCACAAAGGCGGCCGGGTCACGGTTTCGCAAATTCAGTGCAAAGGCAGGACTTCGCACCACCCTTCCTCCGTGAAAAGGCATCTGGCGAGGGCACACTTCGCCCAACGCCCAGCCGTGCGCCAAGGGCCAGACCCCGTACGCCACAAACTCTTCAACTAAATCACGACCTCTGCTCTGGCCGGCGGCGCATCGAAGGGCCCCTTCGTCTGCATCCTCTTCTGCCACTTCAAAAGGCGGATACGCAGAGTAATAGTGAGAGCACATCTCAGACACGGGCAGTCCTTCATGGCCTTCGATAGTAGCCTCAGCAACGTAAAACCAAAATTCATTCCAATTGCCCCACTTGTTGCGGGCGCACGGAACCAACTCCACTACTGGCATTGTGGTCTTGCCGGTCTTCGGCGTGAATGTGCACGACCCAAACTGGGCAACTCCGTCCTCAATCACCCTCTTCTGCCAATGCAAGCAGTAATTCTTCGCAAAAACTTCAACCGACGGCTGTCCGCCGTACGAAGTCGTCGCCCAGACATACTTCGCCAGCGCCACCACGGCGTTCGGTGTCAGCTGAAGAATTTGAACGTTGAATCTACGCAGGACTTCGCCAACAAACCGGTGCGCAGGCAAGCGGAGACCGGCGACGAAGAACGCCTCAAAAACAACCAACTCACCCTCCGGCTCGGGGACTTCCTCCGTCCCCGGAGCACGAGCGACTCCGCCGCCAAAGTAGCCCAAGCGCTGCATTTCTTCGACGCGGGCCGACGTCATCCGTGACACACCAAAATCAACAGAGTCGCCGGCGCGCAGCTCCTCCACCATCACGCTACTCAACGTCTCCTCAGACGAGGCGGCGGCCGGCGGCGTGGCGTCGGCGGAAGAAGAAGAGGATGGCATTGCTACGTACCGTCGGCGGCGGCGGGCGGTCTGCTTCACTCGAGCCAGATCTCCGACGAGCAAAGCGAGCAGTAGAAGAAGAGGAGCAGAAAGACGGCGGGCGGCTAGGGTTTTCACGGAGCGCGGAAGGCAAAGTGCAAACAGCGCCGTCCCCCGCCCCCCCTTTATAGGCAGGGCGCGGCTCCTCGGGAAACTCGCAATCCCACAGGGCGCGGCTCCTCGGGAAACTCGCAATCCCACAGGGCGCGACGCTTCGGAAAACCCGCAGTCCAACAGTACGATGTCCATCAACGGTCACATCAAAAACCCCCGCGGAACCACTTCGAGCGAGGGCAGCGTCTCCGCCATCTAGCGACGTCTTCGGCACCAGGTGACTTTGTCGAACTGGTCCCTCGGAGGGCAAATGTTGGAGCGAAGGCAGAAACGCCACCCTTCGCCCGAAGTCTCCACCGCTTAGCCCCTGCCCTGACAGTCAAAGCAGGCAGGGACACCCTTCGCTTGATCGACACCTGGGACAACATGGAGACCCTTCGCTCGATTCGGCACCAGCCGAAGGCCTGCGGCAACGCCTCCCTGCGGCGCGGCCGCGGTCAGCTCCGAGGCCCACATGAGGTCGGGCCCATTGTAACGGGCCCTGCGTGGCCGCGGTTGTGTTACGGGCCTAATTTGTAAAGGCGTACTTGTAATTACAGCTTGTAACCCCGCTTTATGGGAATATTCTGGGGATAAACTAGGTACCTGAGGGCACATGCGTCCTTAACGCAAGGCGCCGTGCACTCGGATACCTATAAATACCCCCGCACAGTGCCCGTGAGAGGCCAGATTAACAGAGCTTTTGCCATCACGCGCGAGTGCCCTGTTGCCATCTCCATTCACTCGTGTTGGATCTCCTTGCTGTCGAGAGACAGCACCAACACTGCTCTCGAGAAACAAAGGAGTGATGTGGCTATAAATCCCCGGACTGTCTGGTGAGTCGTCAGCGACGAACTCGTCGCTCTCAGGAAAAGAAAAAGGCGACGTGGCTATAATTCACCGGACTATCCGATGGTGCACCAGACTGTCCGGTGAGTCAACGGCGCCTGCGGCCAACGGTCGTCCGCGCAATCAACGTGCAACACGTGGCCTGCAATAACGGTCGGTTGGGCACACCGGACAGTGTTCGGTGCGCCAACTGGCTAGGAGGACCAACGGTCGGCTATGCCCGGTATGGAAGGAAATCAAGCACCGGACTGCTACAGTGGCTGTCCGGTGCGCCACTCGATAGAAGGCAGGAATTGCCTTCCAAGTTGGTTTCCAACGGCTCCTAGCTGCCTTGGGGCTATAAAAGGGACCCCTAGGCACATGGAGCAATACACCAAGCTTACAAGAAACATCCTAAGACACCTAGACTCTGCATTCACGCAATCGGATCATCGTTCTTGAGATTTGAGCACTGTTTGAGTTGTAAACTCATTGCGATGTGTTTGTGTGCTCACTTCTTCACTTGTGTGTGTGGTTGTGCTGTGGATTTGAGTCTTGCGTGTGTTGCTCTCCCATCCTTACTCTTGTGATTTCGTTGTGATCTATTGTAAGGCGAGAGGCTCCAACTTGTGGAGATTCCTTGCAAACAGGAAGAATACTCAAAAGAGAAAAGACCGTGGTATTCAAGTTGATCATAGGATCACTTGAAAGGGGTTGAGTGCAACCCTCGTCCATTGGGACGCCACAACGTGGAAGTAGGTAAGTGTTACTTGGCCGAACCACGGGATAAAAATCGTGTGTCTCTTGTGTTGCTTTTCTGTGATTGTTTTGTTCACAAGAACTAGCTTCATAGCTACTTAGTCGTACTAACATTTTAATAATCAAGTTTGTGGCTATTTAGTCTTTGATTTTACAGGATCAACTATTCACCCCCTCTAGGTGCTCTCACCTACATCTACCGTTGAGCATGTTACTATCTGTACTAGATGTAGAGATATTGATGTTAATGCTATGAATGATCACCTTGCTATGATTAAAGAACAAAATGATCACATAGCTAAGTTGAATACCAAAATTACCGAGCATGAACTTAAAAATGAAAATTTTAAATTTGCTCATAGTATGCTCAACATTGGGAGACACACTGGCATTAAGGACGGGATTGGCTTCCAAACTGGGAACCAAAATAATATCAAACAAGATTTCTAACTTTGTTAAGGGCAAGGCTCCCATGGTGCAAGATAGAGAAGGTTACATTTATATCCTGAAAACTATCTTGAGCATAAGATTAGAAGAGTTCATGCTAAGAAATCTCATCCTGTTGCTCATCATGCTTATATTTATAGAAATGAGGCTTCTAGCTCTAGGCATACAACTCATGTTAAGATGCCTAAAAAAGATTGTTAATGTTTCAAAAGAACATAGCATTTCATTTGAGACCTTTGGTGCATCCTTTGTTCTTACTAACAAATCCGGCAAAGTAGTTGCCAAATATGTTGGGGGCAAACACAAGAGTCCAAAGACTTATGTTTGGGTACCCAAGGTGCTTGTTTCTAATGTGAAAGGACCCAAGACCATTTGGGTACCTAAGGACAAGGCCTAAATTTGTGTTGTAGGTTTATGCATCTGGTGGAACAAGTTGAATAATCGACAGCGGGTGTACAAACCAAATGACAGGGAAGAAAAGAATATTCTCATAAGAGAAAAATAATGATCCCCAAAGAGTAATCACATTCAGGGATGAAAATCAAGGTTTGGTCAAATGATTGGGTAAAAATGCTATATCACCTGATAATTCCATTTCTAATGTATTTCTTGTAGAATCTCTAGGTTACAATTTACTTTCTGTATCTCAATTATACAAAATGGGCTTTAATTGTTTATTTACTGATGTTGATGTTACCGTATTTAGAAGAAATGATGATTCACTAGCTTTTAAGGGAGTGTTAGATGGTCAGCTATATTTAGTTGATTTCACTGATAATAATGCTGAACTAGACACTTGCCTAATTGCTAAGACTAATATGGGCTGGCTCTGGCATCGCCGACTTGTTCATGTTGGGATGAAGAATCTCACAAGCTTATAAATGGGGAACACATTTTTGGACTAACCAATGTTCATTTTGAGTAAGATAGCATTTGTAGTGCATGTCAAGCAGGGAAACAGGTTGGAGTTCATCATCCACACAAGAACATCATGATGACCGAAAGGCCACTTGAGCTACTCCAGATGGATTTATTCGACTCGATTGCTTACATAAGCATCGGCAGGAGTAAGTATTGTCTTGTAATTGTGGATGACTATTCTCGCTTCACTTGGGTATTCTTTTTGCAGGAAAAATCACAAACCCAAGAGACCTTAAAGAAATTCTTGATATAGGCTCAAAATGAGTTCAGATTGAGAATCAAAAAGATTAAAAGTGACAATGGAACAGAGTTCAAGAACTCTCAAATTGATGGATTTCTTGAAGAGGAGGGCATCAAGCATGAGTTCTCTTCTCCCTACACACCTCAACAAAACAGTTTTGTGGAGAGAAAGAATATAACTCTTAGACCATCTCCAAGAATAAGACACAAATTAGGAGATGCAAACAGTCGTTTAAGTCTAAGGCCCAAAAATTTCAACAGTAGAACCAATCCAATGGGGACACCCCGAGGACAGTTGGCTTCACGCGTGTATAAGGAGTTCCACTGTTGTCGCCGTCCTGTGCTGTTGTGCTACCGCACATGTAGCTCACAGCATACGCCCCTGTCGCTACGCCTTGTGTTGTTCTATAGAGTCGCCGCACCTGCAGATCGCGTTGCTCTACCCTGCGCTGCTGAGTCCCACGCCTACAGCTAGCATCATACGTCATACGCCGCCAAGTCGAGCACCGTGCGCCGCCGAGTTGCAGCGTCGTGTGCCACTGAGCAGCTCGCCTTGTGCCAGCCTTCTTGTTACCGAGCCCTCTGCACCGTTGTTCATCCCTTCTCCGAGGGCACACAAGTAGGGAGACAGTTTGTTGTAAACGAGATGCGTCATAGGAGCAGCAGACCATGTTTTCGTCGGATGAAGCATTGAATGTGTTGGGCCTACGTATAATGGATCATCTGTTGGAGTCTGCTATTTTAGTATAGGGGAGGTATTTTAAAAATGGGTCTGCTGATGGCTCTGTTCTTGTAGATGGTCTTATGGATGTGGCAAGGACCATGCTTGAGAAATACAAGACATCATATCGTTTTTGGGTGGAGGCAATTAACACCGCTTGCTACTCCATCAACCGGCTCTACCTTTAGCGAATCCTCAAGAAAACATCATATGAACTCCTCACCGGTAAAAAGCCCAATGTTTCTTATTTTAGAGTTTTTGTGAGCAAGTGTTTTATTTTTGTTAAGAGAGGGAGAAATTCAAAATTTGCTCCTAAAGCAGTAGAAGATTTTTTACTTGGTTATGACTCAAACACAAGGGCATATAGAGTCTTCAACAAGTCTACTGGATTAGTTGAAGTTTCTTGTGACATTGTGTTTGATAAGACTAATGGCTCTCAAGTAGAGCAAGTTAATCTTGATGAGTTAGATGATGAAGATGCTCTGTGCATCGCGCTAAGGAACATGTCTATTGGAGATGTGTATCCACAAGAACCCAAAGAGCCTTCACAAGCACAAGATCAACCATCATCTTCCATACAAGCACCTCCACCAACTCAAGATGAGGAACTAGCTCAAGAAGAAGAAAATCAACTTCAAGACAATGAGCCACCACAAGAAGAAGGCATCGATCAAGGGGAGATGAAGTTGATCAAGAAAAGGAGGATGAACAAGAAGTTCAAGATCAAAGACCACCTCACCCAAGAGTCCACCAAGCAATTCAACGAGATCACCCCATCAACTCCATACTTGGTGACATCCAAAAGGGGGTAACCACTTGATCTCGAGTTGCTCATTTTTGTGAACATTACTCTTTTGTGTCTTCTATTGAGCCATACAGGATAGAGGATACACATAGAGATCCAGACTGGGTGGTGGCAATGCAAGAGGAGCTCAACAACTTCATAAGGAATGAGGTTTGGCATTTAGTTCCACGTCCTAACCAAAATGTTGTAGGTACCAAGTAGGGATTCCGCAACAAACAAGATGAGCATGGTGTGGTGACTAGGAACAAAGCCCAACTTGTTGCCAAGGGGCATTCACAAGTTGAAGGTTTAGATTTCGATGAAACCTATGCACCCATAGTTTGGCTTGAGTCAATTCAAATATTACTTGCCTATGCTACTTACCATGGCTTTAAGTTGTATCAAATGGATGTGAAAAGTGTATTCCTCAATGGTACTATCAAGGAAGATGTGTATGTTGAGCAACCTACCAGCTTTGAAGATAGTGAGCATCCTTCACATGTCTATAAGTTTTCAAAGACTCTTAATGGGCTCAAACAAGCCCCAAGAGCATGGTATGAATGCCTGAGAGACTTTCTTATTACTAATGGTTTTAAAGTCAGAAAAGTTGACCCTACTCTATTGACTAAAACAATTGCCAAAGACTTGTTTATATGCCAAATTTATGTTGATGATATTATCTTTGGATCTAGTAACAAGTCATCCTGTGAAGATTTAGTAGAATTATGATACAGAAATTTGATATGTCTATGATGGGGGAGTTGAAGTATTTCCTTGGATTCCAAATCAAGCAACTCCAAGAGGGCACCTTCATCAGCCAAACAAAGTATACTCAAGACATTCTCAAGAAGTTTGGAATGAAGAATGCCAAGCCCATCAAGACTCCTATGGGAACAAATGGGCATCTCGACCTTGACACTGAAGGTAAATATGTAGATCAAAAGGTATACTGGTCGATGATAGGATCTTTACTCTATTTATGTGCTTCAGGACCGGATATTATGCTTTCAGTATGCATGTGTGATCGATTCCAAGCTGACCATAAGGAAATCCACCTGAGGGCCATGAAAAGAATCATGAGATATTTAGTTTACACTCCTAAGTTTGGGCTATGGTTCCCCACAAGATCTACATTTAATATAATCGGGTATTCTGATGTTGAGCATGTCGGATGTAAGATTGATAGAAAGAGTACATCAGGGGCTTGTCAGTTTCTAGGGAGATCATTGGTGCCTTGGGCTTCAAAGAAACAAAATTCAGTAGCTCTATCCATTGCTGAAGCCGAGTATATTGTTGCAGGACACTGTTGTGCACAATTACTCTAGATGAGGAAAACTCTTAGGGACTATGGCTACAAATTGAGCAAAGTCCATCTCATATGTAACAATGAGAGTGCAATCCGCATGGTGGACAATCCTGTTGAACACAGCCGCACAAAGCACATATACATCTGGTATCCCTTTCTGAGAGATCACCAACAATGGGGAGATATCGCAATTAACTATGTGAGCACCCACAACCAGTTAGCCGATATCTTCACCAAGCCCTTAGATGAAAATACTATTGGCAAGCTTAGGAATGAACTAAATGTCTTAGATTCTCGGGACTTTGATTGAAATCTTGCACACATTGCTCATTATATACCTTTGATCATGGCATGTCTCTTTCATTTGGTACAAATGCATATTTCTTATTCTTCTTGTGCTAAAGCTAAGACTAATGTTCTTCCAAGTGTATTTCTATACTTAGTCTTAGATTGAAAGGGAATGAAGTTGTAGGCAAAGGCAAAGCTTCCACTACATCTTCGTCAGTATCGTATACCCCTTGCCCTACCCATGTATTTACATTCATATCTTTCTTGTTAATGAGAGCACCTAGAGGGGGGTGAATAGGTGATCCTATAAAATCAAACACTAAATAGCCACAAATTTGGTTATTAAAGTGTTAGTGCGACTAAGTAGCTTTGAAGCGAGTTCTTATGAACACAACAATCACAGAGAAAGCAACACAAGAGACACACGATTTTTATCCCGTGGTTCAGCCAAGTAACACTTGCCTACTTCCACGTTGTGGCGTCCCAATGGACGAGGGTTGCACTCAACCCCTTTCAAGTGATTCGATGATCAACTTGGATACCACGGTCTTTTCTTTTAGAGTGTTTTCCCATTTGCGAGGAATCTCCACAATTTGGAGTCTCTCGCCCATACAATAGAGATCACAACGAAAGCACAGAGTAAGGTTGAGAGAGCAACACACGCAAGACTCAAATCCGCAGCACAACCACGCACACAAGTCAAGACTTGAGCTCGAAACACAACACACGGAGTTCACAACTCAAATGGAGCTCAAATCACTAACACAGCGAATCAAATGCATGGAGGCGGAGTCTGGATGTCTTAGTATGCTTAGAGAATGCTTGATGTTCTGCTCCATGCGCCTAGGGGTCCCTTTTATAGCCCCAAGGCAGCTAGGAGCCGTTGGAGATCAACATGGAAGGCTATCCTTGCCTTCTGTCAAGTGGCGCACTGGACAATCCGGTGCGCCACCGGACAGGTCCTGTAGCTTGTCCGGTGTGTGATCTCCTTCCATATCGGGCGCAGCCGATCGTTGCTCCTCGGGGCTGGTTGGCGCACCGGACACTGTCCGGTGCACACCGGATAGTCCGGTGCACACCGGATAGTCCGGTGCACCCAGCCGACCATTGGAGCAAGCCATGTGTCGCGCACTGATCGGGCGGACCACCGTTGGCATTGGCGTCGTTGGTTCACCGGACAGTCCGGTGTCCGGTGCACCACCGGACAGTCCGGTGAATTATAGCCACGTCGCCTTTTCCTTTTCTCGAGAGCGACGAGTTCGCCGCTGACGACTCACCGGACAGTCCGGTGCACCACCGGACAGTCTGGTGAATTATAGTCGTACAACTCCGTCGATTCTGGAGAGCGGCTAGTTCACCGGAGGCTCGCTTGGGGCACCGGACACTGTTCGGTGCACCACCGGACAGTCCGGTGTGCCAGGCCGAGCTAGAGTTGGCTGTACACAGCCAACTCTTTCCCATTTCTTTTCTCCTTCTTTTGTCACTGTTTCTAGCACTTAAACAAACACATTAGTATTCAAAAAACAATGTACTAAGTCTAAGAACATACCTTGTCCTTTGCTTTGCGCTTCTTGCTCATTTTGCGCATAAGGACTCAATTAATTATGTGTTGGGCATCTAATCACCAAAATACTTATAGAAATGGCCCAAGGGCACATTTCCCTTTCAATCTCCCCCTTTTTGGTGATTTATGCCAACACATTAAAAAGCAACAAAAGATGTGCAACATCAATGCAATTGAAGACCAAATTGTTTTTGCTTATTATTTGGCATATTTGGATCACTCTTTGCCACCACTTGGTTGGCAAAGACACACTTGTTTGGGCAAATAGAGAGATATTCCAAGAGTAAAATTGATCAAGTGCCAAAAACTCCCCCTTTTTCCCATAATGAAAATTTTCCCCCATAAGAGACCAAATTTTGCAATAAGAGTATTTTGGACAAAACACAAATTCTAACTCTATGGTTTTCAAAATTCACAAGTGGTTGGCTGATCCATTTGCTTTGGCCTTAATTTCTCCCCCTTTGGCATTAAGCACCAAAACAGGATCATTCTTGGCCCTTTAAACCCCATTGCCTCACCAAAAATGTCTTATTAAGAGAAAAAGGCAATGAGAGCATAAGTATGAACTTGGAAATAAATACACTAATACCGGAGTGCAGTGGAAGTCTTTGCGTCGTCCAAGTTCATTTTCCCTTTCAATGTACCTTTGAGACTACATCAAGGGTACTCAAACAAACAAATTAGTCTCAAAGGGATCAAGTTGTAGCACAGCTCCCCCTCAACACGTGCATCATTTGCGTACGGACTTGTGAGGTCTGGGGGTGACTTGTACAACTTGAGCACCATAAACAACAAATGATTTAAATGCATAAGGTAACATGATCAAAGGCATAGAACACATGTATGCTATAGATCAATCCAAGTTACGCGAATCTAAGACATTTAGCTCACTACGCAACCTGCAAAACCATTTTTCATCTAAAGGCTTAGTGAAGATATCGGCTAGCTGGTTCTCGGTGCTAATATGGTACACCTCGATATCTCCCTTTTGCTGGTGGTCTCTCAGGAAGTGATGTCGGATGTCTATGTGCTTAGTGCAGCTGTGTTCAACAGGATTATCCGCTAAGCGGATTGCACTCTCATTGTCACATAGGAGTGAGACTTTGCTCAGATTGTAGCCAAAGTCCCTGAGGGTTTGCCTCATCCAAAGTAGTTGCGCGCAACACTGTCCTGCGGCAACGTACTCGGCCTCAGGGTGGATAGGGCAACTGATGTTTGTTTCTTGGAACTCCAGGACACCAGGGACCTTCCTAGAAATTGGCATGTCTCTGATGTACTCTTCCTATCAACCTTGCACCCGGCATAATCGGAGTCTAAGTATCCAATCAAGTCAAAGGTAGACCCCTTTGGATACTAGATCCTGAAGCAAGGCGTAGAAACTAAATACCACAAAATTCGCTTAATGGCCACAAGATGACATTCCTTGGGGTGGGATTGAAATCTAGCACACATGCATACGCTAAGCATAATGTCTGGTCTACTAGCACAAAGGTAAAGTAATGAGCCTATCATAGACCGGTATGCCTTTTGATCAACGGACTTACCTCCTTTGTTGAGGTCAATGTGCCCGTCAGTTCCCATCGGTGTCTTTGTGGGCTTGGTGTCCTTCATCCCAAACCTCTTGAGAAGATCCTGAGTGTACTTTGTTTGGGAGATGAAGGTGCCGTCCTTGAGTTGCTTCACTTGGAATCCAAGGAAGTAGGTCAACTCGCCCATCATCGACATCTCGAACTTTTGCATCATCACCCTGCTAAACTCCTCACAAGACTTTTGGTTAGTAGAACCAAATATTATGTCATCGACATAAATTTGGCACACAAAGAGATCACCATCACAAGTCTTGGTAAAAAGAGTGGGATCGGCTTTCCCAACCTTAAAAGCGTTAGTAATTAAGAAATCTCTAAGGCATTCATACCATGCTCTTGGGGCTTGCTTAAGTCCATAGAGCGCCTTAGAGAGCTTATACACGTGGTCGAGATACCTGTCATCCTCAAAGCCAGGGGGTTGTTCCACGTATACCTCCTCCTTGATTGGCCCTTTGAGGAAAGCGCTCTTCACGTCCATTTTGTATAGCCTAAAAGAATGGTGAGCGACATAGGCTAATAAAATTCGAATAGACTCTAACCTAGCCACAGGAGCAAAAGTCTCCTCAAAGTCCAAACCTGCGACTTGGGCATAACCTTTTGCCACAAGTCGAGCCTTGTTTCTTGTCACCACCCCATGCTCGTCTTGCTTGTTGTGGAACACCCACTTGGTTCCCACAATGTTTTGCTTTGGACGTGGCACCAGGCTCCAGACTTCATTTCTCTTGAAGTTGTTGAGCTCTTCCTACATGGCCAACACCTAGTCCAGATCCTGCAAGGCTTCTTCTACCCTGAAAGGCTCAATAGAGGAGACAAACAAGTAATGCTCACAAAAATTAGCTAATCATGAACGAGTAGTTACTCCCTTGCTTAAGTCCCCCAGAATTTGATCGACGGGGTGATGTCTTTGGACCGTCGTTCGAACTTGAGTTGGAGGGACCCGTGGTGCTTCTTCCTCCATTACTTGTTCTTCCTGTGCTCCCCCTTGATCCTACCCCTCTTCTTGAGGTACCTGTTGTAACGCCCTGAATTTGGGGGGTAGAATTTTTTCTTCTTTTCTCTCACCAAATTCAGGCGTTACTCTTTTCTTTTCTCGTTCTCTCGCTAAACCTTGACCTTTTCCAAAGTTTTAGCGGGGTTCGGTTTGGAATTCCCGTGTAAAGAAAAACCCTAAATTACTTTATGTTGTTTGATGCACCATGCTGAACTATGCATTCTTTGATTGCTTAGAAATGTAAGTGCATTCATCTAGGAAGATCGGATTTCGAAAAGGAGAAAACCTTTTCTTTCTTTTTCTTTTTCTTTCTCTCTCTCCTTTTTTTTCTCTCTCCCGCGCCGTGGGCCGCCCCGGCCGACCCAGCCGCCCCTGGCCGGCCCAGCCGGCCCCCCGCGCGGCCCCCCTTGGGCCCAAGTGGCCCAGCCGCCCCCTCCTTTTCCCCCCCCCAACCCCTCTCTCTCTCCCTCCCCCTCCCCCATTCCCTCTAGCCGCCGCCGCCCCCCTGCCCTAGCTCGGCCGCCCCCTACCGCCGGTTCGGCCGCCGCCCGTCGCCGCTCGGCCGCCCCATCCCCGGTGAGCTCTCCCCTCCCTCTCCCCTCCCCTCTCCCCTCCTCTCTCCCTGTCGCTCGGCCGCCCCCTTGGCCGGCCCAGCCGCCGTTCGGCCGCCCCCAGCCACGCCCCCTGCGCGCCCTGCTCGGCCACCCCCCCCCCTGCCAGCTCGGCCGCCCCCCGCCAGTTCGGCCGCCCCAGCCCGGCCGCCCCTGCGCGCCCTGCCCAGCCGCCCCTGCCCCAGGCCGGTTCAACCGCCCCCTGGCCGGTTCAACCGCCCCCCCTTTTATTTTTCTTATTTTATTTTATTTTATTTTTCTTTCATTACTGTTATATATTTTATTTTAGGCAGGTTAATCATTGTTCATGTTATTGAAATAGGAAACTTAATTTAGAATTCCGTTACGCTAGTTGATTCATATAATCAATTGTTTATCCAGTTCAATGTTGATCAACTAAAATGACTAGGTTTCCATTAGTGCATATAACTAAATTCTTTTGTTAGAACCAATTGTAACTAATCATTAGTGCATAAGCTTTAACCCCCCCCCCCCCGCGAGACCCTTTCCCGTTTCTTTCTAACCATAATGAATGCGATATCGAATGTCATACTTGATGCATATTTACTTTATTTGTTCCCTTGTATGATGTACTGTTTGTTTCCCAATTTGGATGGATGAATGTATGTATGCTTGCAATCGCATAGAGAACGATCCGGTCGAAAAGCCCGAGGAACTCGCAGGAGAAGCCCCTGAGCAGCAGTCGGTTGGTGGAGGCAAGTGTCCTTTGACCTATCTCTGTCCTAATCATTCTTTAATTCACCTCCCGCATTACACATTTATACCTAAGGATTGACTAGTTTTTGTTATCCATGTCCTTGTTTACCTATTTGGGTCGGTTTATTATTGTTTAGCTTCATGCTATTGCTCAAACTCTAATCAATGAACATGATGAGATTATATATGATACGCTGTTTTCCCCTCTCTTATTATGATATTATACTTGTGGCTTTTAAGGGGGCTCGAGCGGTTTCTCGAGTGCCTCTCCGTAAGGACCTGTTCTATGGATGACCGCCCGGGAAAACAGTGCAACCATGAGGGTGGAATGGGACGCCCTTAGCTGAGTAATTAGAGGAACCGGGGTGTAGTTCGCTTCGTCGTCGTGCCGTCAATGGGGCTCGGTGTATGCGGCTCGCTCTGCCAAGGTTGATTTGTCCCTTGGGGAGGAGTGCGGTACATTTAGGAAACCTAACGGGCGGCTACAGCCTCGGGGAATCTTTGTAAAGGCTACGTAGTGATGCCCTGCTGGACCACCTAGGTAGTGGTCAATGGGGAGTAGCTCTCTCCGGGCAGAAAGGGAATCACGGCTTGTGGGTAAAGTGCACAACCTCTGCAGAGTGTTTGAAAACTGATATATCAGCCGTGCTCGCGGTTATGAGCGGCCAAGGGAGCTCCAGTGATTAGTGGTACTTGATCAGAGACATTTTGGTTTACAGGTGACAATGAGGATGGTTATGATTATGCTTATGGTAATGGTAAGTGGTATTCTTTCCGTTTGGAAAGGGTACTTTGGGTTAATAACTTGGGTTAATGCTAAAACCTGGCTTTCTACTAGTAAATAATAAACTGACCAACTAAAAGCAACTGCTTGACTTACCCCCACATAAAGCTAGTCCACTACAGCCAAACAGGATACTTGCTGAGTATGTTGATGTGTACTCACTCTTGCTCTACACACCAACCCCCCCCCCAGGTTGTCAGCATTGCAACCACTGCTCAGGAGAAGATGAAGCTGTGGAAGGAGACTTCCAGGAGTTCCAAGACTACGACGAGTTCTAGGTGTGGGTGTAACGCCCCGGATTTTGCAGTTGAATTTTTTTTCTTTTCTTCACTCGCCAAATTCGGGTGTTACCTTTTCTTTTCTTTTTCCCCTCGCTAGACCTTGACTTTTTCCAAAGCTAGCGGGATTCGGTTTGGAATTCCCGTGTAAAGAAAAACCCTAAATTGCTTTATGTTGTTTGATGCACCATGCTGAACTATGCATTCTTTGATTGCTTGAAAGTGCAAATGCATTCATCTAGGAAGATCGGATTTCGAAAATGAGAGAAACCTTTTCTTTCTTTTTCTTTTTCTTTCTCTCTCTCCTCCCTTTTCTCTCTCCCGCGCCATGGGCTGCTCCTGGCCGGCCCAGCCGCCCCCGCGCGCCCCCCCTCTTGGGCCTAGGCGGCCCAACCGCCCCTCCCCTTCCCCCCACATCCCTCCCTCTCCCTCCCTCTCTCCCATTCTCTCCCTAGCCGCCGCCCTCTGCCCTGGCCGCCTGGCCGCCTGGCCGCGCGCCTGGCCGCCCCCAGCCGGCCCCGGCCGCGCCCCAGCCGGCCCCAGCCCGCCCGGCCACGCCCTGGCCGCGCCCGGCCGCGCCCTGGCCGCGCCCGGCCACGCCCGGCCGCGCCCCGGCTGCGCCCCCAGCCGGCCCTGGCCGCGCCCCCGCCCCTGCACCGGCCGGTTCAACCGCCCCCTGGGCCGGTTCAACCGCCCCCCCCCCCCCTTTTTATTTTTTTATTTATTTATTTTGTTTTACTTTCTGTTATCATAGCTATTTTATTTTAGGTAGGCTAATCATTGTTCATGCTATTGAAATAGGAAGCTTAATTTAGAATTCCGTTACGCTAGTTGATTCATGTAATTAACTGTTTATCTCGTTCAATGTTGATCAACTTAAAATGACCAGGTTTCCATTAGTGTATATAACAGAATTCTTTTGTTAAGAACCAGTTGTAACTAATCATTAGTGCATAAGCTTTAACCCCCCTGCGAGACCCTTTCCCGTTTCTTTCTAACCTTAATGAATGCGATATCGAATGTCATACTTGATGCATATTCGCTTTACTTGTTCCCTTGTATGGTGTACTGTTCTTTTGTATTAAATATGTGGATGTATGTATGTTTGCGCTCGCATAGAGAACGATCCGGTCGAAGAGCCCGAGGAATTCGCAGGAGAAGCCCCTGAGCAGCAGTCGGTTGGTGGAGGCAAGTGTCCTTTGACCTATTTCTGTCCTATTCATTCTTTAATTCACCTCCCGCATTACACATTTATACTTAAGGATTGACTAGCTTTTGTTATCCATGTCCTTGTTTACCTATTTGGGTCGGATTATTACTGCTTAGTCTGATGCTATTGCTCAACTCTAATCAATGAACATGATGTGATTATCTATGATACGCTGTTTTCCCTTCTTATTTATGATTATACTTGTGACCTTCAAGGGGACTCGAGCGGTTTCTCGAGTGCCTCTCCGTAAGGACTTGTTCTATGGATGACCGCCCGGGAAAATAGTGCAACCATGAGGGTGGAATGGGACGCCCTTAGCTGAATAATTAGAGGAACCGGGGTGTAGTTCGCTTAGCCGTTGTGCCGTCAATGGGGCTCGGTGCATGCGGCTCGCTCTGCCAAGGTTGATTTGTCCCTTGGGGAGGAGTGCGGTACATTTAGGAAACCTAACGGGTGGCTACAGCCCCGGGGAATCTTTGTAAAGGCTACGTAGTGAGACCCTGCCTATTCACCTTGGTAGTGTTTAAGGGTTTGATCGGCCCGAGGCAAGAGGGAATCACGGCTTGTGGGTAAAGTGCGCAACCTCTGCAGAGTGTTATGAAACTGATATATCAGCCGTGCTCGCGGTTATGAGCGGCCAAGGGAGCTCCAGAGATTAGTGATACTTGATCAGAGACATTTTGGTACAGGTGGCAATGAGATTGATGATTCTGATTATGATTATGGTGCTGGTAAGTGGTATTCTTTCCGCTTGGAAAGGATACATTGGGCTAATAACTTGGGTTAATGTTAAAACCTGGCTTTCTACTAGTAAGTAATAACCTGACCAACTAAAAGCAACTGCTTGACTTATCCCCACATAAAGCTAGTCCACTACAGCCAAACAGGATGCTTGCTGAGTATGTTGATGTGTACTCACCCTTGCTCTACACACCAAACCCCCCCCCCCAGGTTGTCAGCATTGCAACCACTGCTCAGGAGAAGATGAAGCTGTGGAAGGAGACTTCCAGGAGTTCCAAGACTACGACGAGTTCTAGGCGTGGGTTAGCGGCAACCCCCAGTCGGCTGCCTGTGAAGGCCGCGTTATCTACGTTTCTTTTTCGCACTTTGATTTATTGTAAGAACTATATGGACGTCTCAGACGTATGATGTAATCAACTATTATTTCCCTTTTAATGCTATTTGAGCACTGTGTGATGATGTCCATGTTATGTAACTGCTGTGTACGTGAGTAACTGATCCTGGCACGTACATGGTTCGCATTCGGTTTACCTTCTAAAAACCGGGTGTGACATAAGTGGTATCAAAGCCGTGTTGACTGTAGGACCGCTAACCTAGAGTAGAATGGTCGTTCTAAGGACTATAGACCTCTGTCCCTGCCTTGACTTTGGTATCCCTTCAAAAGTTGGTCCTACTGACCAAACCTATGTTCTACTATATATTATACCTTGCTGAAAATTTTGTTTTATTCTGATCCTTCATTTATTTATGATTCATTACTTGCTGGTCATATTAATTCTGTTCTCACCCTTTTGCTTGCGATGTCTTTTGTAGATGGCTCGTCTTAGACACACTGCACGAAAGTCCGTCATCCCCTTCTTACCCTCCCGCCTTGCTGAGCGTCCGCTTCGCCGTCCCGTGGCCGGACAGTCCAGCCACTTGGAGAGACTGCACCACCTCCCCTTCTTACCCTCCCGCCTTGCTGAGCGTCCGCTTCGCCGTCCCGTGGCCGGACAGTCCAGCCACTTGGAGAGACTGCACCACCTCCCCTTCTTACCCTCCCGCCTTGCTGAGCGTCCGCTTCGCCGTCCCGTGGCCGGACAGTCCAGCCACTTGGAGAGACTGCACCACCGCCTGCATGAGGAGCAGGAACGTCGACGACAGGAGCAGCGGGGCTCTTCCTTCTCGCTCCAGTAGGAGATAGAGTCTGTGAGGAGCTGCTCCCCTGTGCTTCCCCTGGAGGCGCCCCCTGCACCACCACTGGGCGCCCCAGCTTCTGGAGTAGCTGCTGGAGGAGGCCCAGACGACGGAGGTGGCGACGACAGCTTGAGCCACGACATCGACTTCTCTGCTGACCATGAGCCGGAAGGATGGGTTGCTCGACCCATCACTCGCGACGCTGCTCGCGGGTGTCACTTCCACGACGCGCTCGACACCCTGCTACGTCGGGCACTTAACCGGCGTACTTGGTCCATCGAGTATCGCTGTGTGGTCTACCAGCATAGTCGCGGGGTCTACCCGGACCGCTGGGAGGCGACCTGTTTGGTGCGCCGTCCGGAGAACAGTCTCCAGGGCGCGGAGGCCTGCTCAGAGCACTATTCTATCTCTGAGCGGGACTCAGCTGAGGCAGCCATGCAGGATGCTGCACGGCGTGCGCTTTCGCACTACTGCTCGGTTCTCGGTGGGGTAGCTGACGGTCTCGACCTGAAGTATTACCCCCGCCGTCCATCTGGCAGCACAGGAGGCGTGATTGTTTCACCTGCTGGTGAGGACAATCCTAGGTTGAGCAGCACAGTCAACCTAGCCGCCGTGCTAAACACGGAGCTGGACCATGCATTAGACAAGCTGAGTAGGGCTTGTGCTGAGATCGCCCTGCTGCGGGCTGAGCGCGCGGAACGTCGTCACTTGGATGATGGTTCCCCCGCTCCCGTCGGGACTCAGCACCCGTATCGCTCACCTCGGCGTGGACTCCAGTCTTATGGCAATACCGACTGCAAGACCAAGATAAATCTAGAACCATAGATCGTTAGAGTTGGATCCTGTAATTAATACAGAATATATATACATAGAAGCTTCAGTCTTAGCGTTAGTCTCGGTCTTAGTTAGTCTTAGTTAGACAGGGTAGTTTGCTATATCCTGTGCATTTATGTTTGTCATGATGAACTATGTTTGGTTTGGATCTTTGTAATGACTGTCACCAGGGTGTGGGTATCCCCTGCATTTTGGCTTACCTATTATATTAATGGAGTTAGTTATATAGTTGGGAAAACCTTTATTCTACTTTCCTCTTTATCTGAGAAGCTGTGTGGTCTGCGTTGGAGATCAGTGAAGATGCTCATCTATTCAGTGCTGTTGGAGAATTCTATACTCTTTTCTTATGCTGCAAGATTTGCCAGATCAGTTCTGATGTGTGGTTGCATTCTGCAGATGTCAGAGAACAGGCGCAGAGGAGGAAGGCGTGCTCAGCAGGAGCAAGCCGCTCCGCAGGATGAGGTGCCTCAGCAGCAGCACCTACCGCCCCCGCCCCCGATGTCGATCGAGCAGATGTTTCTGATGCAGACTCAGGCAGTTCAGGCCATCGGTCAGACTCTGGCCGCCATTCAGCAGCAGCAGCAGCAGCAACAGCAGCAAGCACCACCCCAGCCTCAGATGCCTCAGATGCCCAGAGACAAGCGTGCTGAATTCATGAGAGGTCATCCCCCAACGTTTGCTCACTCTTCTGACCCCATGGATGCTGAAGATTGGCTGCGCACTGTGGAGCGGGAGTTGCATACCGCTCAGTGTGATGACAGGGAGAAAGTCTTGTATGGTCCCCGTCTGTTGAGAGGAGCAGCCCAATCATGGTGGGAGTCTTACCTCGCCACCCATGCCAACCCCGATGCCATCACCTGGGAAGAGTTCAGAGGTAGCTTTCGTCAGTACCATGTGCCTGCAGGTCTGATGACAGTGAAGAAGGAGGAGTTCCTGGCCCTTAAGCAAGGGTCATCATCTGTCAGTGAGTATCGAGACAGGTTTCTGCAGTTGTCTCGCTATGCTCCTGAGGATGTCAACACCGACGCCAAGCGACAGTACCGTTTCTTGAGAGGCTTGGTCGACCCTCTTCAGTACCAACTGATGAATCATACCTTCCCGACATTCCAGCACCTGATTGACAGAGCAATCATGACAGAAAGGAAGCGTAAGGAGATGGAGGATCGTAAGCGCAAGATCAGTGGACCCCAGCCTGGAAGCAGCGGTCGTCCTCGTTTTTCAGGCAATCAACCTCAGCAGTTCAGGCAGAACCAGCGTCCACCTCAGCAGCATCAGCAGCGTCAGCAGTATCAGCAGTTCCAAAGGCAGTATCCTCAGCACCAGTACCAGAACCGTCAGAGCAATCAATCAGGAGGTCAGTTTCAGAGGCAGAATCAGCAGACACTTCGTCTTCCTGCCCCCGCAACTCAGCAGAACAATCAGGCAGCACCAGCTCAGGTTGGAAACAGAGCATGTTTCCACTGTGGAGAGCAAGGCCATTGGGTAATGCAATGTCCGAAGAAGGCAGCCCAGCAGCAGTCAGGCCCCAATGCCCCAGCAAAGCAGAATGTGTCCCAGCCTGGAGCAGGCAACCGCCCTCAGCATCGCTATAATCACGGAAGATTGAATCACTTGGAGGCTGAAGCAGTTCAGGAGGCCCCCGACATGATAGTAGGTATGTTCCCAGTCGACTCCCATATTGCAGAAGTGTTATTTGATACTGGAGCAACGCATTCTTTCATTACTGCATCATGGGTAGAAGCACATAATCTTCCAATTACTGCCATGTCAACCCCCATTCAAATTGACTCAGCCGGTGGTAAAATTCGAGCTGATAGCATATGTTTGAATGTAAGTGTGGAAATAAGGGGGATAGCGTTTCCCGCTAACCTTATAGTAATGGGTACTCAGGGAATAGATGTCATCCTAGGGATGAATTGGCTAGATAAGTATCAGGCAGTTATCAGTTGTGATAAAAGGACAATCAAGTTGGTGTCCCCACTAGGAGAGGAAGTGGTGACCGAGTTAGTCCCGCCTGAGCCAAAGAAAGGAAGTTGTTATCAGATGGCTATCGATAGCAGTGAAGCAGACCCAATTGAGAGTATCAAGGTTGTGTCTGAATTCCCAGATGTGTTTCCAAAGGACTTACCGGGTATGCCACCAGAGCGGAAAGTTGAGTTTGCCATAGAGCTTCTTCCTGGAACTGCCCCTATCTTTAAGAGAGCTTACAGAATATCTGGACCAGAGTTGGTTGAGCTTAAGAAGCAGATTGATGAGCTGTCAGAGAAAGGTTACATCCGGCCAAGCACCTCGCCTTGGGCCGCCCCTGTCTTGTTTGTGGAGAAGAAAGATGGCACAAAGAGGATGTGTATCGATTATCGAGCTTTGAATGAAGTCACGATCAAGAACAAGTATCCCTTGCCCAGAATAGAAGATCTGTTTGACCAGTTGAGAGGAGCCAGTGTGTTCTCCAAGATTGATCTGAGGTCAGGTTATCATCAGCTCAGGATCCGACCTTCGGACATTCCGAAGACGGCGTTCATTACCAAGTATGGTTTGTATGAGTTCACAGTGATGTCTTTTGGTTTGACCAATGCACCAGCGTTCTTTATGAACTTGATGAACAGTGTATTCATGGATTATCTCGGTAAGTTTGTGGTGGTATTCATTGATGACATTCTGGTTTATTCTCAAAGCGAAGAAGAACATGCAGATCATTTGAGGATGGTATTGCAGAGATTGCGAGAGCACCAGTTGTATGCAAAGTTGAGCAAGTGTGAGTTCTGGATCAGTGAAGTCCTGTTCTTGGGTCACATAATCAACAAAGAAGGATTGGCTGTGGATCCGAAGAAAGTGGCAGACATTCTGAACTGGAAAGTGCCAACGGATGCTCGAGGAATCAAGAGCTTCATTGGAATGGCCGGATATTATCGGCGATTCATTGAAGGGTTTTCGAAGATTGCGAAACCAATGACAGCGTTGCTAGGCAACAAGGTTGAGTTCAAGTGGACCCAGAAATGTCAAGAGGCCTTCGAAGCGCTGAAAGAGAAGTTGACAACAGCGCCTGTCCTAGTCTTGCCTGATGTGCACAAGCCCTTCTCTGTGTACTGTGATGCTTGTTACACAGGTTTGGGATGCGTGTTGATGCAAGAGGGAAGAGTTGTGGCTTACTCGTCCCGACAGCTGAAGGTTCATGAGAAGAACTACCCAATCCATGATCTAGAGTTGGCAGCAGTGGTTCACGCACTGAAGACATGGAGGCACTATCTGTATGGACAGAAATGCGATGTTTACACAGACCACAAGAGTCTGAAGTACATATTCACTCAGTCAGAATTGAATATGAGGCAGCGAAGATGGTTAGAGTTGATCAAAGACTATGAGTTGGAGATCCATTACCATCCAGGCAAAGCGAACGTAGTGGCAGATGCTTTGAGCAGAAAGAGTCAAGTCAATCTGATGGTCGCTCGTCCGATGCCTTATGAGTTGGCCAAGGAGTTCGACAGGTTGAGTCTCGGATTTCTGAACAATTCGCGAGGAGTCACAGTTGAATTGGAACCTACCTTGGAGCGAGAAATCAAAGAAGCGCAGAAGAACGATGAAAAGATCAGTGAGATTCGGCGACTGATTCTAGATGGCAGAGGCAAAGATTTTCGAGAAGATGCAGAAGGCGTGATATGGTTCAAAGACCGCTTGTGTGTTCCCAATGTCCAGTCTATTCGGGAGTTGATTCTCAAGGAAGCTCATGAGACAGCCTATTCGATTCACCCTGGCAGTGAGAAGATGTATCAGGATCTGAAGAAGAAATTCTGGTGGTACGGAATGAAGAGGGAAATCGCAGAGCATGTGGCTATGTGCGATAGTTGTCGAAGAATTAAGGCAGAGCACCAGAGACCTGTTGGATTGTTGCAACCGTTGCAGATCCCTCAGTGGAAATGGGATGAGATTGGTATGGATTTCATAGTCGGATTGCCTCGCACTCGAGCCGGCTACGATTCCATTTGGGTAGTAGTGGACCGTTTGACCAAGTCAGCCCACTTCATACCTGTCAGGACCAACTACAGCAGTGCCGTATTGGCAGAACTGTACATGTCTCGGATCGTTTGTCTTCATGGTGTGCCAAAGAAGATAGTGTCAGACAGAGGAACGCAGTTCACCTCTCATTTCTGGCAGCAGTTGCATGAAGCCTTGGGCACACATCTAAATTTCAGTTCAGCTTATCATCCGTAGACAGATGGCCAGACTGAAAGGACCAATCAAATTCTCGAAGACATGTTGAGAGCCTGTGCGTTGCAAGATCAGTCCGGATGGGACAAGCGATTGCCTTATGCAGAGTTTTCCTATAACAACAGTTACCAGGCCAGTTTGAAGATGTCACCATTTCAAGCGCTTTATGGAAGAAGTTGTAGAACTCCGTTGCAATGGGATCAGCCTGGAGAGAAGCAAGTGTTTGGACCAGACATTTTGCTTGAAGCCGAAGAGAACATCAGGATGGTTCGGGAGAACCTAAAGATAGCGCAATCGAGGCAGCGAAGCTATGCAGACACAAGAAGAAGAGAGCTGAGTTTTGAAGTCGGAGACTTTGTCTATCTGAAAGTGTCACCGATCAGAGGAGTCAGAAGGTTCGGAATCAAAGGCAAGCTAGCACCCCGCTACATTGGTCCGTACCAAATCCTCTCAAAGCGTGGAGAAGTGGCCTATCAGCTCAGTCTGCCAGAGAATTTGTCAGCTGTGCATAATGTCTTTCATGTGTCTCAGTTGAAGAAGTGCTTGCGTGTGCCAGAAGAGCAGTTGCCAGTGGAAGGTCTGGAAGTCCAGGAGGACTTGACCTACGTTGAGAAGCCAGTGCAAATCCTTGAGGTTGCAGACAGAGTCACCCGAAGGAAGACCATCAGAATGTGCAAAGTTAGATGGAATCACCACTCTGAGGAAGAAGCAACCTGGGAGCGTGAAGATGATCTAGTGGCTAAGTACCCAGAGCTCTTTGCTAGCCAACCCTGAATCTCGAGGGCGAGATTCTTTTAAGGGGGATAGGTTTGTAACGCCCCGAATTTTGCAGTTGAATTTTTTTCTTTTCTTCACTCGCCAAATTCGGGCGTTACCTTTTCTTTTCTTTTTCCCCTCGCTAGACCTTGACTTTTTCCAAAGCTAGCGGGATTCGGTTTGGAATTCCCGTGTAAAGAAAAACCCTAAATTGCTTTATGTTGTTTGATGCACCATGCCGAACTATGCATTCTTTGATTGCTTGAAAGTGCAAATGCATTCATCTAGGAAGATCGGATTTCGAAAATGAGAGAAACCTTTTCTTTCTTTTTCTTTTTCTTTCTCTCTCTCCTCCCTTTTCTCTCTCCCGCGCCATGGGCTGCTCCTGGCCGGCCCAGCCGCCCCCAGCCGGCCCAGCCGCCCCCGCGCGCCCCCCCCCCTCTTGGGCCTAGGCGGCCCAACCGCCCCTCCCCTTCCCCCCACATCCCTCCCTCTCCCTCCCTCTCTCCCATTCTCTCCCTAGCCGCCGCCCTCTGCCCTGGCCGCCTGGCCGCCTGGCCGCGCGCCTGGCCGCCCACAGCCGGCCCCGGCCGCGCCCCAGCCGGCCCCAGCCCGCCCGGCCGCGCCCCCAGCCGGCCCTGGCCGCGCCCTGGCCGCCCGCCTGGCCGCGCCCCCGCCCCTGCGCCGGCCGGTTCAACCGCCCCCCGGGCCGGTTCAACCGCCCCCCCCCCCTTTTTTATTTTTTTATTTATTTATTTTGTTTTACTTTCTGTTATCATAGCTATTTTATTTTAGGTAGGCTAATCATTGTTCATGCTATTGAAATAGGAAGCTTAATTTAGAATTCCGTTACGCTAGTTGATTCATGTAATTAACTGTTTATCTCGTTCAATGTTGATCAACTTAAAATGACCAGGTTTCCATTAGTGTATATAACAGAATTCTTTTGTTAAGAACCAGTTGTAACTAATCATTAGTGCATAAGCTTTAACCCCCCTGCGAGACCCTTTCCCGTTTCTTTCTAACCTTAATGAATGCGATATCGAATGTCATACTTGATGCATATTCGCTTTACTTGTTCCCTTGTATGGTGTACTGTTCTTTTGTATTAAATATGTGGATGTATGTATGTTTGCGCTCGCATAGAGAACGATCCGGTCGAAGAGCCCGAGGAATTCGCAGGAGAAGCCCCTGAGCAGCAGTCGGTTGGTGGAGGCAAGTGTCCTTTGACCTATTTCTGTCCTATTCATTCTTTAATTCACCTCCCGCATTACACATTTATACTTAAGGATTGACTAGCTTTTGTTATCCATGTCCTTGTTTACCTATTTGGGTCGGATTATTACTGCTTAGTCTGATGCTATTGCTCAACTCTAATCAATGAACATGATGTGATTATCTATGATACGTTGTTTTCCCTTCTTATTTATGATTATACTTGTGACCTTCAAGGGGACTCGAGCGGTTTCTCGAGTGCCTCTCCGTAAGGACCTGTTCTATGGATGACCGCCCGGGAAAACAGTGCAACCATGAGGGTGGAATGGGACGCCCTTAGCTGAATAATTAGAGGAACCGGGGTGTAGTTCGCTTAGCCGTTGTGCCGTCAATGGGGCTCGGTGTATGCGGCTCGCTCTGCCAAGGTTGATTTGTCCCTTGGGGAGGAGTGCGGTACATTTAGGAAACCTAACGGGTGGCTACAGCCCCGGGGAATCTTTGTAAAGGCTACGTAGTGAGACCCTGCCTATTCACCTTGGTAGTGTTTAAGGGTTTGATCGGCCCGAGGCAAGAGGGAATCACGGCTTGTGGGTAAAGTGCGCAACCTCTGCAGAGTGTTATGAAACTGATATATCAGCCGTGCTCGCGGTTATGAGCGGCCAAGGGAGCTCCAGAGATTAGTGATACTTGATCAGAGACATTTTGGTACAGGTGGCAATGAGATTGATGATTCTGATTATGATTATGGTGCTGGTAAGTGGTATTCTTTCCGCTTGGAAAGGATACATTGGGCTAATAACTTGGGTTAATGTTAAAACCTGGCTTTCTACTAGTAAGTAATAACCTGACCAACTAAAAGCAACTGCTTGACTTATCCCCACATAAAGCTAGTCCACTACAGCCAAACAGGATGCTTGCTGAGTATGTTGATGTGTACTCACCCTTGCTCTACACACCAAACCCCCCCCCCAGGTTGTCAGCATTGCAACCACTGCTCAGGAGAAGATGAAGCTGTGGAAGGAGACTTCCAGGAGTTCCAAGACTACGACGAGTTCTAGGCGTGGGTTAGCGGCAACCCCCAGTCGGCTGCCTGTGAAGGCCGCGTTATCTACGTTTCTTTTTCGCACTTTGATTTATTGTAAGAACTATATGGACGTCTCAGACGTATGATGTAATCGACTATTATTTCCCTTTTAATGCTATTTGAGCACTGTGTGATGATGTCCATGTTATGTAACTGCTGTGTACGTGAGTAACTGATCCTGGCACGTACATGGTTCGCATTCGGTTTACCTTCTAAAAACCGGGTGTGACAGTGGGTTAGCGGCAACCCCCAGTCGGCTGCCTGTGAAGGCCGCGGTTATCTACGTTTCTTTTCCGCACTTTGATTTATTGTAAGGACTATATGGACGTCTCAGACGTATGATGTAATCGACTATTATTTCCCTTTTAATACTATTTGAGCACTGTGTGATGATGTCCATATTATGTAACTGCTGTGTACGTGAATAACTGATCCTGGCACGTACATGGTTCGCATTCGGTTTGCCTTCTAAAACCGGGTGTGACATAAGTGGTATCAAAGCCGTGCTGACTGTAGGACCGCTAACCTAGAGTAGAATGGTCGTTCTAAGGATTATAGACCTCTGTCACTGCCTTGACTTTGATATCCCTTCAAAAGTTGGTCATACCGACCAAACCTATGTTCTACTATATATTATACCTTGCTGAAAATTATGTTTTATTCTGATCCTTCATTTATTTATGATTCATTACTTGCTGGTCATATTGATTCTGTTCTCACCCTTTTGCTTGCGATGTCTTTTGTAGATGGCTCGACTTAGACACACTGCACGAAAGTCTGTCATCCCCTTCTTACCCTCCCGCCTTGCTGAGCGTCCGCTTCGCCGTCCCGTGGCCGGACAGTCCAGCCACTTGGAGAGACTGCACCACCGCCTGCATGAGGAGCAGGAACGTCGACGACAGGAGCAGCAGGGCTCTTCCTTCTCGCTCCAGCAGGAGATAGAGTCTGTGAGGAGCTGCTCCCCCGTGCTTCCCCTGGAGGCGCCCCCTGCACCACCACTGGGCGCCCCAGCTTCTGGAGTAGCTGCTGGAGGAGACCCAGACGACGGAGGTGGCGACGACAGCCCGAGCCACGACACCGACCTCTCTGCTAACCATGAGCCGGAAGGATGGGTTGCTCGACCCATCACTCGCGACGCTGCTCGCGGGTGTCACTTCCACGACGCGCTCGACACCCTGCTACGTCGGGCACTTGACCGGCGTACTTGGTCCATCGAGTATCGCTGTGTGGTCTACCAGCATAGTCGCGGGGTCTACCCGGACCGCTGGGAGGCAGCCTGTTTGGTGCGCCGTCCGGAGAACAGTCTCCAGGGCGCGGAGGCTTGCTCAGAGCACTATTCTATCTCTGAGCGGGACTCAGCTGAGGCGGCCATGCAGGATGCTGCACGGCGTGCGCTTTCGCACTACTGCTCGGTTCTCGGTGGGGTAGCTGACGGTCTCGACCTGAAGTATTACCCCCGCCGTCCATCTGGCAGCACAGGAGGCGTGATTGTTTCACCTGCTGGTGAGGACAATCCTAGGTTGAGCAGCACAGTCAACCTAGCCGCCGTGCTAAACACGGAGCTGGACCATGCATTAGACGAGCTGAGTAGGGCTCGTGCTGAGATCGTCCTGCTGCGGGCTGAGCGAGTGGAACGTCGTCACTTGGATGATGGTTCCCCCGCTCCCGTCGGGACTCAGCACCCGTACCGCTCACCTCGGCGTGGACACCAGTCTTATGGCAATCCCGACTGCAAGACCAAGATAAATCTAGAACCATAGCTCGTTAGAGTTGGATCTTGTAATTAATACGAAATATATATACATAGAAGCTTCAGTCTTAGCGTTAGTCTCGCTGTTAGTTAGTCTTAGTTAGACAGGGTAGTTTGCTATATCCTGTGCATTTATGTTTGTCATGATGAACTATGTTTGGTTTGGATCTTTGTAATGACTGTCACCAGAGTGTGGGTATCTCCTGCATTTTGGTTTACCTATTATGTTAATGGAGTTAGTTATATAGTTGGGAAACCCTTTATTCTACTTTCCTCTTTATCTGAGAAGCTGTGTGGTCTGCGATGGAGATCAGTGAAGATGCTCATCTGTTCAGTGCTGTTGGAGAATTCTATACTCTTTTTTTATGCTGCAAGATTTGCCAGATCAGTTCTGATGTGTGGTTGCATTCTGCAGATGTCAGAGAACAGGCGCAGAGGAGGAAGGCGTGCTCAGCAGGAGCGAGCCACTCCGCAGGATGAGGTGCCCCAGCAGCAGCACCTGCCACCCTCGCCCCCGATGTCGATCGAGCAGATGTTTCTGATGCAGACTCAGGCAGTTCAAGCCATCGGTCAGACTCTGGCCGCCATTCAGCAGCAGCAGCAGCAGCAACAGCAGCAAGCACCACCCCAGCCTCAGATGCCCAGAGACAAGCGTGCTAAATTCATGAGAGGTCATCCCCCAACGTTCGCTCACTCTTCTGACCCCATGGATGCTGAAGATTGGCTACGCACTGTGGAGCGGGAGTTGCATACCGCTCAGTGTGACGACAGGGAGAAAGTCTTGTATGGTCCCCGTCTGTTGAGAGGAGCAGCCCAATCATGGTGGGAGTCTTACCTCGCCACCCATGCCAACCCCGATGCCATCACCTGGGAAGAGTTCAGAGGTAGCTTTCGTCAGTACCATGTGCCTGCAGGTCTGATGACAGTGAAGAAGGAGGAGTTCCTGGCCCTTAAGCAAGGGTCATCATCTGTCAGTGAGTATCAAGACAGGTTTCTGCAGTTGTCTCGCTATGCTCCTGAGGATGTCAACACCGACGCCAAGCGACAGTACCGTTTCTTGAGAGGCTTGGTTGACCCTCTGCAGTACCAACTGATGAATCATACCTTCCCGACATTCCAGCACCTGATTGACAGAGCAATCATGACAGAAAGGAAGCGTAAGGAGATGGAGGATCGTAAGCGCAAGATCAGTGGACCCCAGCCTGGAAGCAACAGCCGCCCTCGTTTCTCAAGCAATCAACCTCAGCAGTTCAGGCAGAACCAGCGTCCACCTCAGCAGCATCAGCAGTTCCAAAGGCAGTATCCTCAGCACCAGTACCAGAACCGTCAGAGCAATCAGTCAGGAGGTCAGTTTTAGAGGCAGAATCAGCAGACACCTCGTCTTCCTGCCCCAGCAAACCAGCAGAACAGTCAGGCAGCACCAGCTCAGGTTGGAAACAGAGCATGTTTCCACTGTGGAGAGCAAGGCCATTGGGTGATGCAATGTCCGAAGAAGGCAGCCCAGCAGCAGTCAGGCCCCAATGCCCCGGCAAAATAGAATGTGTCTCAGCCTGGAGCAGGCAATCGCCCTCAGCCGCGCTATAATCATGGGAGACTGAACCACTTGGAGGCTGAAGCAGTTCAGGAGACCCCCGACATGATAGTAGGTATGTTCCCAGTCGACTCCCATATTGCAGAAGTGTTATTTGATACTGGAGCAACACATTCTTTCATTACTGCATCGTGGGTAGAAGCACATAATCTTCCAATTACTACCATGTCAACCCCCATTCAAATTGACTCAGCCGGTGGTAGAATTCGAGCTGATAGCATATGTTTGAATGTAAGTGTGGAAATAAGGGGGATAGCGTTTCCCGCTAACCTTATAGTAATGGGTACTTAGGGAATAGATGTCATCCTAGGGATGAATTGGCTAGATAAGTATCAGGCAGTTATCAGTTGTGATAAAAGGACAATCAAGTTGGTGTCCCCACTAGGAGAGGAAGTGGTGACCGAGTTAGTCCCGCCTGAGCCGAAGAGAGGAAGTTGTTATCAGATGGCTGTCGATAGCAGTGAAGCAGACCCAATTGAGAGTATCAAGGTTGTGTCTGAATTCCCAGATGTGTTTCCAAAGGATTTACCGGGTATGCCACCAGAGCGGAAAGTTGAATTCGCCATAGAGCTTCTTCCTGGAACCGCCCCTATCTTTAAGAGAGCTTACAGAATATCCGGACCAGAGTTGGTTGAGCTTAAGAAGCAGATTGATGAGCTGTCAGAGAAAGGTTACATCCGGCCAAGCACCTCGCCTTGGGCCGCCCCTGTCCTGTTTGTGGAGAAGAAAGATGGCACCAAGAGGATGTGTATCGATTATCGAGCTTTGAATGAAGTCACGATCAAGAACAAGTACCCTTTGCCCAGAATAGAAGATCTGTTCGACCAGTTGAGAGGAGCCAGTGTGTTCTCCAAGATTGATCTGAGGTCAGGTTATCATCAGCTCAGGATCCGACCTTCGGACATTCCGAAGACGGCATTCATTACCAAGTATGGTTTGTATGAGTTCACAGTGATGTCTTTTGGTTTGACCAATGCACCAGCGTTCTTCATGAACTTGATGAACAGTGTATTCATGGATTATCTCGATAAGTTTGTGGTGGTATTCATTGATGACATTCTGGTTTATTCTCAAAGCGAAGAAGAACATGCAGATCATTTGAGGATGGTATTACAGAGATTGCGAGAGCACCAGTTGTATGCAAAGTTGAGCAAGTGTGAGTTCTGGATCAGTGAAGTCCTGTTCTTGGGTCACATAATCAACAAAGAAGGATTGGCTGTGGATCCGAAGAAAGTGGCAGACATTCTGAACTGGAAAGCGCCAACGGATGCTCGAGGAATCAAGAGCTTCATTGGAATGGCCGGATATTATCGGTGATTCATTGAAGGGTTTTCGAAGATTGCGAAACCAATGACAGCGTTGCTAGGCAACAAGGTTGAGTTCAAGTGGACCCAGAAATGTCAAGAGGCCTTCGAAGCGCTGAAAGAGAAGTTGACTACAGCGCCTGTCCTAGTCTTGCCTGATGTGCACAAGCCCTTCTCGGTGTACTGTGATGCTTGTTACACAGGTTTGGGATGCGTGTTGATGCAAGAGGGAAGAGTTGTGGCTTACTCGTCCCGACAGCTGAAGGTTCATGAGAAGAACTACCCAATCCATGACCTAGAGTTGGCAGCAGTGGTTCACGCACTGAAGACATGGAGGCACTATCTGTATGGACAGAAATGCGATGTTTACACAGACCACAAGAGTCTGAAGTACATATTCACTCAGTCAGAATTGAATATGAGACAGCGAAGATGGTTAGAGTTGATTAAAGACTATGAGTTGGAGATCCATTACCATCCAGGCAAAGCAAACGTAGTGGCAGATGCTTTGAGCAGAAAGAGTCAAGTCAATCTGATGGTCGCTCGTCCGATGCCTTATGAGCTGGCCAAGGAGTTCGACAGGTTGAGTCTCGGATTTCTGAACAATTCGCGAGGAGTCACAGTTGAATTGGAACCTTGTAACACCCTGAATTTGGGGGTATAAAATTTCTTTGCTCATATTCACAAATTCAGGTGTTACTTCCTTTTCTCATCCTTTCTCTTTCTTTTCTCTCTCAATTCTATAGGAGCTAAGTGCTTGTTTTACTTGTAATTATAGTCTATTATGTTAAACCCTAGTGGAGTATGAATTGTTGCATCATGTTGAACCCTAGATTTCACTTTTTGTTTGGTGCATAATTCTCAAAAGGTCTAATTTGAATTTGGGGCTTATTTGAATTTGAATCAAATAGAATAAATAAAAGAAAAGGGAGAAACAATTCAAAATAAAAGAAAAAGGTAAAACAGCCCAACCCAGCCGCCCCCCCCGGCCTTTCGGCCCAGCCGGCCCATCTCTCCCGCGCGCGCGCCTCCCTCCCCTCCTCTCTCTGCGCAGCGGGCCCCACCTGTCGGCGCCCGCTTTCCCCGTGCGCGCTCGCTCCCTCGCTCTCTCTCTGCTCGCGGGCCCGGGGTGTCAGCCCCGTCTTCCTCGCGTAACCGCCGCCGAGTCGCGCGCGCCCGCGGTCTCCGCGCCCACGTCGCGCGTGGGGAGCTCGCCCCACCTCGCCCTCGGCCACTTGAGCCCCGAGTCCCACTCGCCCTCGCCCCCTCCCTCATTTGCGCACCAACCGGCCCCCTCTCTCGCCCTCTCCCTCGCTGCGCGCACGCGCAGAGCACCGCCGCCATAACCCCCGCCGTCCCGAGCTCGGTTCCTCGTCGCCGGTGGAGCTCCGCCGCGCCCGTAGCCCCGGTGAGCTCCGCTCTGGCGTCCGCAACCCGGAACGCGCCCCAATTCCCTCTTCCCCTCCCTAATTCTCTCTGCCCGCGCTCACCCGTCGTCCGCCGTGCAGCCGCCGCCGTCGCCTCGGGCCACCGTCGCGTCTCCGTCGCTGCCGAGAGGTCCCTGGGTTTCGCCGTGAGGTAAGGAACCTCCCCCGCCCCTATTGCCCTTTGTCTTGCTCTCTGTTGCATGTGATTGCTCGCCGGAGTAGAGAAACCCCGCCGCCGAGCCGCCCCGCCGTGAATCGCCCCCCTCCGGTGCCCCTGCCCCGACCCAGACCCCACCAGAGAGTTCCCCGTGCCCTCCCCAGCCTCTCCGGCCACTCAGGTCGCCCCGGGAGCCCGCCAGGCCCCCGCTCCCCTCGTCTCCGGCGAGCTCCTCCGCCACTGGCGCGAGCGCCGCCGCCCCAGCTAGCCGTAGGAGAGACTCAGCCTGGCCACCCAATCCCCGCCGTTCACCCGAGATCGGGCGGCCCTGATTTAATTAGCCCCGCCTCTCTGCCACCCGACCCCACTTGTCAGCTCGCCCGCGCGCTCGCGCTGTCCGCCCGGCCCCGCCTGTCGGTCCGCCCGCGCGCTCTGCCCGCCCGGTCCCGCCTGCCAGCCGCCCACGCGCGCTCTGCCCGCCCGGCCCCGCCTGTCAGCCACCCCGAGCCGCCGCGCGCCCGCGCGCCCGCCGCAGGATCTAATCCTAGCCGTTGATCTGAGATCTAACGGCTGTAAGCGCCCGATACCCCTTCGCCCGCGCCTTTTCTTAAAAGACCCCTCGGTTTTCTGGATTTTGCGCCCGCCGTCCCTGGTTTCTCGCAGTTAAGTCCTCAGCCCTTTTACTTAATTCAAAATAGGTCCCTAGGGCATATTTTTAACCCCTAAACTTGTAAAATTCATAACTTTGCCATATGAACTCCAAATTAGGTGCTTCAAATTGCAAAATGTTCATAAAATTATTATCTATCTGATTATGCACTGTTTTCCTGCTGTTTCCATGTTCCAATTAATGGTTAATCTTCAGGATAGGATTAAGGTTATTGGAACTCTATTTTGGGATAAATGAAAGGTAGTAGACTTTAATAAAAGTTGGAGCACTTAAGTTTGTGGACTCAAACCCTTAAGTTTAGGAACTTAAACCAGATAATTATTTAATTCCACCCCTGACTTAAACCTGAGTAGTGGATAATGACTCATTTTGTGTAGTCCTCTACCCCAGACCTAGGGAACACCAAAGTGCCTATCCCTTTTCTGTTATGATCTTGTGACCACTCTCTGCTGCATATGTTTGGTATATTGTTTTTGTTTGTTATTTTCCCAAGTGCATAGTGTGAATGATTGCTTTACGTAGACAACGAGCAGTCTGTGTTTCCCGAGGCAGTTGCAGAGGAAGTCCCTGATCAGCAGCTTGGTGAAGGCAAGTGTCCTCAGTCCCATTATGTCCCATTTACTTTATAATACACTGTCCCGCATTACTTACTTGAAACCTAAGGATTGACTAGCTTTACACTTTACTTTATCCTTGATGACCTTATGGGCTATTATGGTTAGCATTCTGCTACTGCCTTAACTTAATCAATGAACATGATGTGAATATTTATGATACTGTTATCCTGATAATGTTGATGACCTTGTGATACTCTAGGGGGCTCAGGCTGTTTCCTGAGTACCTCTCCGTAAGGACCTGTTCGTTGAGAGACCACCCGGGATAACAGTGCAACCATGAGGGTGAAATGGGGCGCCCTTAGCTAAGTAATTAGAGGAACTAGAGGTGTAGTTGCTTCGCCGTCGTGCCGTCAATGGGGTCCAGGCACAGTGCTTGCTCTGCCGAGGCTGAGTGCCGAGGTTCTTTCGTTTTGCTTTTTGTTAGTCACTCTCCTGCGGGGAGGGGTACTGTGTTTATCAAACTGGAGAAACCTAACGGGCAGCTATGATCTCTAGGGAATCTTTGTAAAAGCTACGTAGTGATACCCTGCTGGACCACCTAGGTAGTGGTCAATGGGGATTAGCTCTCCCCGGGCAGAAAGGGCATCAGGACTCATGGGTAAAGTGTGCGACCTCTGCAGAGGGTAGTGAAACTGATATATCAGCCGTGCTCACGGTTAAGAGCAACCTTGGGATCCTCTTTGATTAGAGATACAAATGGTTCGAGATACAAGGAATATGTTATGATTTTGGTTCGAGTATGATGATGTTGTTCCTCGATGAGGAAAGGGTTCATGGGCTGGTTAACGATAAAATCTGGCTTCTACTAATGATAAATACCTGACCAACTAAAAGCAACTGCTTGAGCCTAACCCCACATAAAGCTAGTCCACTTCAGCCAAACGGGACATTTGCTGAGTACGTTGATGTGTACTCATCCTTGCTTTACCACAAAACACCAGGTTGTCCGCATTGTAACCACTGCTCCGGAGAAGGCGAAGCCGTGGAAGGAGACTTCCAGGAGTTTCAAGACTACGATGAATTCTAGGTGTGGGTTGGCGGCAACCCCCAGTCAGCTGCCTGTGAAGGCCTTATCTTTACTGCGTTTCGCTTAGCACTTTGATCTAACTGTTAAGTCGATGACTATGTGGATGTCTATGACTCTGTGATGTAATAAGTTTTTACTCTTTTATGTTATTATTCGAGCATTGTGCGATGATGTTCATTTATGTAATCGCTGTGTACGTGAGTTCTGATCCTGGCACGTACATAGTTCGCATTCGGTTTGCCTTCTGAAACCGGGTGTGACATAAGTGGTATCAAAGCCGTGCTGACTGTAGGACCGCTGACCTAGAGTAGCACTGGTCGTACTAAGGACTATTGACCCTCCCCTCTCACCTTGACCTCTGATGTTACTTCAAAAGTCGGTCACCTCGACCAACCATATGTTTTACCACATATATATATATACTATATTATACCTTGTTAAAATTTTTATCTTGTTCTGTCTATGGTTTACTCACTTGTCATATTAGTTCTGCTCTTACTCTTATGCTTACGGTGTCTTTTGTAGATGGCTCGTCTTAGACACACTGCACGTAAGTCGGTGATTCCTTTCCTGCCGTCTCGACTTGCGGAGCGTCCTCTGCACCGCACCGTGTCCGGTCAGTCGAGTCACCTGGAGAGGCTGCACCACCGCCTGCGTGAGGAGCAGGAACGCCGACGCCAGCACGGAGAGCAGCAGGGCTCTTCCTCCTCATCCCAGCATGAGGTGGAGTCCGTGAGGCCCCGTTCCTCTGTTGCCCAGCTGGAGGCGCCCCTTGCACCACCGCGGGACGCTCCGGCTGTTGGAGGAGGACCTGGAGGAGATCCCGACGACGACGACTCAGACCACAGCTCGGAGTCTTCTGAGCCGCAGGAGGCGGAAGGATGGGTCGCCCGACCCATCACCCGTGACGCCGCTCGCGGTTGTCACTTCCACGACGCACTCGACACCTTGCTGCGCCAGGCTTTCGACCGGCACACCTGGTCGATCGAGTATCGTTGTGTGGTTTACCAGCACAGTCGCGGGAGGTACTCGGACCGCTGGGAGGCTACCTGCCTAGTTCGCCGTCCGGAGGATGACCTCCGGGGTGCGGAGGCCGTTTCGGAGCACTATTCCATCTCCGAGAGGGACACTGCAGAAGCGGCTATGCAGGATGCAGCACGGCGTGCACTCTCTCAGTACTGTTCTTTGTTCGGTGGGGTGGCCGACGGTCTTAACCTTCGGTACTACCCCCGCCGCCCTACTGGCAGCACAGAGAGTGTGGTTGTCTCACCTGTTGGTGAGGCTAACCCTAGGTTGAGCAGCACAGTCAACCTAGTCGCAGTGCTTAACACTGAGCTGGACCACTCTCTGGACGAGCTGAGCAGGGCTCGAACGGAGATTGCGGAGTTGCGTGCTGAGCTGGCAGAGCGCCATCACCAGGAGGGTGGTTCTCCCGCTCCTGTTGGGACTCAGCACCCATACCGCTCGCCGCCACGTGGTCATCACACTTATGGTTCCCCTGTCTGTAAGACCAGGATAGATCTGGATCCTTAGATCGTTAGCGTCGAAGTTTGTAATAATTCTTAAGTCAGATGTCTCAGTCTTAGATAGTTAGTTTAGTTCGCTTATCAGTTGCTTCCATTTAGTTTAGTTTGCTTATCAGTTGCTTTCATGCTTGTTATGATGAACTTGTGCTGGATTCGAATCTTTGTAATGACTGTTGCCAACCTGTGGGTTTCCCCTGCAGTTTGGCCTAGCTAGTAATGTTAATGAAGTCAGTTATTTAGTTGGGAAGCCATTTACTTCTACTTTCCTTCTTATCTGAGAAGCTGTGTTGAATCATAATGAGGATCAGTGAGGCTTTTTGTTCACTCAGTGTCATGAAGAATTCTGAATTCCCTTTTCTTATGCTGGAGGGTTGTAAGATCAATGCTGATGTATGAATGCCTTCCACAGATGTCTGACAACAGGCGCCGATGCAACAGGCGTGCTCAGCAAGAGCAGCATGACCAGCAGGAGGAGCACCAGAGGCAGCCTCCCCCACCACCCCCGATGACAGTGGAGCAGATGTTCTTGATGCAGACTCAGGCAGTGCAGGCCATTGGGCAGACTCTGGCGGCCATGCAGCAGGCTCAACAGCAACCTCAACCCCAATTGCAAGTGCAGATGCCCCAGATGCCACGAGATAAGCGTGGTGAGTTCATGAGAGGGCACCCTCCTACCTTCGCCCATTCCGCCGACCCCATGGATGCAGAAGACTGGCTGCGCGCAGTGGAGAGAGAACTGCGCACCGCTCAATGTGACGACAGGGAGAAGGTTCTGTATGGCCCCCGTCAGCTAAGGGGAGCAGCCCAGTCCTGGTGGGAGTCCTACCTCGCCACACATGCTGACCCCGAGGCCATCACCTGGGAGGAATTCAGTGAGAGTTTCCGCAGATACCATGTGCCAGAGGGACTGATGATCGTGAAGAAGGAGGAGTTTCTGGCTCTGAAGCAGGGACCCCTGTCTGTTAGTGAATACAGAGACAAGTTTCTGCAGCTATCTCGTTATGCACCTGAGGATGTCAACACTGATGCTAAAAGGCAGTACAGGTTCATGAGGGGTTTGGTGGATCCCCTGCATTACCAGCTGATGAATCACACCTTCCCCACCTTCCAGCACCTGATCGATAGGGCAATTATGACTGAGAAGAAGCGTAAGGATATGGAAGATCGGAAGCGCAAGATGAGTGGACCCCAGACCGGAGGCATCAGCCGTCCACGTTTCTCAGGCAGTTCATCTCAGCAAGGCAGGCCTGGTTACCCACAAGGATATCAGAATCAGAACCAGCGTCCGCATCAGCAGCAGTTTCAGAGGCAGTATCAGCAGCAGCAGCAGCAGCATCGTCAGAACAGCCAGCAGGGAGGTAATCAGTATCAGAAGCAGAACAACCAGGCACCTCGCCTTCCTGCCTCAGCAGCAAACCAGAGCAACCAGGCAGCCCCAGCACAAGGAGGAGGCAGAGGATGTTTCCACTGTGGAGAACAAGGCCACTGGGCGATGCAATGCCCAAAGAAGGCGGCGCAGCAGCAGACCAACCCCAATGCTCCAACAAGGCAAGGTGTACTGCAGCCGGTAGCAGGCAATCGTAACCAAGCGTACAACCGTGGAAAGGTGAACCACTTGGAGGCCGAAGCGATCCAGGATGCACCAGATGTGGCAGTAGGTATGTTTTCAGTCGAATCTCATCCCACGAAAGTGCTATTTGATACTGGTGCAACTCATTCATTTGTCACTGCAACCTGGGTAGAATTGCATAACATCTCAGTAGAGGCAATGATGCCGCCCATGAGGATTAATTCAGTTGGTGGCAAGGTGCAAACAGATAAAATATGCTCAAATATAAGGGTGGAAATAAGGGGGATAGGGTTCCCCAGTGACTTAATAGTAATAGACACCCCTGGGATAGATGTTAT
Source organism: Zea luxurians (assembly GCA_029449295.1). Classification (NCBI taxonomy): domain Eukaryota; kingdom Viridiplantae; phylum Streptophyta; class Magnoliopsida; order Poales; family Poaceae; genus Zea; species Zea luxurians. The sequence continues at coordinate 241,574 of JAOPSE010000581.1, forward strand.
TCTAGGGATGAATTGGTTAATGAAGTATGAAGCGAATATTAGCTGTGACAAGAGGACCGTAACATTAAAGTCCCCGTCAGGAGAGGAGGTAGTGGCCGAGCTAAGGATGCCTAAATCAGCGGAGGGTGTCTGTCACCAGATCTCAGTTGATAGTAAGGAACCCAACCCGCTCGAGACTATCAAGGTAGTGTCGGACTTTCCGGACGTATTTCCCGAGGAGCTAACGGGCATGCCACCCGAGAGAAAGGTTGAGTTTGCCATAGAGCTTATCCCTGGTACCGCCCCCATTTCCAAAAGGGCCTACCGAGTGTCTGGACCAGAACTGGTGGAACTCAAGAAGCAGATAGATGAGATGTTAGAGAAGGGTTACATCAGACCAAGTACCTCGCCTTGGGCCGCTCCGGTGTTGTTTGTAGAGAAGAAAGATGGTACCAAAAGGATGTGCATAGACTACAGAGCCTTGAATGAAGTCACTGTCAAGAACAAGTACCCCCTGCCAAGGATAGAAGATTTGTTCGACCAGCTCAGAGGTGCCAGCGTATTCTCGAAGATAGATCTGAGGTCAGGCTACCATCAACTCAGAATCCGACCCTCGGACATACCGAAGACAGCATTCATCACCAAGTATGGGTTATATGAATTCACAGTTATGTCCTTTGGTTTGACAAATGCGCCAGCTTTCTTTATGTACCTGATGAACAGTGTGTTCATGGATTATCTGGACAAGTTTGTGGTAGTGTTTATCGATGACATTCTCATATATTCCAAAAGTGAGGAAGAGCATGTGGAGCATTTGAAGATGGTATTGCAAAGGCTACGAGAGCAACAGCTGTATGCCAAGCTAAGCAAATGCGAGTTCTGGATTCATGAAGTCTTGTTTCTGGGTCACATCATAAATCAAGATGGGTTGGCAGTGGATCCAAAGAAAGTGGCAGATATCCTGAACTGGAAAGCACCAAAGGATGTTCGTGGGATCAAGAGCTTCATTGGAATGGCTGGGTATTACCGGCGTTTCATCGAAGGCTTCTCAAAGATTGCAAGACCGATGACAGCGTTACTAGCGAAGAAAGTTGAGTTCAAGTGGACCCAAAAGTGTCAGGAAGCATTTGAAGAACTGAAAAATAGATTGACCACAGCTCCGGTGTTAGTCCTGCCTGATGTTCACAAGCCATTCTCAGTGTATTGTGATGCTTCTTACACCGGATTGGGATGCGTGCTAATGCAAGAAGGAAGAGTTGTAGCATATTCATCTCGACAGCTGAAGATCCATGAGAAAAATTATCCCACACATGACCTGGAGTTGGCAGCAGTAGTTCATGCTTTGAAGACCTGGAGACATTACCTGTATGGGCAGAAGTGTGACGTTTATACAGATCATAAAAGTCTGAAGTACATATTTACCCAGTCAGAGTTAAACATGAGGCAGCGAAGATGGTTGGAATTGATCAAAGACTATGAGATGGAGATACATTACCATCCAGGCAAGGCCAACGTGGTTGCAGATGCTTTGAGCAGGAAGAGTCAAGTCAATATGTTGGCCATGTACCCAATGCCATATGAGTTAGCCAAGGAGTTCGACAGACTGAGTCTCGGTTTCCTGAACAGCACGCAAGGAGTAACAGTGGAATTAGAGCCCACCCTAGAGCGGGAGATCAAAGAAGGACAGAAGGATGATGAAAGCATCAACAAAATCCGGCAGCTAATCTTAGAAGGAAGAGGCAAAGACTTTCGAGAGGATGAAGAGGGGGTAATATGGTTCAAGGATCGATTGTGTGTCCCCGACCTCAAACCTATTCGGGAGCTGATCCTAAAGGAAGCTCATGAGACAGCCTACTCCATACACCCGGGAAGTGAAAAGATGTATCAGGATTTAAAGAGGAGGTTTTGGTGGTATGGCATGAAAAGAGAGATCGCAGAATATGTTGCCATCTGTGATAGCTGTCAGAGAACCAAAGCAGAGCATCAAAGGCCCGCCGGATTGTTGCAGCCATTGCGGATTCCTCAGTGGAAGTGGGATGAGATCGGGATGGATTTTATAGTTGGCCTACCTCGTACCCGGGCCGGTTATGATTCCATCTGGGTGGTTGTGGACCGATTGACAAAGGTGGCCCATTTCATACCTGTGAAGACCACATATACCGGAGCAACATTAGCTGAGTTATACATGTCACGGATAGTTTGCCTTCATGGTGTGCCGAAGAAGATAGTGTCAGATCGAGGAACGCAGTTCACCTCTCATTTTTGGCAGCAGCTACAAGAAGCTTTGGGCACCCATTTGAACTTCAGCTCGGCTTATCATCCGCAGACAGACGGTCAGACTGAAAGAACTAATCAGATCCTAGAGGATATGCTGAGAGCCTGTGCGTTGCAAGACAAGTCAGGATGGGATAAAAGGTTACCTTATGCAGAATTCTCCTACAACAATAGTTACCAAGCCAGCTTGAAGATGTCGCCGTTTCAAGCACTCTATGGACGGAGTTGTAGGACTCCACTGCATTGGGACCAGCCTGGTGAGAGACAGGTGTTTGGCCCCGACATCTTGCGTGAAGCCGAAGAGAATATCAAAATGGTTCGGGAGAATCTGAAGATAGCACAATCAAGGCAGCGAAGCTATGCGGACCGAAGGAGAAGAGAACTGAGTTTCGAAGTGGGAGATTACGTCTATCTGAAGGTGTCACCTATCAGGGGAGTCAGAAGGTTCGGAGTTAAAGGCAAGTTAGCACCCCGGTACGTTGGACCATATCAGATTCAAGCAAAGCGTGGAGAAGTGGCTTATCAACTCGACCTACCAGAAAGTTTGTCGGCAGTACACAATGTGTTCCACGTGTCGCAACTGAAGAAGTGTCTACGAGTACCAGAAGAACAGTTGCCAGTGGAGGGTTTGGAAGTCCAGGAGGATCTGACATACATAGAGAAGCCAACGCAGATTCTGGAGTTTGCAGACAGAGTCACCCGGAGGAGTACCATCAGAATATGCAAAGTCAGATGGGGTCACCATTCGGAGGAAGAAGCAACCTGGGAACGAGAAGATGACCTGAAGGCCAAATACCCTGAACTCTTTGCTGACCAACCTTGAATCTCGGGGGCGAGATTCTTTTAAGGGGGATAGGTTTGTAACACCCTGAATTTGGGGGTATAAAATTTCTTTGCTCATATTCACAAATTCAGGTGTTACTTCCTTTTCTCATCCTTTCTCTTTCTTTTCTCTCTCAATTCTATAGGAGCTAAGTGCTTGTTTTACTTGTAATTATAGTCTATTATGTTAAACCCTAGTGGAGTATGAATTGTTGCATCATGTTGAACCCTAGATTTCACTTTTTGTTTGGTGCATAATTCTCAAAAGGTCTAATTTGAATTTGGGGCTTATTTGAATTTGAATCAAATAGAATAAATAAAAGAAAAGGGAGAAACAATTCAAAATAAAAGAAAAAGGTAAAACAGCCCAACCCAGCCGCCCCCCCGGCCTTTCGGCCCAGCCGGCCCATCTCTCCCGCGCGCGCGCCTCCCTCCCCTCCTCTCTCTGCGCAGCGGGCCCCACCTGTCGGCGCCCGCTTTCCCCGTGCGCGCTCGCTCCCTCGCTCTCTCTCTGCTCGCGGGCCCGGGGTGTCAGCCCCGTCTTCCTCGCGTAACCGCCGCCGAGTCGCGCGCGCCCGCGGTCTCCGCGCCCACGTCGCGCGTGGGGAGCTCGCCCCACCTCGCCCTCGGCCACTTGAGCCCCGAGTCCCACTCGCCCTCGCCCCCTCCCTCATTTGCGCACCAACCGGCCCCCTCTCTCGCCCTCTCCCTCGCTGCGCGCACGCGCAGAGCACCGCCGCCATAACCCCCGCCGTCCCGAGCTCGGTTCCTCGTCGCCGGTGGAGCTCCGCCGCGCCCGTAGCCCCGGTGAGCTCCGCTCTGGCGTCCGCAACCCGGAACGCGCCCCAATTCCCTCTTCCCCTCCCTAATTCTCTCTGCCCGCGCTCACCCGTCGTCCGCCGTGCAGCCGCCGCCGTCGCCTCGGGCCACCGTCGCGTCTCCGTCGCTGCCGAGAGGTCCCTGGGTTTCGCCGTGAGGTAAGGAACCTCCCCCGCCCCTATTGCCCTTTGTCTTGCTCTCTGTTGCATGTGATTGCTCGCCGGAGTAGAGAAACCCCGCCGCCGAGCCGCCCCGCCGTGAATCGCCCCCCTCCGGTGCCCCTGCCCCGACCCAGACCCCACCAGAGAGTTCCCCGTGCCCTCCCCAGCCTCTCCGGCCACTCAGGTCGCCCCGGGAGCCCGCCAGGCCCCCGCTCCCCTCGTCTCCGGCGAGCTCCTCCGCCACTGGCGCGAGCGCCGCCGCCCCAGCTAGCCGTAGGAGAGACTCAGCCTGGCCACCCAATCCCCGCCGTTCACCCGAGATCGGGCGGCCCTGATTTAATTAGCCCCGCCTCTCTGCCACCCGACCCCACTTGTCAGCTCGCCCGCGCGCTCGCGCTGTCCGCCCGGCCCCGCCTGTCGGTCCGCCCGCGCGCTCTGCCCGCCCGGTCCCGCCTGCCAGCCGCCCACGCGCGCTCTGCCCGCCCGGCCCCGCCTGTCAGCCACCCCGAGCCGCCGCGCGCCCGCGCGCCCGCCGCAGGATCTAATCCTAGCCGTTGATCTGAGATCTAACGGCTGTAAGCGCCCGATACCCCTTCGCCCGCGCCTTTTCTTAAAAGACCCCTCGGTTTTCTGGATTTTGCGCCCGCCGTCCCTGGTTTCTCGCAGTTAAGTCCTCAGCCCTTTTACTTAATTCAAAATAGGTCCCTAGGGCATATTTTTAACCCCTAAACTTGTAAAATTCATAACTTTGCCATATGAACTCCAAATTAGGTGCTTCAAATTGCAAAATGTTCATAAAATTATTATCTATCTGATTATGCACTGTTTTCCTGCTGTTTCCATGTTCCAATTAATGGTTAATCTTCAGGATAGGATTAAGGTTATTGGAACTCTATTTTGGGATAAATGAAAGGTAGTAGACTTTAATAAAAGTTGGAGCACTTAAGTTTGTGGACTCAAACCCTTAAGTTTAGGAACTTAAACCAGATAATTATTTAATTCCACCCCTGACTTAAACCTGAGTAGTGGATAATGACTCATTTTGTGTAGTCCTCTACCCCAGACCTAGGGAACACCAAAGTGCCTATCCCTTTTCTGTTATGATCTTGTGACCACTCTCTGCTGCATATGTTTGGTATATTGTTTTTGTTTGTTATTTTCCCAAGTGCATAGTGTGAATGATTGCTTTACGTAGACAACGAGCAGTCTGTGTTTCCCGAGGCAGTTGCAGAGGAAGTCCCTGATCAGCAGCTTGGTGAAGGCAAGTGTCCTCAGTCCCATTATGTCCCATTTACTTTATAATACACTGTCCCGCATTACTTACTTGAAACCTAAGGATTGACTAGCTTTACACTTTACTTTATCCTTGATGACCTTATGGGCTATTATGGTTAGCATTCTGCTACTGCCTTAACTTAATCAATGAACATGATGTGAATATTTATGATACTGTTATCCTGATAATGTTGATGACCTTGTGATACTCTAGGGGGCTCAGGCTGTTTCCTGAGTACCTCTCCGTAAGGACCTGTTCGTTGAGAGACCACCCGGGATAACAGTGCAACCATGAGGGTGAAATGGGGCGCCCTTAGCTAAGTAATTAGAGGAACTAGAGGTGTAGTTGCTTCGCCGTCGTGCCGTCAATGGGGTCCAGGCACAGTGCTTGCTCTGCCGAGGCTGAGTGCCGAGGTTCTTTCGTTTTGCTTTTTGTTAGTCACTCTCCTGCGGGGAGGGGTACTGTGTTTATCAAACTGGAGAAACCTAACGGGCAGCTATGATCTCTAGGGAATCTTTGTAAAAGCTACGTAGTGATACCCTGCTGGACCACCTAGGTAGTGGTCAATGGGGATTAGCTCTCCCCGGGCAGAAAGGGCATCAGGACTCATGGGTAAAGTGTGCGACCTCTGCAGAGGGTAGTGAAACTGATATATCAGCCGTGCTCACGGTTAAGAGCAACCTTGGGATCCTCTTTGATTAGAGATACAAATGGTTCGAGATACAAGGAATATGTTATGATTTTGGTTCGAGTATGATGATGTTGTTCCTCGATGAGGAAAGGGTTCATGGGCTGGTTAACGATAAAATCTGGCTTCTACTAATGATAAATACCTGACCAACTAAAAGCAACTGCTTGAGCCTAACCCCACATAAAGCTAGTCCACTTCAGCCAAACGGGACATTTGCTGAGTACGTTGATGTGTACTCATCCTTGCTTTACCACAAAACACCAGGTTGTCCGCATTGTAACCACTGCTCCGGAGAAGGCGAAGCCGTGGAAGGAGACTTCCAGGAGTTTCAAGACTACGATGAATTCTAGGTGTGGGTTGGCGGCAACCCCCAGTCAGCTGCCTGTGAAGGCCTTATCTTTACTGCGTTTCGCTTAGCACTTTGATCTAACTGTTAAGTCGATGACTATGTGGATGTCTATGACTCTGTGATGTAATAAGTTTTTACTCTTTTATGTTATTATTCGAGCATTGTGCGATGATGTTCATTTATGTAATCGCTGTGTACGTGAGTTCTGATCCTGGCACGTACATAGTTCGCATTCGGTTTGCCTTCTGAAACCGGGTGTGACAAACCTACCTTGGAGCGCGAAATCAAAGAAGCGCAGAAGAATGATGAGAAGATCAGTGAGATTTGGCGACTGATTCTAGATGGCAGAGGCAAAGATTTTCGGGAAGATGCAGAAGGCGTGATATGGTTCAAAGACCGCTTATGTGTTCCCAATGTCCAGTCCATTCGGGAGTTGATTCTCAAGGAAGCTCATGAGACAGCTTATTCGATTCACCCTGGCAGTGAGAAGATGTATCAGGATCTGAAGAAGAAATTCTGGTGGTACGGAATGAAGAGGGAAATCGCAGAGCATGTGGCTATGTGCGATAGTTGTCGAAGAATTAAGGCAGAGCACCAGAGACCAGCTGGATTGTTGCAACCGTTGCAGATTCCTCAGTGGAAATGGGATGAAATCGGTATGGATTTCATAGTCGGATTGCCTCGCACTCGAGCCGGCTACGATTCCATTTGGGTAGTAGTGGACCGCTTGACCAAGTAAGCCCACTTCATACCAGTCAAGACCAACTACAGCAGTGCAGTATTGGCAGAACTGTATATGTCTCGGATCGTTTGTCTTCATGGTGTGCCAAAGAAGATAGTGTCAGACAGAGGAACGCAGTTCACCTCTCATTTCTGGCAGCAGTTGCATGAAGCTTTGGGCACACATCTGAATTTCAGTTCAGCTTATCACCCGCAGACAGATGGCCAGACCGAAAGGACCAATCAAATTCTTGAAGACATGTTGAGAGCCTGTGCGTTGCAAGATCAGTTCGGATGGGATAAGCGATTGCCCTATGCAGAGTTTTCCTATAACAACAGTTACCAGGCCAGTTTGAAGATGTCACCATTTCAAGCGCTTTATGGAAGGAGTTGTAGAACTCCGTTGCAATGGGATCAGCCTGGAGAGAAGCAAGTGTTTGGGCCAGACATTCTGCTTGAAGCCGAAGAGAACATCAAGATGGTCCGAGAGAATCTGAAGATAGCGCAATCAAGGCAGCGAAGCTATGCAGACACAAGAAGAAGAGAGCTGAGTTTCGAAGTCGGAGACTTTGTCTATCTGAAAGTGTCACCGATCAGAGGAGTCAGAAGGTTCGGAGTGAAGGGCAAGCTAGCACCCCGCTACATTGGTCCGTACCAAATCCTCTCAAAGCGTGGAGAAGTGGCCTATCAGCTCAGTCTGCCAGAGAATTTGTCTGCTGTGCATGACGTTTTTCATGTGTCTCAGTTGAAGAAGTGCTTGCGTGTGCCAGAAGAGCAGTTGCCAGTGGAAGGTCTTGAAGTCCAAGAGGACTTGACCTACACAGAGAAGCCAGCGCAAATCCTTGAGGTTGCAGATAGAGTCACCCGAAGGAAGACCATCAGGATGTGCAAAGTTAGATGGAATCACCACTCTGAGGAAGAAGCAACCTGGGAGCGTGAAGATGATCTAATGGCTAAGTACCCAGAGCTCTTTGCTAGCCAGCCCTGAATCTCGAGGGCGAGATTCTTTCAAGGGGGATAGGTTTGTAACGCCCTGAATTTGGGGGGTAGAATTTTTTCTTCTTTTCTCTCACCAAATTCAGGCGTTACTCTTTTCTTTTCTCGTTCTCTCGCTAAACCTTGACCATTTCCAAAGTTTTAGCGGGGTTCGGTTTGGAATTCCCGTGTAAAGAAAAACCCTAAATTACTTTATGTTGTTTGATGCACCATGCTGAACTATGCATTCTTTGATTGCTTAGAAATGTAAGTGCATTCATCTAGGAAGATCGGATTTCGAAAAGGAGAAAAACCTTTTCTTTCTTTTTCTTTTTCTTTCTCTCTCTCCTTTTTTTTCTCTCTCCCGTGCCGTGGGCCGCCCCGACCGGCCCAGCCGCCCCTGGCCGGCCCAGCCGCCCCCCGCGCGCCCCCCTTGGGCCCAAGTGGCCCAGCCGCCCCCTCCTTTTTCCCCCCAACCCCTCTCTCTCTCCCTCCCCCTCCCCCATTCCCTCTAGCCGTCGCCGCCCCCCTGCCCTAGCTCGGCCGCCCCCTGCCGCCGGTTCGGCCGCCGCCCGTCGCCGCTCGGCCGCCCCATCCCCGGTGAGCTCTCCCCTCCCCTCTCCCCTCCTCTCTCCCTGTCGCTCGGCCGCCCCCTTGGCCGGCCCAGCCGCGGTTCGGCCGCCCCCAGCCGCGCCCCCTGCGCGCCCTGCTCGGCCACCCCCCCCCCCCCCCCCCCCCCGCCAGCTCGGCCGCCCCAGCCCGGCCGCCCGTGCGCGCCCTGCCCAGCCGCCCCTGCCCCAGGCCGGTTCAACCCCCCCCCCCCCTTTTTTATTTTTTTATTTTATTTTATTTTATTTTTCTTTCATTACTGTTATATATTTTATTTTAGGCAGGTTAATCATTGTTCATGTTATTGAAATAGGAAACTTAATTTAGAATTCTGTTACGCTAGTTGATTCATATAATCAATTGTTTATCCAGTTCAATGTTGATCAACTAAAAATGACTAGGTTTCCATTAGTGCATATAACTAAATTCTTTTGTTAGAACCAATTGTAACTAATCATTAGTGCATAAGCTTTAACCCCCCCCCCCTGCGAGACCCTTTCCCGTTTCTTTCTAACCATAATGAATGTGATATCGAATGTCATACTTGATGCATATTTACTTTATTTGTTCCCTTGTATGATGTACTGTTTGTTTCCCAATTTGGATGGATGAATGTATGTATGCTTGCAATCGCATAGAGAACGATCCGGTCGAAAAGCCCGAGGAACTCGCAGGAGAAGCCCCTGAGCAGCAGTCGGTTGGTGGAGGCAAGTGTCCTTTGACCTATCTCTGTCCTAATCATTCTTTAATTCACCTCCCGCATTACACATTTATACCTAAGGATTGACTAGCTTTTGTTATCCATGTCCTTGTTTACCTATTTGGGTCGGTTTATTATTGTTTAGCTTCATGCTATTGCTCAAACTCTAATCAATGAACATGATGAGATTATATATGATACGCTGTTTTCCCCTCTCTTATTATGATATTATACTTGTGGCTTTTAAGGGGGCTCGAGCGGTTTCTCGACTGCCTCTCCGTAAGGACCTGTTCTATGGATGACCGCCCGGGAAAACAGTGCAACCATGAGGGTGGAATGGGATGCCCTTAGCTGAGTAATTAGAGGAACCGGGGTGTAGTTCGCTTCGCCGTCGTGCCGTCAATGGGGCTCGGTGTATGCGGCTCGCTCTGCCAAGGTTGATTTGTCCCTTGGGGAGGAGTGCGGTACATTTAGGAAACCTAACGGGCGGCTACAGCCTCGGGGAATCTTTGTAAAGGCTACGTAGTGATGCCCTGCTGGACCACCTAGGTAGTGGTCAATGGGGAGTAGCTCTCTCCGGGCAGAAAGGGAATCACGGCTTGTGGGTAAAGTGCACAACCTCTGCAGAGTGTTTGAAAACTGATATATCAGCCGTGCTCGCGGTTATGAGCGGCCAAGGGAGCTCCAGTGATTAGTGGTACTTGATCAGAGACATTTTGGTTTACAGGTGACAATGAGGATGGTTATGATTATGCTTATGGTAATGGTAAGTGGTATTCTTTCCGTTTGGAAAGGGTACTTTGGGTTAATAACTTGGGTTAATGCTAAAACCTGGCTTTCTACTAGTAAATAATAAACTGACCAACTAAAAGCAACTGCTTGACTTACCCCCACATAAAGCTAGTCCACTACAGCCAAACAGGATACTTGCTGAGTATGTTGATGTGTACTCACTCTTGCTCTACACACCAAACCCCCCCCCAGGTTGTCAGCATTGCAACCACTGCTCAGGAGAAGATGAAGCTGTGGAAGGAGACTTCCAGGAGTTCCAAGACTACGACGAGTTCTAGGTGTGGGTTAGCGGCAACCCCCAGTCGGCTGCCTGTGAAGGCCGCGGTTATCTACGTTTCTTTTCCGCACTTTGATTTATTGTAAGGACTATATGGACGTCTCAGACATATGATGTAATCGACTATTATTTCCCTTTTAATACTATTTGAGCACTGTGTGATGATGTCCATATTATGTAACTGCTGTGTACGTGAATAACTGATCCTGGCACGTACATGGTTCGCATTCGGTTTGGCTTCTAAAACCGGGTGTGACACCTGTTCACCATCTTGAGTTGGGGGATGCACCATTGTCGAGGAAGAGGGTTGATCTTGCTCCTGTTGTTCCTGTGGTCGCACCTCACCTATCGCCATCGTGCGCATTGCGGCCATCAGAACTTCTTCTTCATCTACGTCATCAAGATCAACTTGCTCTCTTGGAGAGCCATTAGTCTCATCAAATACAACATCGCTAGAGACTTCAATCAATCCTGATGATTTGTTGAAGACCCTATACGCCTTTGTATTTGAGTCATACCCTAGTAAAAACCTTTCTACTGCCTTGGGAGCAAATTTAGAATGTCTACCTTTCTTCACCAAAATGTAGCATTTGCTCCCAAAAACACGAAAGTAAGAGACATTGGGTTTGTTACCGGTTAGGAGTTCGTAGGAGGTCTTCTTGAGGAGACGATGCAGATAGAGCCGGTTTATGGCGTGGCAGGCTGTGTTCACAGCTTCCGACCAAAACCGCTCGGGTGTCTTAAACTCTCCAAGCATCATTCTCACCATGTCGATTAGCGTCCTGTTCTTCCTCTCTACCATGCCATTTTGCTGTGGTGTGTAGGGAGCGGAGAATTCGTGCTTGATCCCTTCCTCCTCAAGATACTCCTCAACTTGCAGATTCTTGAATTTGGACCCATTGTCGCTTCTTATCTTCTTCACCTTGAGTCAAACTCATTTTGAGCTCTCCTTAAGAAGCGCTTTAGGGTCCCTTGGGTTTCTGATTTGTCCTGCAAAAAGAACACCCAAGTGAAGCGGGAAAAGTCATCAACAATTACAAGACCATACTTACTTTCCCCGATGCTAAGGTAGGCAACGGGTTCGAAGAGGTCCATGTGAAGAAGCTCCAGTGGTCTTGATGTTGTCATCACATTCTTGATGTGATGAGTGCTTCCCACCTGTTTCTCTATCTGACATGCTACACAAGGTCTGTCTTTCTCAAAACAGACATCGGTTAGTCCTAACACATGATCTCTCTTTAGAAGCTTATGAAGGTTCTTCATCCCAACATGTGCTAGACGGCGATGCCACAGCTAGCCCATATTAGTCTTAGCGATTAAGCATGCATCTAGACCGGCGTTCTCTTTCGAAAAGTCAACTAAATAGAGCTTGTCGTCTAATACACCCTTAAATGCTAATGAACCATTACTCCTTCTAAAGACAGATACATATACATTTGTGAATAAACAATTATAACCCATGTGGCACAATTGACTTACAGACAGAAAGTTGTATCCTAGCGACTCTACTAAAAATACATTTGAAATTGAGTGCTCGCTTGTGATGGCTATCTTTCCCAAACCTTTGACCTTGCCTTGATTCCCATCTCCAAATATGATTGTATCATGGGAATCCTTGTTCTTGACGTAGGAGGTGAACATCTTCTTCTCCCCCGTCATGTGGTTTGTGCATCCGCTGTCGATAATCCAGCTTGAGCCCCGGATGCATAAACCTGCAAGGCAATTTAAGCTTGGGTTTTAGGTACCCAACTCTTGTTGGGTCCTACAAGGTTAGTCACAATAGTTTTTGGAACCCATATGCAAGTTTTGTCTCCCTTGCATTTGGATCCCAACTTCCTAGCAACTACTTTTGTATTCTTACATGAAAGTACAAAAGAGGTGTTACAAGCATGAAAAACAGTAATAGGTTCATTGCACATTTTCCTAGAAGCATAATTTCTCCTAGGCGCATGAGACACAGCATGATTGCGCCTAGGCCTATTTCTACCACAATCATAAGTAGAGCTGGAAGCAACCATAGCATGATCATAGTATCTATCATTATGAGCATTTTTAGTAAATTTTCTATCATAAATGTAAGCATGATTCTTTTGGGGACTACTAGCCATAGGGGCCTTCCCTTTCTCCTTGTTGAGAACGGGAGTCCTTTGACTTGTCAAGTTCTTGGTTTCCTTTCGAAAACTAAGCACATCCTTAATTGAGGGCTGTCTACCAACAGTGTAGGCATCCCTAGCAAACTTTAGTTTATCAAATTCAACTTTGCAAGTCTTAAGTTGAGCATTAAGACTTGCCACCTCATTGTTCAATTTAGTAATAGAAGCAAGGTGTTCATCACAAGCATCAACATCAATATCCTTACATCTATTACAAATAACAACATGCTCTATACATGAACTAGTTTTGTTAACTTTCTCTAGCTTAGCATTCAATTCATCATTTAAACTTCTTAAACTAGAGATAGATTCATGGCAAGCAGACAACTCAGAGGATAGCATTTCATTCCTTTTAACTTCTAAAGCAAGGGATTTTTGAACATTAACAAACTTGTCATGTTACTCATACAAAATGTCCTCTTGTTTTTCTAGCAATCTATCCTTTTCATTTAGAGCATCAATTAATTCATTAATTTTGTCTACCTTAGCTCTATCTAGTCCTTTAAACAAGTCAGTGTAGTCTACTTCATCATCGGAAGATTCCTCATCGCTAGAAGAAGAGTACTTAGGGGAATCTCGAATACGTACCTTCTTCTCCTTAGCCATGAGGCAAGTGTGACGTTCGTTGGGGAAGAGCGAAGACTTGTCGAAGGTCGAGGCAGCCAATCCTTCATCGTCGGAGTCGGACGAGGAGCAGTCTGAATCCCATTCCTTTCCAAGATGCGCCTTGCCCTTTGCCTTCCTGTAGTTCTTCTTCTCTCTCTCTCTTCCCGCTCTTTTATTGTCCATAGTCATTATCATTATCGGGGCATTGTGCTATGAAATGACCAGTCTTACAGCATTTGAAGCAGGAACGCTTTCCCTTTGTTTTATTCTTGTTGGGGTACTCTTTGCGTCCTTTGAGCGCGGCCTTGAAGTGCTTGATGATAAGCGTCATTTCGTCCTCATTAAGCCCGGTAGCCTCCACTTGTGCTACCTTGCTGGGTAGCGCCTCCTTGCTTCTTGTTGCTTTGAGAGCAATGGGATGCGGCTCGTAGATGGGTAGTGGACCATTTAGTGCATCGTCCACGTGTTGCACCTCCTTTACCATCATGCGCCCGCTCACGAATTTTCCAAGGATCTCCTCGGGCATCATCTTGGTGTACCTAGGATTTTCACGAATGAGGTTGACAAGATGGGGGGCAATTACAGCAAATGACCTTAGCATGAGTCGGACGACGTCATGATCCGTCCATCTTGTGCTCCCATAGCTTCGAATCTTGTTGACCAAGGTCTTCAGCCTGTTGTAAGTCTGAGTTGGCTCCTCTCCCCTAATCATCGCGAACCTCCCTAGCTCGCCTTCCACTAGCTCCATCTTGGTGATCATAGTGGCGTCATTTCCCTCATGAGATATCTTGAGGGTGTCCTAGATCTGCTTAGCATTATCCAAGCCGCTAACCTTGTTGTATTCATCCCTGCACAGAGATGCTAGCAAAACAGTAGCGGCTTGGGCATTTTTGTGAATTTGCTCATTAATAAACACAGGATTATCAGTACCATCAAAATGCATCCCATTTTCTACAATTTCCCATATACTAGGATGGAGAGAAAATAGATGACTATGCATTTTGTGACTCCAAAACAAATAGTCCTCTCCATCAAAGTGTGGAGGTTTTCCGAGGGGAATTGATAGTAAATGCGCATTTGAATTGTAGGGAATGCGAGAGTAATCAAAAGAATAGTTTTGATTAACCGTTTTCTTCTTTGACGAGGAGTCGTTGTCGTCGTCCCTTGGTGAAGAAGAAGATGCATCACTATCGTAGTAGATGATCTTCTTGATGCGTCTCTTCTTCTTCCTGTCCCTCCTCTTGTGACTCGAGCCTGAGTCGGTAGGCTTGTCGTCTCTTGGCTTGTTGAAGAGGGACTCCTTCTCCTTGTCATTAATCACCATACCCTTACCCTTAGGATCCATCTCTTCGGGCGGTTAGTCCCTTAAGTGAAGAGTACGGCTCTGATACCAATTGAGAGCACCTAGAGGGGGGTGAATAGGTGATCCTGTAAAATTAAACACTAAATAGCCACAAATTTGGTTATTAAAGTGTTAGTGCGACTAAGTAGCTTTGAAGCGAGTTCTTGTGAACACAACAATCACAAAGAAAGCAACACAAGAGACACGCGATTTTTATCCCGTGGTTCGGCCAAGTAACACTTGCCTACTTCCATGTTGTGGCGTCCAAATGGACGAGGGTTGCACTCAACCCCTTTCAAGTGATCCGATGATCAACTTGAATACCACGGTCTTTTCTTTTAGAGTGTTTTCCCGTTTGCAAGGAATCTCCACAATTTGGAGTCTCTCGCCCTTACAATAGAGATCACAGCGAAAGCATAGAGTAAGGTTGGGAGAGCAACACATGCAAGACTCAAATCCGCAGCACAACCACGCACACAAGTCAAGACTTGAGCTCAAAACACAACACACGGAGTTCACAACTCAAATGGAGCTTAAATCACTAACACAGCAAATCAAATGCATGGAGGCGGAGTTTGGATGTCTTAGTATGCTTAGAGAATGCTTGGTCTGCTCCATGCGCCTAGGGGTCCCTTTTATAGCCCCAAGGCAGCTAGGAGTCGTTGGAGATCAACATGGAAGGCTATCCTTGCCTTCTGTCGAGTGGCGCACCGGACAGTCCGGTGCGCCACCGGACAGGTCATGTAGCTTGTCCGGTGTGCGATCTCCTTCCATACCGGGTGCAATCGATCGTTGCTCCTTGGGGCTGGTTGGCGCACCGGACACTGTCCGGTGCACCCAGCCGACCATTGGAGCGAGCCACGTGTCGCGCGCTGATCGCGCGGACGACCATTGGCGCTGGCGCCGTTGGTTCACCGGGCAGTTCGGTGCACCACCGGACAGTCCAGTGAATTATAGCCACGTCGCCTTTTCCTTTTCCTGAGAGCGACGAGTTTGCCACTGACGACTCATCAGATAGTTCGGTGCACCACCGGACTATCCGATGAATTATAGTCGTACGACTCCGTCGATTCCTGAGAGCGGCTAGTTCACCGGAGGCTCGCCTGGGGCACCGGACAGTCCGGTGTGCCAGGCCGAGCTGGAAACTCTTTCCCATTTCTTTTCTCCTTCTTTTTTCACTGTTTCTAGCACTTAAACAAACACATTAGTATTCAAAAACAATGTACTAAGTCTAAGAACATACCTTGTCCTTTGCTTTGCACTTCTTGCTCATTTTGCACATAAGGACTCAATTAATTATGTGTTGGGCATCTAATCACTAAAATACTTATAGAAATGGCCCAAGGGCACATTCCCTTTTCAGTTAAAGGCCTCTAGATTTCTTCATTTTTGTGCTTAATGCCAAATGGGGATAAATTAATAGTCCAAAGCAAAAGGACCGCACCACCACCCTGTTTTTATTCCGAATTGGGACTATTGCATTTGCAAAAAAACCCTCTTAACAGCTTAGGGGAGAACTTTTTTAGGGGGGCTTTTATTTAGTTAAAGAAAAAACATTTGAAAAGGGGGGAATCTTTTAAAACTTTAAAAATGTCTTTGGAAACTATATTCTTATACCATTGGCTAATTGCAAAAGAATTTGAAAAGACTTTTTCCAAAAGATTTGCAAAAACGGCTAAGTGGTGCAAATGTGGTCCGAATTTTAACTATACCAAAACATTCATATATACTTAGAAATACTTCTATTTCAAAGTAACTTATGCACATCTATCAAATGCAAACTAGCTACATTTCTACACTTTATATTTTCTTTGAGTTGTGTTGGAATCAATCACTAAAAATGGGGAGATTGAAAGGGAAATGGCCTTAACCATTTTTTATAAATGATTTTGGTGCTTGACGACAATCACAAATCTTATGGACCAACTAGTTTGCCTAGTTGATTATTTCGCAGGAGAAACTTTTTGGAAACTACACCTATGCGCGAATTGTCCGTGACACCAAGGTGTGCCTCGGACACGAACTATGCAAAACACGCATTTACATTGCGGACCGATCGAAGGAGAAGAGAGCACCGTCCGAGACCAAGCTCGGATCGTCCAGACTCAAGCGCAGACCGTCCGCTCGTTGAAAAACTAGAAAAAACCCAAAGGTGGTGGGTTCCATAAAATGCATTTTTAGCGTCCTCGCAGACCGTTCGAGACTGCTTTATATGATATATGATGACAAATTTAATGCACTATAGCCGTTGATATAGCCATTACTGTTGACCGTTGCGATTTCAGTCGTTGATGTGCAGGGGTGGACCGTCCGGACCAAGGGCGCGGACCGTCCGCGGTTGGCAGAAAGGAGGCAATAGCTAGGAAGTGGTTGGTGGCTATAAATACAACCCCAACCACCTCCATTCATTTCATCCAAGCATTCTACTCACTCACATTCAATACAAGAGCAAGCAATTCATTCCAATACACATTCAAATCTTCCAAACCTCTCCAAGTGTCATAATTGTGACTAGTGATCATTAGTGATTAGTGACTTGAGAGAGTGTGATCCGGTGTTTCATTTGTTGCTCTTGTTGCTTGGTTTTTTAATCGTGCTTTCTTCATCTCCTTCTAAACTCTCTAGTGACTTGTAAAGCTAGCTAGAGACACCTAAGTATGTGGTGATCCTTGTGGGGTTTGAGTGATCCTTGAGATTAAGAAGAAACACTCAACTGGTCTAAATGATCGATTGAGAGAGGGAAAGGGTTGAAAAAGACCCGGCCTTCGTGGCCTTCTCAATGGGGAGTAAGTTCTTCGGAACCGAACCTCGGGAAACAAATCATTGTGTTCATTTGTGTTGACATTATCCTATGATTTGATTCTTTCTCTCCCCTCTCTCTAAGTTCTCTTCCTCACAATCTTTTGAGTTAGCTCCCAAAGTCATCCACATTGATTGCGCAACTCATAGCAAGAAGAACTCTCTTCCACACTCCGATCTCATTATTACTTATTTGTAGTCCTAACCTCGGGTGAAGTTCATGTTCAAAGTTTATAATTTTCAGGTTTCGCTTATTGACCCCCCCTCTATGCGACTTTTATCTTCGGCATGGGAGAACCATACAGTGACAAACGTCGCCACAAGGCACCCCCACGAGAAGTATTCTGGTTTAGGGTTTAGGGTTTACGGTATTCCGGACAGTCGACTTAGAATTGATATTTATGGACTTATGCACCTAAGAAATAATCAACTAGGCAAACTAGTTAGTCCATAAGATTTGTGATGGTCGTCAAGCACCAAAATTGATTTATAGAAAATAGTTGAGGCCATTTCCCTTTTAGAAGATCATGAGGCATCGTGTGGTTTTGGGGAAATTTTAAGTGGGGGTTTCTTGTTCCGTCAGCTTCGTTAGCTCTTCATGCTTTGCCTTTTTGGTCGGTGGCTTGCTGATGAAGCGATTTATGAGTTCGCACTCCCAGAGTTTGTGGTGAATGGGGGAAGCTATGATTCAGACATGGTAAGTCCATCAACTTCTGGAAGTGGTCGTTGTTGTTCTTTGCTGGCGGCCTAGGCGACCGGCCCACGACAGTGACTTCTCCCTCTTCTGTGCACATGGGGTGGTGGTTCCTCTAGCGATTGTCAGGGTGCTCCCGTTGATCCCTCCTCTCGCTACTGGGTTCGTTGACGTTGCATGACTGTTTTCCTTGCGAAAAATTGCCCCTACCACGTCTTCCCTATCAGCGAATTTGGTCGCTATGTCAAAGAGGTCAGCCGCTGTCTTTGGTTGTCGCTATACAAGCTCGTGGACTTGGGCCTCGTTGGTGGTGCCGTAGGTAAAAGTACTCACCATGTCTGCGTCGGTGGCATTTGGGAGTTTGTTTCTTTTCTGTGAGAACCTCTTAATGTTGTCTCGGAGGCTCTCACCGCTCTTTTGGGTGCACATATTGAGGTCCCAAGAGCTTCTAGGGCACTTGTAGGTGCCCTAGAAGTTCCCGATGAAGACCTTCGTAGGTCAGCCCAATCATGTCTGGTGTTGGCCGACAGGTGCTCGATCTAGGCCCTCGCCCCTTCTGCGAGGTGGATGGGGAGGAACTGGATGACTTATTGGCCATCCTTGATCCTCACCATGCGGCACGCGAGGCGGTAGTCTTCTAGCCTCACGTTGGGATTCGTGGAACAGTCGTATATGGAAAATGTTGGTTGGTGCACATACCTTCTAGGGAAATGTGCTTTTCGAATCTCGCACCCAAAGGCGCGTGGTCCCAACTCAGGTGGGTTGGGGCGGCGCGCGCGCCTTCTTTCACGCGGTTGCTCGACTTCTACTTGTTCCCAATACTTGTTGTTGAGGATGTGTCGGGCGTCACGAATGCTTCCGATGTGGTGCTTTATGTGGACACGCGTCGGAGTAGACTAGGAGGATTGTGCCCCTTGCTCCAGGATGAGGCCCTGTGTGTGCCATGGCTCTCCATGCTAGTGTGTTGCCACTGATCGACCTCAGCTTGTTGTACCACGACCCTCTCCACCAAGTTGTAGAGGTTTCAGTACATCGCCTTTGCCTCAGGATCATTCAGTTTGGGGATCGATCGGAGCATCATGGCGGCGATAGCCATGTTTTGCTCGGGATTGAGGAAGTACTGCGCGCCATCGCTGTTTTAGCGACCTAATAGAAAATCTTCGTCTCTCGTGGCCTTTAGGCTTCGAGGTGTCTCTGCTCAATGTTGTCGTAAACCCGGTCGAGCCTCTGGACGAGTGTGTTGAGCTCCTCCTCATGTTGTCGTAGGGCAGCCTCACGGGCGAGGATGCACGCTTGATGCTGGCGCTGGTATTCTTCTTCTTAGATGGGGGACCCCAAGTCCCCCCTTCATTGTTTCCTTGTTGTAGTGTGGCCATGAAGCAGGATCTATCTTGCGCCTTGTCGGAGTCGAGGCACTGCTCAAGTCATCCTCGAGGAGGTTGATGGTGGATGCAAGTTGGCGACCGACGACGACCACCATGGTTAATGGTTGGATTGCTTCCGCCCTCCATTTAGCGGCAGCGGCGAATGCGTTGAGGCACCGCTTGAGGGTGGAAGCACGCCTTTTGAAGCATCATTTCTCCATCTTGGTCCGAGGTGGAATGCCTGGGCCCCGGGCCTGTGGCATTGGCCTCGTTGTGTCTAATGAGGCAGAGTTCACCGGTCTTCTGGGATAGGAAGTCAAGGGAGCCAAAGGTGATCCGGCTTCGGGAGTGAAAGTCTTGCTCCCGACGGATGTTGAATAGCTGGCCATTAGAGTGAAAAAATCGCTTTGGCACACTTGTGGTCCCCCTACCTGGCACGCCAACTATCGTGATTTTGGAAATCGGGGAGACAATAGATTTGTGTTTGGTGGGGATGCAAGCACAGACTTATTTCGAATAGTTGATCACGTGGATCCGAACGAGAAACTGAGACATAGGGGTTATACTGGTTCATGCTTTCGTCCTAGTCTAATGTACTACTGACGGTAGTATTGCTTTGAGGCGTGTTACAACAGGTGTGCTTGTGTCTATAGAGGAAAGGGGCCTGCCCTTTTATAGTTCAAGTGTTGGACCTTACTGAGGAGTTCTATGAGAGAGAGATTGGCTCCTCTAGGTCGTCGTGTGTGTTCTTCATAGGGTCGTGCGTAGCCATACTCCAGGCATGGCATATCGTCTCGCTCGTTCGTCATACGGCCTCCTGTAGCTGGTCCATCGTTGACACCTTCACAGCAGTGTGTGGTGGGTCCCGTGGGTCAGTCCCACGGAGCGGTCGTGCGTGGCGCGGTTTCGTCTGTCGTCACGGACTAGCGTCACCCCCTGGTGTGAGTAGGTATACACTCCGGTACGATGTATCTGTTGCATTCTTTCGAGCATACAGGTCACTGTAGAGACTCCGGTGCTGAAGCCCCTACAATTGGGGTTGACTGGCCCCATGAGTCAGTGAGAGTATATTCGTGGGCGCATGGAGGGGTGTCCCATCATGTCTAGCAGAGACCTTTTGGTACTGTATGTACGGTTCAAACGTGTTTTGGCGAGGCGGCGTCTTGTCGCGGCCGTCGTGGGTCGACAGCGTCGGCTTGGGTTCCCTCCTTGTGGATCCGCTCAGCTGGGGGTTTGGTTGTTCGGCCTGCCTTGCAGACTTGCTCAGCGGGGATTTGGTCATTCGCCTTGCCTCATAAACTTGCTCGACGAGGACTTGGTCGTTCGTCCCGCCTCGTAGACTTGCTCAATGGGGGTTGGTCATTCGCCCCGCCTCGCAGACTTGCTCGGCATGGATTTGGTTGTTTGCTCTGCCTCGTAGACTTGCTCGGCGCGGACTTGGTCGCTAAATGAGCTAGAGGGAGGTTTATGGGTCTTTCCTTGGGTACCCCGTTCTTGGGTACCAGACAACAGGTATGGGTGTGGGTCAGTACTACCCATACCCGTGTACCCGTGGATAAATTATACCTGCATCATACTATTATTGTAAATAATAAAGGACGTCATAGCTAAAAGAAAATTCTTCTTTGGCTATTATTTGTTTAACTATTAAGTTATGTAATCATATAGTTTGCTATATTTTAAGTTGAACTAATATATGTGTGTTTATTTGACATTTTGATTGATTGAAATATTAGAATTTGAGGCCTTCCTAGCGGGTACGAGTTACCCAACAGGTAAAATTACCCGCGCGTGTAACACCCTGAATTTGGGGTATAAAATTTCTTTCCTACTCGCGCGTGTAACACCCTGAATTTGGGGGTATAAAATTTCTTTCCTAATATCCACCAAATTCGGGTGTTACTCTCTCTCTTTTCCTTAATTTTCTTTTCTTTTCCTAAATAGTGGAGAGTTATTTTATGTGTGTGTATATATATATATGTTGAGTGTAGTAAAATAGAACCCTAAAAGGGTCCTTGATTTTTGCATAACATGCCGAGGTATTTTATGTTATGTTGAATTGTTGTTGTGGTGCATCCATTCAAACTCAAGAAGTATATTTGAATTTTCGATTCAAAACTATATTTACATTTAAGAGGAAATAGATAAAAGATAGAAATAGACTAAAATCAAATAAAAACAAAAGAAAAACCCTTTCCTCCCTCAGCCCCTGCGGCCCAGCGACCGCGCGGCCCATCCCTGCACCCCGCGTGCCCCTGTCTCACGCGGCCCAGCTCCCAGCCACGGCGGCCCATGCCGCGCACAGTCCAGCGCGCCCTTTCTTCCCCCCGGCCTGTTCTCGTTTCTATGGCCCAGCTGCCGTGCAGCCCAGCAGCGCGCGCCTCCCTCCACGCAGCCCACCCCACGTCGCGGCCCAGTGCCTTGTGCGCGCACGCGTGCCCTAGGCCTAGCTCGCCCTGGAGCGCTCAGCGCACGCGTAGAGGAGCCAGCCGCCCAGTCGCCGTCGCGTCGCGCGCGTGGCCGCCAAGCGCCCTGCCTCGCCCAGGCTGCACGCCGTGCCCTGGGGCTGCGCCATGGAACCACCTGCCATCTCTCTTTCCCATCTTCTCTCCCTGCTCCCCCACGACGCACGCTCCTCGGCACCCCATTTTCTCGGCTTCGCGCAGAACCGCCCGCAAGCAGTAGTCGACGCGCCCGAGTCAACTGCCTCCTCCATGCCTCGTAGCCATACCCACGCCGCTCGGCCAGTGCCGCCTCGCTCCAGCTGCTCGCCAATCGCAGGAGCACGCCCAGAGCCCCGCCATCCGCTAGAGTGCCAAGCCACAAGAGTCGATCCCATGCATTGCCTTCGCCGCGCGCACGCCGTCTAGCTGCATCGTCCAACCGTGCATCGTTCGCACTCCGCCCTCGTCGTCGCCGCTGAGTTTGTCTCGCCGCACAAGGTAGAGTTGTGCTTACCCCACATCTCTTACTCGCTCTTCGTCTACACCCCCCACCTCCGGCGCTCGGTGCCATGGCAGGGCACTGCTCCACCCCTTCATGCCCGGGGCTGCGCGGCCACCCACCCTTGGTCGTGACTTCCTGCACGCACTCGCGCTAGATGCATGTCGTGGTGCCACGGCATACCCTCGCCCGGCTCCATGCTCCTGCGCTCGCGCCTCGAACCGCAGTGTCGTCTCGTTGCTAGGATGCGCCGCCATGGCCGTTCTTTTTCCGTTTGGTGAAGCTCGTCCATGGCTACTACACACGTGCACAGGGCAGCACGCTCCCTTCCCCTGCTGCGTGGCCGCACAGTCAGTCAGGGCGAGCGGTGCCCAGACCCGCCGATGTCGCAGCTCTGTGTCCGCTCCGGCTATGGTTGTCGGTGCTGGCGTATCGTTCTCTGGTGTCCTGTCGTGCAGCCAGTGGAGGCAAGATGGAAACCACTTGTGGGCCCGCATGCAGTCCTGTCCTGCTTGAAAACCGTCTACCCGGTGTGCCATGCGCTATAGACCGCAGTATCTCCTTTTCCTTTCACACGGACGTGTGGAACTGGCATGCACACACTCGTCACATGCGAGATCTGCATGCAAGCATGCAAACGTACTAGAAAAACTAGCCCCCTCACCAGATCCGTAGATGTGATTCTCAGCGTCCATGTCCTCTATAGCCCTTGGTGTGGCCAGCTACCCGTCAATTAAATTATGCTATGTCGGCTAGTTTATTAAACCCTCATATCTTTTTGTTAATCATACGTTTCCCTCCGTTTAAATTATGTTAGCTTCATAACATTGTCACGTCATATTACCACGACGCATGTGTTATTTGCTTAATTAATTAATTATTTATCTGATAGATATTCAAAATAACTTTTTAATTAAAGCTAAGCTATAGTTTTAATTTGCGCTTTATAAATTTATATTAATGTGATTAAAACCAACTCGAATGTTTTCGAATTAATATTTGTTTAATATAAATGCGATATCCGTTAATGATTCATGTGTGTCGCACTTGCTGTTCGTACGTGTTGTCGCACGTCGTTTGCGTGTGTCGCGCGCGCCGTCTTCACGTGTGTCGTGCGGCGTCTGCGCGTGATAACAAATTGTTTTCGCTAATAAGCACTCATGTTAATAAGTTAATTCGTCAGGTTATATAGGTTAGATAATTAACTAAGGGTTCGCTCGACTAATATTTATTAGATTAATATTTCAATTAGATTAAATGTGTAGTGTTCAACTGCGCTTTTTAAATAAACATTAACATGACCAGTATTAACTTAACTGCTTTGTAATTATTTAATATCTGTATAGTATAAACGTGTCACCTATTTAGTTCTCGTCTGTCGCGTGTGCTGCTCCGCACGTGGCGGCGTGCTGGTTCGCGCGTCGTTCGCGCTGGTCGCGCGCACTATTTCGGGTGTCATCAGCGTGTTATGCCGCGCTTGTCCGCGCGTCGTTTGCACAATATCATGTTGTTTCGCGCGTCATAATTTCATCTCGCTTAGAATCTCTCGTTTTAATTAAATTATTTAATTAACTGACATTTGTTAGTGTAGCAGATTAATCGAACTGACTGATGTATAATATTTATATTTGATAATGTTGAACTAAAAGTTATAGTTAATATTAGATCGCGATTTGTTTCCACGCTTCGAGGAATCGACGATCAAGTGTTGGCGACCAAGTGATCAAGCTCTCTGAGTTCTATGAGGTTGAAGATCCTAAGCATTTGTTTGGTGAAGGCAAGTGTCCTCTGACCTATTATGTCCCATTTACTTTATAATTCATCAACCCCATACCATGATCAACCTAAGGACTGACTAGCTTTGTATTTACCTTGCCCTTGATTACCTTTTGGATTCTTATGGTTAGCTTCATGCTATTACTTTACTTTAATCAATGAACATGATGTGAACACTTATGATACGATGTTGTCATTATAATTATGATGTTGGACTGGTGATACTTTAGGGGGCTCGAGCGGTATCTCGAGTGCCTCTCCGTAAGGACCTATTCGTTGGATGACCGCCCGAGAAAACAGTGCAACCATGAGGGTGGTATGGGACGCTCTTATCTAATTAATTAGAGGAACTGAGGTGTAGCTCGCTTCGCCGTCGTGTCGTCAATGGGGCTCGGTGTATGCGGCTCGCTCTGCCGAGGGTGGATTGCCCCTTGGGGAGGACTGCGGTACATTTAGGAAACCTAACGAGCGGCTACAGCCTCAGGGAATCTTTGTAAAGGCTTCATAGTGAATCCCTAGCCATTCACCTCGGGAGTGAACAAGGGTCTTGCAACCCGGGCTATAGAGGGAATCACGACTTGTGGGTAAAGTGCGCAACCTCTGCAGAGTGTTATGAAACTGATATATCAGCCGTGCTCACGGTTATGAGCGGCCAAGGGAGCTCCATTGATTAGAGATAGTTGATCAGAGATGGTTGGTTTACAGGTGGTGATGAGGATGATGGTTATGACTATGGTAATGGTAAGTGGTATTCTTTCCGTTTGAAAAGGGTACTTTGGGTTAATAACTTGGGTTAATGCTAAAACCTAGCTCTATACTAGTAATAATTACCTGACCAACTAAAAGCAACTGCTTGATCCTAACTCCACAAAAGCTAGTCCACTTCAGCCAAACGAGACATTTGTTGAGTATGTTGATGTGTACTCACCCTTGCTTTCACAAAACACCAGGTTGCCTTTGGTGCAATCTATGCTTAGGTAAAGAAGAAGGTGTCGAGGCGAATCTCCAGGAGTTCCAGGACTTCGACGAGTCCGAGGATTAGGCTAGCGACCTCCCCCAGTCAGCTGCCTGTGGTGGGTTGTTTACGTTGGCTACGTTTCGATTCTGTGTACTTTGATTTATATTATGTAAATGGATCTAGTCTGTAATATTATTACTTACTCTTTATTGTAATTCAAAGCATTGTGCTATGATGAGTCATTTTTGTAATCGCTGTTGTTGGGGACTTGTTCTCAAGTGCTATGAATTAAGAACAAGGCAACACAAAAAGGTTAATGATTAATGTCCTTCGTCCTTCAGAGCATTATCTCCCTTAGGATATAATGATCTTCAGACGAAGGTTATGAAGGACGTACCTTCGACATTACAGTATATTTCAATAAAAGGAGAAGCATATGAGACATGAGAAATAACATAAATAATCATATGTCATCATTGATATCATTTAATCATATAGTCATGAATGCATTTGAACAATATTGAATTACATTTTTACCTTCGGCTTGACAGAAGGCAAAAGTCCAAGCGTGACGCGTGAGTGAATACAAGTCAGCGTGAACAGTACGAGGGTACTGTTCATCTATTTATAGACATAGGACACAGCCTGTGACGAATTACAATTATGCCCCTCATAAAAGTTTACAACATTGACTCAGACCTTTATGGATTAAAGGGTCATTCTATCTCTATGTCGGTTTGTAATGCCGAAGCTTCATGAAAAGGAACCTTCGGTCATCTCCTGGGGACAACTTCAGCCGAAGCTGCTTCTTCCCGTAAGACCTTCGGCGCAACGAAGCATGGCCCCAACAGTAGCCCCTTTCGCGGCGCTAGATCGTTTTTCGTAACGAGCTTGATCCGTGAAAAAAGCCTCTCAAGCTTTGGGAAGCCGAAGGTCCAAAAAACACCTTCCCTGAGCTCGTTGTCGAGAAACGATCCAGTTTCCGAGCGCGTGCCAGGCCCACTTTGCAGAGTTACTGTTTGGTCTCTGCGGTCCACCGCGCAGCGAGTGCTAGTGACTGTCCGCCTGGTGTAAAAATCCTGGCGCTTCGCCTTCTTACCTGCAGCACTATATAAACAGACGGGTAGGTGTGAAGTTACCACAGCATTCATTGCTATTTGCACCGTTTTGCTGCCAAAATTTTTAACCATAGCCGAAGCTTGACTCTCGGAATTGAACGAAGGTCCAACTCGAAGTCTGCTTCGTCGGAAGGAAGGGCTTCGGGAGAAAAAAGTATTCAAAAAAGTATTCAATTTTCACAGACTCAGAATTAATGGCCAGAGTGCGATCTACCGCCAGGGTTGAGCGTGAAGGAGACGAAGCTGAAGGTTCGGAGACTGTTCCCATCTCCGAAGCAATGCAACGATCCGGACTGGTAACTGCGGAAGAAATCCCCGCTGCTGAAGCAGAACAAGCAACTGCCGAAGCAGAAGAGGAGAATATTGAAGAAACTGATCCCGAAGATGATTATCACATTGCCATGCCAAGCAAGCCCAGCCACTTAGACTTCGGAAAGTCGACCGTTTCGAAGGCTGATCTCTCCAAGATGGTAAAATCAGGTTATTTCAGTGAAAATCAGAAGAAGCTACTTCGCTTCGGGGGAGAAGAAACTACCCCGAAGCCAGAGAAGAATGAGATAGTTATTTTCAAGAGCTTTCTAAAGGCTGGGTTAAGATTCCCCCTTCATGGGATTATTGCAGATGTATTGAAGAAGTTTGGAATCTACTTTCATCAGTTGACTCCTAACGCTATCGTTAGGCTTAGTGTTTACATCTGGGCCCTCCGAAGCCAGGCGGTGGAACCGTTTGCCGACAGTTTTTGTCGAGTTCATGAGTTACATTACCAAACGAAGGCCAGAAAAGATGGATTACATGATAACTTTGGTTGCTACAATTTTGCCTATCGGAAGACCACAAAGTTTCCTGTTATTAGCTACCGAAGCAAATGGCCGGCAGGCTGGAAGTCAGAGTGGTTTTATGTGAAGGTTGACGAAGACGAAGAGAAGTTGGTACAAAGCCCACTTGAATTGATCTTCGGAGAAACAAGGCCGCGATGCCACATGACATTAGAAGGTCCCACCTGGGCTGCACTGGGTGAGTTTAAAATTATTTCAGAGCATATCAGTATCAGGGATCTGGTTCAAGAGTTCTTGGCGTTCAGGGTTTTCCCTACTCTAAAAGAATGGGAAATGCCAAAGCTAGAGGGGGAGAAGAAGGAGGGGGAACTTGTCCGGCTTCCTTACCATTTCAAGTTCAAGAAATACTTTAAAAAACCTTGCCAAGAGTGGCTGGACACAGTTGAAGTAATGTGCAATGAAATTCTTGGGAATTATTCCAAAAAAGAAGATCAGCTAATGACTGCGGCCTTCGGCACCCGTCCGAAACGAAGACTAAACCGAGTGTTTGATGCCCTGGGTTTCGAGTACCCTGACTATGAACGGTTGAATAAGGGTGCTGAGGGCCAAAAAAGGAAAAGAGTGGCCGAAACTTTGAACAAAGATGAGGAAGAACCACCAAAAGAGAAGAAAATTCCAAAGAAGAGAAAGATATCATCTCCAAAGCGAAAATTATCCGATGAAGAGGGGACTCCTGCACCACCCTCTACCAGCGACGTGGAGGAAATCTTAAAGGTAATGACTGAACCCCTGCCCGCGAAGCTAAGTCCATTAGGGCCTCAACTGACGAAGCTTTTTCGAAAGGTGGAGAAGCCGGAAAAAACGAAGATAACCAGAACAAAGAGGCAAAGAATTATTGCAGTGACCGAAGTTATTGACAAGACGCCACCGAGGGCTTCAACTCGGAAAACGCCAGCGGTTGAGGGCACAACAAATGTCGAAGTCGCACCTTCGGAGGTCGCGGCTACCGAAGCCGCTTCAGCCGAAGATTTGAACTTGGAAACTACAATTGAAGACATCGACAAAATTTTGCTAGACATGGCCGCAGAAGAAGCTGCCACTGCTGCTGAAGAAACCATGGCCACAGTGCCTGGTGAAAGCTCTCTTGTGAGTTTTGGTGTTTGGATGACAACTCAATTAAAGGACTAACAAGTGTACTAAGTGTTGAACAGGTGCCTAAGGTAAAGCTAACTGGGTTCAACACAAGAGAACAAATGTGATGGTCCAAGAACTGGATTATGGATACATGATGGACATCACAAGTAGGATGGACATTGCATAAAGTGAGACTCGGGTGCATAGCTCAGAGACAACTGATCAAGCCAAGGACGGAGGCAAGTAGAGCTTCGAGGTACCAAGTGCACGGGAGAAGGTCAAGGAGGCTGAGGAACCCAAAGCCAAGGGTGAAGAAGAAGGCTTGCAAAGTCAAGGGTGATCGAGTTGAGAAGAGATATAGCACATCAAGGATCACTACATAAGGACGTGACTTACAACCAATAAGGTAACAGCTACAGTTATGTGGTGTAAGTCATAAGGCTCAAGACCAAGCTTTAAGAAAGAGATCAAGGTCACTAGAAGGAGAACGAGTGACAAAACCAGAACTGGAAGCAGCCCAAAAGAGCTAAGTTCACCTTAATCTTTAGTTTGGGTTGTTCCTATGTTTGGAGATGTTCTATGTGACCTTTGCAGGATGTTGGAGCTAAGAAATGTCAATCTAGATCAAGTCAAGCCGACTTGATGATTTATGAGTCCAACATCAAAGCTCAAGCATGAGAAATAACATGGATGAACAAGGTGCAAATCATGAAGTAAAGGTATGTTTCTAAGCCTTAGTACATTAGTTTTGTGTACTAATATATTTGTCTAAGTGTTAGAAACAGAAAGAAGAAGAAGAGAGAAGAGGAGAAAAGACTTGGCTGTGTGCTGCCGAGACCCAGCTCGGTTTGGAGCACCGGACTGTCCGGTGTGCGCCGGACAGTGTCCGGTGCGCCAGGTCGACTCGGCTCGAACTGGCCGCTCTCGGGAATTCGCCGACGGCGTACGGCTATAATTCACCGGACTGTCCGGTGTGCACCGGACTGTCCGGTGAGCCAACAGTCGGCCAGGGCCAACGGTCGGCCGCGCAATCTGCGCGGGACACGTGGCGGAGCCAACGGTCGGAAGACGGCACCGGACTGTCCGGTGTGCACCGGACTGTCCGGTGCGCCAACGGCTCGCAGATCTCCGCCGGTTTGCAACGGTCGGGAAGCGCTGGATAAGGAAAGAAATCGGTCACCGGACATGTCCGGTGTGCACCGGACTGTCCGGTGCCCCCGACGACAGAAGGCAAGGTTGGCCTTCTAGAATTGCTTCCAACGGCTCCTAGGCTCCTTGTGCCTATAAAAGGGACCCCTAGGCGCCTCCAGCAGTATAGAAGTGCAGCCAACAAGTATAGACATCACTCAGATCTATTCTCGCTCTCTCTCTTGTGTGTAACTCTATAGTTTGTGTAGAAGGCACAGCCATAAGCCTTTAGAGAGAAGAGTAGTGCTGCTAAGAGCTAGAGCAAGGTCTTGAGCGTATTGTTACTCTGCCGGGGTACTGCCAAGAAGTTTGTAAGCAGCCGCGGTTCTGTTGTAACCCCACTCAATAGTGAAAGGCTCTATCTGTCATTCTGACAGATCTGAGCAAACGGAGGAAGGAGTTGAAATAGACTCCAAGCCCAGGTGTGGCTAACTCCAACGAGGACTAGGCAAGCATTTCAGGCTTGGCCGAACCTCGGGATAAATCCTTGCGTCTGTGTGCTCTGTTCTGTATTGTATCCTGACTCTCTGTCTTACTCGTCTTTATATCTGCACTTCAATACTTATCTGTGGTATAAGCTTTATTTGAAGTGCAGGACACTTTTGAGACAGGATCTCTGATTCCGCTGCAACCTACTCGAAGAGTCTTCTCACTCCACTGCGTACTAAGTCTTCGAGTAGAGTAAGATTTAAGTTTTAAAGTAATAAGTTTTATTCGCCTATTCACCCCCCCCCTCTAGGCGACATCCAGATCCTGTTCCCGGGTCAAAGGGAACTTTCAATTGGTATCAGAGCTAGGCCTCTCCAGTGTGGGCTTAGCCGTCCGGAGATAACGATGTCGTCACAAGAGGTAACTGTAGAACTTCTTTTAGGCGATGGCTCTAATTATAAATCTTGGTCTGTCTCTATTTATAATGCTTTCATGAGTGTTGATCCTGATTTGAGACAGATCTTTAGTAGAAGTATTTTTCCATCTGATATTAGTAAAAATCCCTCTAATAATGAACTAAGATGTTTTTCTCTCAATCACCGTGCTTGCAGCATCTTAGTTGATTCTCTTTCTAGAGGTGCTTATTTTGCCATCATGAGTAGTGGTAATGATTTAATTGTTGATGCTCATGATTTATGGAATAGAATTAAAGTAAAATATTGTGTGGCAAATTGTACTGCGTCTACTCCCCATATTGCTTGTGATACTAACCTTTCAAAAGGAAAAGATCAAGAACGATGGGCACCAAACGATGAATCCACCTCACCGACAGGTTTGTCTTCCACTAGTTATAAATGTCTTATTGCTAACAATGATAGTGGAGACGAAAGCGATGAGGAGGAGGAATATGAGGATGATAGCGAGGACGAGTCTTCATCATCACAAGGTACATTTTCCTATATTGCTTCCACTGACATTAATGACCGGGAAAATGAGACCGATGATGTGGAAGAAGAGGAGATTCGCCGGTTCTACACCAATCTCAACAAAGAAGATAAAGTGCTCTTGGTTAAGTTGTTGAGTAGGAACAAGGAACAAGGCGAGACGCTTCTCAGGCTAGAAAAGACTCTCATCAAAACCAACGACAGCCTAGAGAAGATGACCAAAGAACATGAGGGGCTAAAGTGCTCTCATGATAATTTGGTCCAACGGTATGAATCTATTTTATTTGAGCAAAGAAATAATCATGATGTACTATCTGATGTTGCTCAACTTAAAACTGAGAATTCTATGCTTAAGAGTCAAGTAGAAATGATAAATTTAGAAAAACTTGCTCTAAGTGAAAAATATAATATGCTGTCATATTCTCATAATAAATTAGTTGATGACCATATCATGCTTAATGTTGCTCATGAAGTTGTAATTGCAAACTTAAATTCATTTGAACCTAATTCTCGCACGTGTGCGCATTTGAATTGTATATCATCATGTGCTAACCCCTGTTGCTCAAAAGAAAGCCAATCATTGATTGAGCAACAAGTTTTAGGGTCACGAAAGAAATTTTGTGGGAATAAGAAGCAACGACAACTGAGGAGAAGACGCTTAGCTCAACTCTCTCAAGATATCCACGGACGCGTGGTGAAGAAGCTTGAGAAAGGAAAAACTGCAGCAAGTGTTAAGCTCAATAAGAAGAATGTTCCCAAAGCTGTAAATGAAGAAATCAACATGAACGAGGAAAAAGGTAAAAATTCAATTAGTCATGTTGTTTGTACTAATCATCTATCCATGTCCTTCAAGCACAAAAAGGAAAGAGGAAAAAGGAGGTGTTTCAAATGCAAGGAGATAGGCCACCTCATTGCGTCCTGTCCGTACAAAGACCAGGATGAAAGGACAAGAAGTTGCTTTGGATGCAACAATAAGGACCACATTATCACTTCATGTCCGGTCATGAAGAATCAAGGATGTGCATCCTCCAAGGTGACCCTCACCAAGGAAAATGACAAACAGCAAGCGTCGTGTCAAGTTGAGCGACGCTTCTGCTACAAGTGTGGTGAGCAGGGTCATCTATCCAAGGTATGTTATAAAGGTAAGATTCCTAAGCAAGTGAATTTGTGTCAATCTTATTCGCTTAGGAGACCCAAATCATACACTTGTGCTAGATCAGTAATGAGATCACCTAGAACTAGCACAACTGCTATTTGGGTACCAAAGGCCCTTTTAGATGAACGTTATGGACCCATCTCGAGATGGGTACCAAACTTTGCTAACTAGACCATGCAGGTGCCTTGAGATGGACTGGAGACCATGGGAGAGCTTAAGACGGTTATCTTAAACTCTATGCTTAAGCTGTTAATTGTTTTGGTGCCTTTATTGTGAAACACTAATCCCATGTTCATCTCAAGTGAAATAAGGTGTGTAGGTCCTGAATCACTATTGGTGAATCAAGTAAAAGGACTTTGATGAGAATCTACAACTAGTTCTCCAAAGGATGGTACCCCGTGTATTTTAAGTACATAATTGCAATTGAGTATTGCTCTTAAGTTGGATTGTTGTGCTACCTGTCTTTGGAGTAGTTATACTTTATGATTGCTTGTGTTAAATGAATCATAAAGAAGTCTGCTTAATCATGACTGGTGCTATATAGGATATATCTTTTGAATCATTCATGGGAAACTCTTTCATTTGTTATATCCACAACGATTAACTCTCTTGGTGTACATGGATAAGCCTGTAACTTTTTGTAAGTCATGCTATGTGCAAATATGACATTTTGTTTAGTCCATGTTCACATGATTACCCTAGTTTGGTACTGTGTGAAGTTCAAATCCATGTCGTGCCCCTTTTGAGCTATGAGGTGCATGAGCAAAAGGAGCCCTGAATTGGTGATAACTAGTGCTCTCATAAAGGCAAAGGTATGGAAGATGGAGCTATGCAATTTCATTAAATATTCTTGAAATTCCGTTGAGTGTGATCATAGCGATGTTCTTGTTTTTCAATTGGTAATATCTTAGCTTAGGTAATTTATGCCTTTAAAATGTTGTTTCTTTTGGTGCATCTAAGAAATCTTCTTAATTATGGCATGCTTAGACATTACGCTTTATATGCATGATTGTGTTGTTTTTCAATTGGTACATGTGGTACAATGTTTGTCATGCATGTAGCATGTTTAGATTGCCATGTATGTGGTACAATAATTGGCATGCATTGCTGTATTAAGTCAATCTTTCTTGTGGTACCCAATTGGTATCTCTTTGTGATAAAATTTAGAGTATGCTTTAACCAAGGTATGTTGTGTTCCCCTCTAGTTCTAAGGAAGCTAGAATGTGCAAAGTGCAAGTCATTCAAATACTTGATGCACAAATTGAGGGGGAGCACACATAACTTGTGTCCTTTGAGACTAACTGTTTCTTGAGCAATCTTGTATAGTCTCTAGATGGAAAAGAGGAAATAAGCAAGAAATGGAGCATTCAGGACTTGGGTACCTCTGTAAGTCAAGAAATTGGTATCTCAAGTTGTGAGTAAGTGCATAGCTTTAGATTGCTCATGCTCTATAATATATGGTGATAATAGATGCTTAAATATCATGGAGCCATGATAATAAATGAACTTTGCAATTGGTATCTTTAAATCGGTATCTTTCAAGTGGTAGCCGTAATAGTTCGCTTCAATTGACATCTTTTGATAATCATGAGAATAGAAGTTTCTTCTTGTGCCCAATACTATAACTTGTTCTAAGTTTGGTGTCTCAGCAACAAGAAAAAGTTAGGAGAAAGAATCAGGCACAAGCATGGAGAAGCTCTCGAGAGATTAACTACTTTCAAGATGGGAAGTACACTACAACATGGTAAATGTACAAAAGGAAGTATTAATCTTTTTGCATATATGTATCTTACCTAAATGTTGATAGGGCATATGTTCAATAAGTAAGGGGGAGTCTTGATAGTCGTTTTTCCTCCTTAACACCCTGCTGTCCCTTGACATCATCCTATGTTCTTGCTTGAGTATGGTTTTTGGTGTTTGATGTCAAAGGGGGAGAAGTTGTGCATTAAAGCTTATCTCAACCTGAGAGGAAAGCTTATCCTAAGGGGTGATGTGTTAGTTTGAGCTTTGCCAAGTGTGATATTCATATGCTTCTTGCAGTATTATATGTGTTGCATCATATGGACTAATGCTTCCGTTGCTATGAATTAATTGGCATCTATTGTGACAGTCATGTGGATAATGATGCATGTGGTTAATGGTGCTTTAAGATTGCTTTAAATTGGTATCTTAGTTTAAATTAGTATCTTAATGGTGAATAGTGGTAGGTTGATATTCCTGTGATACATCCACTAATTTGAATGGTGTTTAACTCTGATTATGTGCATTTGTGTGTTTGATTATGTGCATTTGTGTGTTATGGTATCATGGTTTGATTCTTGACACAATGCATCCTAAAAAGTGCTGAGGTGTAGAAATGTTTCGAATTGCCTAAGTATGTGCAAATTGGCGTCTGAGGCTAAAATTATGTTTTTAAAGTAAGCACATATTTAGGGGGAGCATTCTATAAACTTAGAATTTAAAATTTGTGCTTCAAATCTTATTCTCATGTAAGCTTTAATTGTGTTGCCATCAATCACCAAAAAGGGGGAGATTGAAAGCTCTCTTGTGAGTTTTGGTGTTTGGATGACAACTCAATTAAAGGACTAACAAGTGTACTAAGTGTTGAACAGGTGCCTAAGGTAAAGCTAACTGGGTTCAACACAAGAGAACAAATGTGATGGTCCAAGAACTGGATTATGGATACATGATGGACATCACAAGTAGGATGGACATTGCATAAAGTGAGACTCGGGTGCATAGCTCAGAGACAACTGATCAAGCCAAGGACGGAGGCAAGTAGAGCTTCGAGGTACCAAGTGCACGGGAGAAGGTCAAGGAGGCTGAGGAACCCAAAGCCAAGGGTGAAGAAGAAGGCTTGCAAAGTCAAGGGTGATCGAGTTGAGAAGAGATATAGCACATCAAGGATCACTACATAAGGACGTGACTTACAACCAATAAGGTAACAGCTACAGTTATGTGGTGTAAGTCATAAGGCTCAAGACCAAGCTTTAAGAAAGAGATCAAGGTCACTAGAAGGAGAACGAGTGACAAAACCAGAACTGGAAGCAGCCCAAAAGAGCTAAGTTCACCTTAATCTTTAGTTTGGGTTGTTCCTATGTTTGGAGATGTTCTATGTGACCTTTGCAGGATGTTGGAGCTAAGAAATGTCAATCTAGATCAAGTCAAGCCGACTTGATGATTTATGAGTCCAACATCAAAGCTCAAGCATGAGAAATAACATGGATGAACAAGGTGCAAATCATGAAGTAAAGGTATGTTTCTAAGCCTTAGTACATTAGTTTTGTGTACTAATATATTTGTCTAAGTGTTAGAAACAGAAAGAAGAAGAAGAGAGAAGAGGAGAAAAGACTTGGCTGTGTGCTGCCGAGACCCAGCTCGGTTTGGAGCACCGGACTGTCCGGTGTGCGCCGGACAGTGTCCGGTGCGCCAGGTCGACTCGGCTCGAACTGGCCGCTCTCGGGAATTCGCCGACGGCGTACGGCTATAATTCACCGGACTGTCCGGTGTGCACCGGACTGTCCGGTGAGCCAACAGTCGGCCAGGGCCAACGGTCGGCCGCGCAATCTGCGCGGGACACGTGGCGGAGCCAACGGTCGGAAGACGGCACCGGACTGTCCGGTGTGCACCGGACTGTCCGGTGCGCCAACGGCTCGCAGATCTCCGCCGGTTTGCAACAGTCGGGAAGCGCTGGATAAGGAAAGAAATCGGTCACCGGACATGTCCGGTGTGCACCGGACTGTCCGGTGCCCCCGACGACAGAAGGCAAGGTTGGCCTTCTAGAATTGCTTCCAACGGCTCCTAGGCTCCTTGTGCCTATAAAAGGGACCCCTAGGCGCCTCCAGCAGTATAGAAGTGCAGCCAACAAGTATAGACATCACTCAGATCTATTCTCGCTCTCTCTCTTGTGTGTAACTCTATAGTTTGTGTAGAAGGCACAGCCATAAGCCTTTAGAGAGAAGAGTAGTGCTGCTAAGAGCTAGAGCAAGGTCTTGAGCGTATTGTTACTCTGCCGGGGTACTGCCAAGAAGTTTGTAAGCAGCCGCGGTTCTGTTGTAACCCCACTCAATAGTGAAAGGCTCTATCTGTCATTCTGACAGATCTGAGCAAACGGAGGAAGGAGTTGAAATAGACTCCAAGCCCAGGTGTGGCTAACTCCAACGAGGACTAGGCAAGCATTTCAGGCTTGGCCGAACCTCGGGATAAATCCTTGCGTCTGTGTGCTCTGTTCTGTATTGTATCCTGACTCTCTGTCTTACTCGTCTTTATATCTGCACTTCAATACTTATCTGTGGTATAAGCTTTATTTGAAGTGCAGGACACTTTTGAGACAGGATCTCTGATTCCGCTGCAACCTACTCGAAGAGTCTTCTCACTCCACTGCGTACTAAGTCTTCGAGTAGAGTAAGATTTAAGTTTTAAAGTAATAAGTTTTATTCGCCTATTCACCCCCCCCCCTCTAGGCGACATCCAGATCCTGTTCCCGGGTCAAAGGGAACTTTCACCTGGAAAGGGAAAGGAAATAGCCGAAGATACTTCGGAAGATGAAGCCTACATATTTCAAAATTTAGTTGGGCAAGAAGTGTCGAAGGTCGAAATAGAAGAGCTTAAAGACTATGCCAAATCTTGCGGATATAAACCAGGAGCTCTTCTTTTCGGAGGTGTTGACGATGAAAAATTAGGCTGCATCCGAGATCAAACTGGAGCTAAGGTCATCGGTACTCTATCAAAGAGTATCGGTTTTCCGAAGCTAGAAACAGATATCAGCCGCTACCGACGACAACATATCGTTGGTAGCTTATTTTATTCCAATTTCAAGGTAAACAACTTTTCTCTGACTTTTATTGTTTTTAATAATGGAAATATTCCTAACGAAGGTTGTTTATGTGCAGAGCATGCTACTAAGCAAAGCTTTGAAGATGCAGCAAGATCTAGAGGATAAAAAACACGAAGCTATAATTGAAAATTTGGAGAGCAAAATAAAAGAACAATCAGCTATTATTGAAAAGAAAGACTTCGAACTCCAAACAACTGAAGGCTTGTTGGCAGAAACTGAAGCTAAAGTAGCAGAATTGAATTCGAAGCTTATCTGCCAATCAAAACAATTTGAACAAGAGAAGCTAGAGCTTAATTCAAAACTTGAGGCCGAAGTCCAAACCAACTCAGATTTGAAGAAATCATTAACAAGCCTTCAAGACAAATGTTTGAAATTTAGTAACAACTGTATTCAACAATTAAAGAAGATCTTTTACTCAGTTGGAGCCAGCAGTGGAAAGTTCACCCCTGCAGCTGAAAATTTGCCAAGAGCCTTCGAACATATTGAAGCTGAAATTGATGAGCTTGAC
The DNA here is from genome assembly GCA_029449295.1 of Zea luxurians. NCBI lineage: Eukaryota > Viridiplantae > Streptophyta > Magnoliopsida > Poales > Poaceae > Zea > Zea luxurians. The sequence goes on from JAOPSE010000581.1 coordinate 278,743, forward strand.
GAAGTTATAGCCGGGCACGGTGACTTCTGTGCCTGGGTAGCTTCTCGGGGCACTGCTGCAGCGTTCCTGAAGGCCGGCTGTGATCATGGAAAGATCGTCAACAGGCCGAATTTCACTCTGTCTCCATCAATTCTAGACGATATTCCTGACCTCGCCCGAAGCATTTCAAACAGATTTATAAAAATGATATGGACAAAAGGCGGGCGAGAGAAGGCTGGAGACGAAGCTCGAAGTCATCTTGAACCAGTAAGAAATCATACCTTGCGCTTACCTTCTCCTTCACACTTGATTTTTACTCGCAATACCTTGATTCATGTAGGATGACGAAGCTGAAGGTGATGCTTAAAAAATATGCCGCCGAAGCTGAAGCTCGGTGAAGATCAGTAGGAGTACACTGTAGAAAAAACTCAAGGGACTTTTGTAACAACTTTTGTAAATACAGCTAAATTGTTCTTAATGAACTTTGTCCATACCTTGTAATATATCCTTACCCTTCCATTGAGGTGCTTTGATGTGGACGAAATTAGTATTTTGAGCTGAAGGCGAAAAAAAAACACCTTCCCTTCTTTTCGTACACAACGAAGCATAAAAGACCGCTTCTTCTTTTTTGCCGAAACCTCTCTTTTTTATACACAACGAAGCATAAAAGACCGCTTCTTCTTTTTTGCCGAAACAACCACTTATGCCATGAATGAATGTTTATGAATGCAAATGCTATGATGCAATGTGATGTGCGAATGAATGTCCAAACACATATCCGAAGCCATACCCTCAGCCATTATTTCCTTAGAAACAATCACACATTAGCTCTGCATTCCCTTAGGAACGACTTTGGAGCTTCTTCGCCTTTTACTTTCGGCGGTATCAGCGTTGACTTTTCGCTGTAAGCTCTGCATTCCCTTAGGAACGTCTTTGGAGCTTCTTCGCCTTTTACTTTCGGCGGTATCAGCGTTGACTTTTCGCTGTAAGCTCTGCATTCCCTTAGGAACGTCTTTGGAGCTTCTTCGCCTTTTCAGTTTCGGCACTCGATGGTGCGTTCTCAGCTTTTACATTTACATTCTTTGGGGGATTTTGCTCTTATAAAACTAAAAAGGAAATTACATATGATGGCCCCATTAAAAACCTTTCTCCCCCTTTAGAAAGGAAAAGGGTGCCATGAAAAAGAAGAAACATAAAAGAGTTACATCAAATTACACATAATATCGCCGAAGCTCATCCGCATTCCAAGATCTTGGAATGTCGTTGCCGTCCATGTCCTTCAATCTGTACGAACCAGGTCTCGACGAAGATACTACCAAGAAAGGTCCCTCCCATTTCAACTGTAACTTGCCCACTGTGTCTGGATTGGCCACTCTCCGAAGCACCAAATGTCCCGGCTCAATATTCTTTAGCCGAACTTTTCTATCTCGCCATTTGACTGTTTCGGCCTGGTATTTATTAATATTTTCCACAGCTTGAAGCCTGATCCCTTCTAAAGCATCTTTCTCCACAAAACAAGCATCTTCAGGGCCTGATTCTGCCGAAGCTACTACTCTTATTGATCCAGTTTTAGCTTCTTCCGGAGTTATTGCTTCGTCACCGAATAATAACTTGAATGGAGTAAAGCCTGTAGATCTTGATGTTGTTGTATTGTGGCTCCACACCACTTTGGTTAACTGATCTGGCCACTTTCCCCTGGGTTGATTGAAGATTAACTTCATTATTCCTGTCATTATAATGTCGTTGGCTCTTTCAACGAGCCCATTCGACTCCGGATGCCTAACTGATGCAAAATGGATCTTCGTACCAATTTGATCACAGAAATTTCTGAAAGCTTCGGAGTCGAATTGTGTTCCATTATCCACAGTGATGGCCTTCGGTACCCCGAAACGACAAACAATATTCTGCCAGAAAAACTTTTGGACAGTGGCCGAAGTTATTGTGGCTAATGGCTTCGCCTCAATCCATTTAGAAAAATACTCCACAGCCACTATAACATATTTTAGATTCCCTTGAGCCGGTGGTAATGGACCTAACAAGTCAAGGCCCCACCTTTGCAATGGCCAGATGGGTTGTATCAGCTGTGTCAAAGACGAAGGTTGCTTTTGATCTCTTGCACATTTCTGACAACCTTCGCACTTTTGAACTAACTCCGCTGCATCCGAAGCTGCCTTCGGCCAATAAAACCCTTGGCGGAAAACTTTTCCAAGTAACGGCCTAGATCCAATGTGGGATCCACACAGGCCTGCATGTATTTCTTTCATCAACTCTATACCTTCGGTTCTAGATAAACACTTGAGCAGCGGAGCACAAACTCCATGTTTGTATAACTCCCCTTCTATCATGACATATGGACGAGCTCTTGCCTCTATCCTTTTATTATAAGCTTCGTCATCTGAAAGGAACTTACCCTGAAGGTAAGAGATGATTTCAGTTCTCCAATCTTCGCTATAAACAGGAGATATGTTGAGGACTGCTCTTTCAAGAAGCTCCACTGAAGGTGCCTTTATTGTTTCGAAGAATACATCCGAAGGTAACGGCAGCCCCTGTGCTGCTGACTTAGCTAACAAATCAGCATGCTCATTTTGTCCTCGAGGGATATTTTTGACAGAAAATCCTTCGAAGGAAGCTTCGATTCTTTGGACCGTGTCTAGATATTTTTCAAGCTTCGGATCTTTAGCCTTGCAACTTTTGTCGATATGGCCCGAAACAACCTGGGAATCAGTTTTAAGAATCGCCCTTCTGATCCCCATTGCCTTTAATTTCCGAAGGCCCAGAAGCAGGGCTTCGTACTCAGTAATATTGTTTGTACAGCTGAAATCAAGTCTTGCCGCATAACAAGTTTTAACCTTGGAAGGTGAGATCAACACAGCAGCCGCTCCTGCTCCGAAGGTTCCCCAAGAGCCATCACAGAATACTGTCCACACTTCGGCATCTTTATTTGCTTCTTCGTCCTGAGCCCCTGGCGTCCAATCGGCAATGAAATCTGCCAACGCTTGAGACTGGATCGAGGATCTATGCACATAATCAATGTAAAATTCATTGAGCTCTGCAGCCCATTTTCCAATCCGTCCAGTAGCTTCTCTATTTCTCATGATATCCTTCAACGGCTGCGAAGAAGGAACAACAATATTGTATGCTTGAAAATAATGCCGAAGCTTCCTGGATGCCATTAAGACGGCATATAATATCTTCTCCAGTTCCGTATTATTTTTCTTTGATACACTAAGGACTTCAGATACAAAATATACTGGAACCTGCTTCTTGACTTGGCCATCAAGCTTCTCCTGGACAAGTGCTGCACTTACTGCCGAGTGCGAAGCTGCCACATATAACAACAAAGGAGCCCCTGGCGTTGGTGGAGTTAATGTTGTTAGATCTATCAAATATTGCTTCAGCTCTTCGAAGGCTTTTTGTTGGCTTGGTCCCCATTGAAAGACTTCAGCTGACTTCAGCACCTCGAAGAATGGTAAATTTCTTTCTGCTGATCTGGATATGAATCTATTGAGAGATGCCAGCCTTCCTGTCAATCTTTGGGCCCCCTTTCTTGTAGTTGGTGGCTCCATTCGGAGTATAGCTTCAATTTTATTTGGATTAGCTTCAATTCCCTTTGTTGAAACCAAGCATCCAAGAAATTTCCCCTTCTTTACTCCGAAGACACATTTTTCTGGATTCAGCTTCAAACCAGCTTGTCTGAAACTGGCGAAGGTCTCCTGCAAATCAGCAATATGATTTTCCTGCTTCGTGCTTTTTACAATGATGTCATCAACATAAGTTAGCACATTTCTGCCTATCTGAGACTGGAGGACCTTCGCAGTCATTCTGCTGAAACTTCCTCCAGCGTTTTTGAGCCCCTCAGGCATCCGAAGATAGCAATATGTGCCACTTGGGGTTATGAAGCTAGTCTTCGGCTCATCTTCCTTCTTCATCCAGATTTGGTGATAGCCTGAGTAACAATGTAGCAGACTCATGAGCTCTGAAGAAGCTGCTGCATCAACTAAAGAGTCTATTCTTGGCAATGGGAATTCGTCCTTCGGACAAGCCTTGTTGAGATCTGTGAAATCGATACACATTCTCCACTTGCCATTGGCTTTCTTTACCATAACAGTGTTAGCTAGCCATTCTGGATACTTTACTTCTCTGATAACTCCTGCACTGAGGAGTCTTTTTACTTCATTGCGAGCCCCTCCGGCCTTGTGATCAGACATTTTCCGAAGCCTCTGCTTTCGGGGTCTGAAGGATGGGTCAACATTGAGCGAGTGTTCAATAACATCCCGATTTACTCCACAGAGATCATTAGCTGACCATGCAAAAACATCTTTGTTGTTGAACAAAAACCTTATCAAGGTTTTCTCCTGCTCTTCGGATAATTGAGAACCCAACAGCACCTTCTGCTCTGCTATGTCCTCACACAAGAGCATGGGCTTCGGCTGATCTGCTGAAGCTGCTTTCTCCCTTCTGAATTTGTACTGTTCACAAGCTTCAGCTCCATCTATGTTATGGATTGCTTTGGAGTCAGTCCAGCTTCCTTCGGCCCTTCTAGCAGCTTCCTGGCTTCCATGAATAGCGATAGGCCCTTGGTCCGAAGGTATCTTCATGCAGAGGTAAGCTGGGTGAAGAATTGCTTCGAAGGCATTGAGAGTACCGCGACCAATGATAGCATTGTAAGGATACTCCATGTCAACAATATCAAACACAATTTGCTCAGTCCTTGTGTTGTTAACAAATCCGAAGGTTACTGGCATGGTAATCTTCCCAAGTGCTGCAATCTGCCGTCCTCCGAAGCCACAAAGAGGGTGCGTAGCATCATGGACCTTGTCTTCGGGCTCTTGCATTTGTCTGAAGGCCTTAGCAAATATGATATCAGCTGCACTGCCTGTATCAACTAAGACATTGTGGACCAGAAATCCTTTGATCACACAAGAGATAACCATGGCATCATTGTGAGGATAATCCTTAAGCTGAAGGTCTTCCTGAGAGAAAGTGATTGGAATGTGGGACCATTTTGACTTGATGAAGGGTCCCTGTACTCCAACATGCTGCACCCTTCTCTGAGCCTCCTTCTTTTGCTTCTTGTTAGCCGGCTCTGAGCAAGAACCGCCTGTTATCGGGAGCACCAGCTTCGAAGCCGAAGCAGCTTCAGCTTGATTGTTGAACGAAGCCATCAGCTCAGAAAAGTGGAAGTGAGTTCACCGGAGGTGGGCGCCAATGTTGGGGACTTGTTCTCAAGTGCTATGAATTAAGAACAAGGCAACACAAAAAGGTTAATGATTAATGCCCTTCGTCCTTCAGAGCATTATCTCCCTTAGGATATAATGATCTTCAGACGAAGGTTATGAAGGACGTACCTTCGACATTACAGTATATTTCAATAAAAGGAGAAGCATATGAGACATGAGAAATAACATAAATAATCATATGTCATCATTGATATCATTTAATCATATAGTCATGAATGCATTTGAACAATATTGAATTACATTTTTACCTTCGGCTTGACAGAAGGCAAAAGTCCAAGCGTGACGCGTGAGTGAATACAAGTCAGCGTGAACAGTACGGGGGTACTGTTCATCTATTTATAGACATAGGACACAGCCTGTGACGAATTACAATTATGCCCCTCATAAAAGTTTACAACATTGACTCAGACCTTTATGGATTAAAGGGTCATTCTATCTCTATGTCGGTTTGTAATGCCGAAGCTTCATGAAAAGGAACCTTCGGCCATCTCCTGGGGACAACTTCAGCCGAAGCTGCTTCTTCCCGTAAGACCTTCGGCGCAACGAAGCATGGCCCCAACAGCTGTGTACGTGAATTACTGATCCTGGCACGTACATGGTTCGCATTCGGTTTACCTTCAAAACCGGGTGTGACATAAGTGGTATCAAAGCCCTTGCTGACTGTAGGATTGCTGACCTAGAGTAGCATTGGCCGTTTTAAGGACTTATTGACTGTTACTTCACCTCATCCTTGATGTTGTTTCAAAATATTAGTCACCTTGACTAATTCTATGTTGTGCTCCTATATGCCCCCTTGCCAAAAGTATTTTATTCTAGTATGGTCTATACTTCTCTCAATCTCTGATCTCACTCTTGTGCTTGTGACATCTTTGTAGGTACCCCCTGACCATAACCTTCTTGTCTTTTGGGATTCTTTTCTCTTTCATCATTAAATTGCTACCATTTGACCATCTTTATTCCCTTGGTATTGACATGTTCGTACCCCTAGATTCTTCAATACTCTTGTTTCAAATACTTACATCTGAATTTCTCTCGCCTACTTAAACACTCGAGTTTGTACGTCCATGATCTTTGTGTCTTTTGAGATCCCTTCCTATTCTGTTGTTAAGTGAAAGTCGCCTAGAGGAGGGGTGAATAGGCGAAATCTGAAATTTATAACCTTAAAGCACAACTACAAGTCGGGGTTAGCGTTAGAATTAAAACCGAGTCGGAAAGAGAGGGCGAAAACAAATCAACCAAGAAATAAAGCAGATGACACGGTGATTTGTTTTACCGAGGTTCGGTTCTTGAAAACCTACTCCCCGTTTAGGTGGTCACAAAGATCGGGTCTCTTTCAACCCTTTCCCTCTCTCAAACGGTCACCTAGACCGAGTGAGCTTTCTCCTTGATCAAACGGATCACTTAGACCCCACAAGGACCACCATACAATTGGTGTCTCTTGCTTTGATTACAAAGTGTCTTGAGAACAAGAATGAGGAAGAAGAAAGCGATCCAAGAACAAGAGCTCAAAGAACACGAGCAAAATTCTCTCTCGAGTCACTAATTGTTTGGAGTGAGTTTGGGACTTGGAGAGGCTTTGAATCTTTTGAATTGTGTCTAGTATTGTATGCACCTAGCTCTTGTATTGAATGGGATGTCTAAAAATCTTGGATCCATGGAGTGGTGGTGGTTGGGGGTATTTATAGCCCCAACCACCAATTCAACCATTGGGGAGGCTGTCTGTCGATGGGCGCACCGGACAGTTCGGTGCGCCACCGGACACTGTCCGATGCGCCAGCCACGTCACCCAACCATTAGGGTTCTGACGGTTTCGACCGTTGGAGCTTTGACTTCTTGGTGCACCGGACAGGCACTGTTCACTGTCCGGTGCGCCTTCTGGCGGCTGCTCTGACTCTACACGAGCTGTCCGCGCACTGTAGCTTCTGCAGGCGACCGTTGGATGGAGACGACCGTTGCGCTGCCCAACCGTTGCTCCGCTGGCACACCAGACAGTCCGGTGAATTATAGCGGAACGCGGTCCCAGAAACCCGAAGGTGAAGAGTTTGAAGTCGTACGACCTTGGGCACCGGACACTGTCCGGTGGCACACCGGACAGTCCGGTGCGCTAGACCAGGGTTCTCTTCCGTTTCTATTGCTCCTTTCTTTTTGAACCCTAACTTGTTCTTTTTATTGGTTTGTGTTGAACCTTTGGCACCTGTAGAATGTATAATCTAGAGCAAACTAGTTAGTCCTGTAAGGAAAATGGACCCCAGGCCTTTTGGCTAAATGAGTTTTGGTGTTTGATGATTAACACAACCTGTGGACTAATATGTTTGCTAGTGTTTATAATTATAGTTCACAGGATGCGAAGAGAATTGGACCAAGGCAATGAGGATGCAACACCTCAAAAGAAGACATAAAAAGATGCATAGGAGTCCAATACTCAAGAACAAAAGAAGCCCAAAGAAATCAGCGAAGAAACCCAAGAAGCGGGCTATCAGCCAGCGCCTGGTGGCGCACCGGACAGTGCTGTCCGGTGTGCACCGGACTGTCCGGTGTGGCACCGGACAGTCTGCGCAGAGAGGCCACAGACAGGCGCTCTCTGGCTATAGCACCGGTCTGTCCGGTGGGGCACCGGACAGTCAGCACCGGACTGTCCGGTGTGCACCGGACAGACGGCAACGGTCGGATCCAACGGTCGACTGCTACAGGCGCCAACGGTTAGCTGACGTGGCGTGCACCGGACACTGCACAGTGGCTGTCCGGTGGTGCACCGGACTGCCCGGTGCACCCGACGACAGAAAGCTGCTGCTTTCTGTCCAATGGCTAGTTTGGGGATTGGAGGCTATAAATACCACCCCAACCGGCCATTCTCAAGTGTGGGAGCCCAAGCAACATACCAAGGCATATAGTGCAAGAGCTCAAACACCCAAGTGCTTAATAGAATCACTCGGTGATTAGCGTAGGTGCTTTGTGAAGTACTTAGGTTAGTTAGACCGCTTTAGCGCTTGCTCTAGGTGAACCCTAGTTAGTTGAGTGAGTTTTGTAAAACCACACAACCCCTCGGCTCTTGCGTGAGTCGTTGTAATTGTACCGAGTGGGGCGAGAGTCTTGCGAGACCGTGACAACCGCATTTGTGTCACGGCCGCCACCGTGTATCGGAGGGAACGAGGCCCGCGGCGTTTCGGCCAGAAGCTCGATAGTGGAGACGGCGGGGAGCGTCCGAGAGGAGCCGGAAGTGGAGCACCACTTGCGCGTGGAGAAGGCCCGTGGCTCTCTACGGAGTTACTCGATCGTGGTGCTTGGCCCTCGCGTGGGCTTCCCTTTGCGTAGGGGCACCAACGAGGATTAGTCGGGACCTTGAGTGGTTCCGGATACCTCGGTAAAAATACCGGCGTCATCCATGAGAGTTTGCTTCTCTACTTTGCTCTTTAAGTTTCCGCATTTATATTAAGCATTTAAGTTTAAATCTTGTATTCATACTTATTTAGTGTAGATTGAAACTTAGCCTTTGCGGTAGAGATAGCAACACTTAGACAAAACCTAGATTGCACTTTCTAGTTTGATTATTTGCATAGGTTTTGCTCTAGGGATTTAATTGCGGCCTAGTTTAGTAAAAGTTTTAGAAGTCCTAATTCACCCCCCCCCCCTCTTAGGCGTCACCCGTTTCCTACAAGTGGTATCAGAGCCCGGTTTGGCTCATTTGAAATGCTTTAGCTTCACTGCTAAAAGAGCCGACGCTTTTTAGAGGAAGGGATGGATACCCATAGGCCACCACACTTTGACGGCACTAACTTCCCATATTATAGTGCTAGAATGGCTTGTTACCTAGAGGTCGTTGATCTAGGTGTTTGGAGAGTCACTCGTGACGGGATGAAACCCCTCAAGAATCCCGAGAAACCCACCACGAGTGAGGAAAAAGAAATCCATTTAAATGCTAGAGCCAAAAATTGCTTGTATGAATCTCTTAGCATGGATATTTTCAATCAAGTATTTACCTTGAAAACTGCTAATGAGATTTGGCTAAAATTGCATGAGCTCCATGACGGCACATCCAATGTCCGTGAGCAAAAACATTGCCTAGTCTTAAATGAGTATAATTCTTTTGCTATGAAAGATGATGAGCTTGTTAGAGACATGTATTCTCGTTTGAATCTAATTATCAATGAGCTCAATTCGATTGGCATTAATAAGCTAGGTGACGCAGACATTGTGAGAAATATTATCTCCCTGCTACCACAACAAAGATATGGGAGCATCATCACCATCCTTCACAACATGGAGGATTTGGGCAACATGACCCCGACCATTGTGATTGGGAAAATCGTGGCTTTTGAGATGTCGCGAAAAATGAGTCGGGGAGAGGAGCCAACTTCCTCAAGGCCATATGCTTTTGCATGTGATGAAAGGAAGGGCAAAAAGAAGGCTCCCACTTCAAGTTCCTCAAGTGAAGCAGAGGAAGAAGAAGAAAGTGATGATGATGAAGATAATCAACCATGCACATCATCCTCCGAGGACGAAGAAACAATCCGACGTGTTAGAAAGGTAATGGGGATGATCCGCAAGATTAATCTAATGGGTGTGCCCCTGCAGGTCGAGGATCTTCTCTTTAACATTGACAGGAAAAAGCAAAGGAAGAGAGGATGCTTCGCATGTGGGGAGAAGGGCCACTTCAGGGACAACTGTCCAAATATGGCCAAACCCAAAAAGGAGAGGAGCAAAGGCAAGGCGCTAACAAGTGTTAGAACTTGGGATGGTTCTTCAAGTGAAGATGAACCTCCAAGGATGCGCAGCCACCGGTCCTCGTCACGATCATCACGGTCATCACACAAATGCCTTATGGCAAGAGGTAACAAAAGCACTCCATCCTCTAGTGATGAAAGTAGTAGTGATGATGAAGGTGAGGGAAAGGCCTCTCTAGATGAGCTTGCGGAAGCCGTAAAATTTTTCCAGGATGTTTGCACTAAGCAAAAAGCTCAACTTAAAACTTTGAAAAATAAGTTGGTTAGCTCTCAAAATGATTACAAAGGTTTGCTAGAAAAATTTGAAACTTTTGCAAACTTAAATAGTGAGCTATCAACTAAAATTGAGCTATTAGAATCTAGTGCTCCATCCACAGCTACCGATGATAGCCTTATTAAAAAGAATGAAAAACTGAAAGCTAAGTTAGCTAGCTCCCAAGAAGCTATTGAAAATTTGCTAGAGAAGATGGAAATTCTTAGCATTCACAATAATGAGCTAACTACTAAGCTAGAAAACATTGGTAGCACCCCAGCAGCATCCTTAGTTGAAATACCTGAAATAATTAAGAAAGATGCTTCTACTTCCTGCTTTGATTTAATTGATGATTCTAACCCCTGCAACCAAGTCGTTGTTGAGAATATTGTTGTAGAGACATGTTTGGATGAGGTTGCAAAGGAAAATGAACAATTAAAGCAAGAAGTGGCTCGCCTTGGCAAGGCTTTGTATGACAAGAAAGGCAAAGCCAAACAAATCCGACCTCCACAGGATAACACCACTGCGGGAGTGAACAAGCCTATGGAGGGAGAAACTATGATTTGTAGGCTATGCCACATGGAAGGCCACAAGTCTTTCCAATGCAAGGCGATGACCGGGGATAAATGTTGGGGACTTGTTCTCAAATGCTTCGAGTTAAGAACAAGGCAACATAGAAGATGTTAAACATTGAGGTCCTTCGTCCTTCGAAACATTACGCCCCTTCGGGAAATAATGCTTTAGGACGAAGGTCACAAGTGACATACCTTCGTAAATATAATAAATAATGCCGAAGGATTCATATAAAGCGTGAAATATAAATATCAACATAGGATCACTTCTATTTTATTAACATGGATAAATAGAAATGATTTCAAATTACAAATGTACCTCCGGTCTTGAGAGAAGGTAGAAGTACAAACGTAACGCAAAAGCCAATGCCAAGTCAGCGTGAACAGTACGGGAGTACTGTTCATCTATTTATAGACGCGGGACGCAGCCCACGTAAAATTACATCCATGTCCATTACATTTGTTAACGGTTTATGGAAATCTGTCGAGGCCCCCGAAGTCTTTTCATCTTTAAGTCGGTTCCCCTTTATGCCATCGCGCCGAAGCTTCCCTGCGCACAGCTTCGGCTGCCCTCGACCTTCGTCTGGTTCAGGCTTCGTCCTGGTCATGCTCCATATCCATAATTCTGAATCCGAAAATACCTGTTCATATAATCCACTTGGAAAACATTGTCAAATCATGTTTTTGAGGACCTTCGGAGGACGAAGGCCCCCAACAGTAGCCCCTCGCAATATTAATTTGTAAATAGTAAATTCAGATTGCGATATGGACGAAGGCCTTGAGCCGAAGGTCCGAAAAAAACACCTTCCCTTTGCTAGAATAGCAACATTCACTGACAAGCGGGGCCTTTCAATTTTCAACGCCCTAGGCGTATAAATAAGATCACATCGCGAACTCATTTGGTATGCACACTTGCCTTTTGCTTCGGCCCACTAAAATTTTTAGCTCTTGTTCGTTAAGATTTGCTGGTCTTTTTGATTTCGAAGCTTCGACCTCGGGAACAATTTTTTAGCGCTCCCGAAGATGTCTGAAGGCAAGAAGATCCCTGCTGAGACGAAGCTGAAGATCCCTGCTGAGACGAAGCTGAGTCTCGAGGAGGAGAAAAATCTGGGGTTCCTGATAGCGATGGCAGAGACCAATACAGAGAAAATCACGAAGGAGATTCTCGAAGGTTTGTCCGAAGATACTGATGACAGCGACAGCTATGATGTGGAAAGTGGTGGGGAAGAGGCCGAAGATCGACCGTGGCGACCAAGCCACACAGTTTTTGGGAAAACGACCATCAAGCAGAGTCACATTGATAATATGAGGGGGCGATATTTCCGAGACATATCTATTGTGAGAGCTGATGCCGGGGAAAAAACTTCTCCCACCCCCGAAGAAGATGAAGTTGTGATTTTCCGAAGCTTCCTCAAGGCTGGGCTTCGATTCCCCCTGAGCAACTTTGTTGTTGAGGTACTAAAGACATTTCAAGTCCATCTGCATCAAATCACTCCCGAAGCCATCATAAGAATGGGAGTGTTTGTCTGGGCTGCGAGGAGCCAAGGTTTGGAACCGAACGCTAAAAGCTTCTGCAATATTCATGAGTTATTATACGAGACGAAGCCCTGGGGAAAGGAGCAATACCACAACAACTTTGGGTGCTACAGCTTCGGCGCCCGCTCCGGGTCAAGCTGCCCTGTGCCGACCTTTCGGAAGAGGTGGCCCGAAGCCTGGATGACTGAATGGTTTTATGTAAAGAATGATCTAAAAGCTCAAGAGAATGTGAAGAGTATCATTATGCACCCAATCTGGCAACGCTTCGGTCTTCGAAGGCCGAAGGTCGAAATGGACGAAGCCGCCGAAGAATGCCAAAGAGCCTTCGGGGTAGTCTGCTCGTTTATTGGGACAAGGGACTTGGTCCAAGAACACATTGCCTTCAGGGTATGGCCACTTGCAGAAAAGTGGGAAATGCCGAAGGAAACCATCAAAGAGTCCGACGAAGGCGGACTAGTCAGATTAAAGTACACATTCAAATATGCAGATAAATTTGTTGAACCTGATGATGATTGGCTGAAAAGCATTGAAACATTAAGTGATGAATTACTTGGGGCATATTCGAAGGCTGAAAATACTGCACTATCAGCAGCCTTCGGAGGCCGAAAAAAGAAGAGACTCAACCGAGTGTTTGATGCAGTCGGGTTCTTCTACCCTGATTATCGTTATCCCATCCGAAGGCAAAAAAGGAAAAACATAACCTCTGACAAAGAAGAAGCTGCAACTGCTCCTAGTGAGCCAGAACCGAAAGGAAAAAGGTTGAAGGTCCTCACACACCGACCACGCCATATTGAACCAGCTTCGGTGCCTGAGTTTACCGGAGAAACTTCTTCGGCCGCCGAAGCTGAACAGCCAACCTTGCTGCCAGAAATTGCAGAGATGGCCGAAGCGCCATCCACAGAAAAAATGGAAGAAACGAAAAATCCGACTAAGGAAAAAGCATCAGAAATTTTGAGTCCTGTAGCAAATGTCGAAGCAGCAAAAATCCAAAAGGGTACAATGGTGACCCCAAAAAGGAAGAGAATAGTAAATGTACTAGATGTCTTGGAGACAATTAAGTCTTCAAGCACAACTCCAAAAAAGAGTGTTGAAATTGCTGAAGCTTCTTCTGAAGCTCCGACGCAACAAGCTGAAGCTGAGGCTGGGCCTTCAGAGCCCTTCAAGGAGCAAACTTTGGAAGCCGAAGCAATAAAAATACCAGAACCAATTTTAGTTGAAGAAACTGACACTGCCATCCCCGAAGCGCCTGCCAGCATGTGTGATTACATCATACGACATGCTTCGGGGAAAAAACTATCTGAAGAAGAAAGTCATGAAGCTAACCATTATGCAAAGGAGCTAAAATATCCAAAGGGGGCAGTAATATTCAATGGGACAAATGAAGATGATTTCTTATACTGCCTGCCTGACAACAAAGAGCTATCTGTCTGCCGAGAGATGGCCAGGAGTATTGGTTTCCCGAAGCTTGAATCTGGATTAAGCGCCATGACGAAAGAAGATCTCGCAGACAGTCTTGCGTACAACAGCCTGAAGGTGCGGGAATTAAACGCTTGAAAAAACCCCCTTATTATTATTTTTTTACGCAACTCATTCCTTTTTTCTTATATGAATTCTTTTTCGTATAGGGCCTGATCCTAAGCAACGCGCTAAGAGCGCAAAAGAGCGCCGAAGATGAAAGTTATGAAATTGCGTTTAATAATTTACGCTCCGAAGTTATCAAACTGAGAAACGAAGCTTTGGAAAAAGATAAAATTCTGCTTACACTGGTAGATAAAGTGAAAAAAGACGAAGCTGCTTCAAAGGCCCAAACCGAAGCTCAAAAACGCGAGATTAAAGATCTTCAGAAACAGCTGGCTAGAGCTAAAGAGGAGCGCGCGCTTGAGGAAACGAAACGAGAACTTAGTGATTTTATGGTCAGCAAATTGGAATCAAGAGTTAAGGAGCTTCGCACATCTCAGGGGAAATGCTATGTTAAATCTATAGAATGCGTGAATAAAATTAAAACCAGCTTTGCTAGCGTCGGCGCCTTTTCCAGCGAAGAGAATTTTTCTCGAGGCAATCCCGAAGATCCGCTGGAATGGATTAGCCACGAAGCAGAGGCCTTCGAAGAGATTCTGAATAGTCGTGGCGACATATGCGCTTTTTCGGGCGCCAGAGGAATTGCTTCTGTCTTAGAGAAGAAAGGTTGCGGGCATATAAAATTTTTAGCTCAGTCCGAAGCTACCTTATCTTCCGAAGATATCAAGGACCCCTCGGCCGAAGCAAGCGTGGTTGGTGGCAAATTTTTTACTGATATCTGGAACGACGGCGGCCGAGGAATGGCGCAAGAGATCATCCAAAGAAGCGAGAAAGGCGTTCATGATGCTAGAAAAGTAGCAGAAGCTGCCGAAAGGAGTACGGAGCCCGAAAGACAATTAGGTACCAATTAGTCGTTCTTGTTGCGTTGTAATTTTCATTTTAAACTTTGCTCGCGATTTGTAAAAGTAATGAAGAAGTGTTCTCTTCGCTCAGAAACTGTTGAACCAACTGCCGACCCCCACACAAAAGGGGATGAAGAAATTAAACAGATGGCCGAAACTATCATGGACAAGGTTGTTGACCAACTTCTGAATGAAGCCGCCGAAGCAGTATTAAGAGAAGATTAGATGCTATTTTGGAAAAAACATTTAAAGTGTAATCTATGCAGCACTTTGTACATTTGAATGTAATATACAAGTCTCTTTTCATTATTGAATTCTTTACGATGCATGAAACTTTAAATACGTACCATTTTTGAGCCTTCGGCGAAAAAACACCTTCCCTTCTTTTCATGCTTCGTGAAGAAGACATTCTTCGTTAAAATTACTCTGATGAATGATATCCATGCTTCGTGAAAACATTCTCCGAAGCTATATTCCGAAGCTATACAACTTTGATATTGATCTGATAAAATTCGCCCACGTTTCGTAAAAATATTCTTCAAAAGTGTATTCCGAAGCTATACAATTTCGATGTCACTTTCTCAAAGCATCCTTTCGAAGGTTGAGAGTATCCCCTTCTCTTGCCAAATGCAATATGATGTATGATGCTTATGCTATGCAAAATGATGTGATGATGTTATGTTATGCATGTGTCATTTGTTCCGAAGATACACATAAAATATATTCGTAAGCTCTGCATTCCCTTGGGAACGTCTTTGGAGCTTCTTCGTCTTTTACTTAGACGGTTTCAGCGTTGACTTTTCGCTGTAAGCCTCCCTTAGGAGCTTCTTCGCCTTTTACTTAGGCGGTATCAGCGTTGACTTTTCGCTGTAGGCTCTGCATTCCTTTAGGAACGACTTCTGAGCAGAAAACTTACACTGCGCTCCCTTTGGAACGGCTTTTTGTGACTTCATAAACTTACTCTGCGTTCCTTAGAACGACTTTCTGCTACTCCGAAGGATTTTTGATCCGAAGGTCCTCCTTGGTAACGGAAAAAGTTTTAGGCTTCAGCAACTTAGGCTTGTGGAGCAAATAGATTTTCCTCGTAGGAAACAACGAAATTATTACATGAAAACTATCAATGTTTTTTGCCTCACAGAAAATAAAACTGAATAGAAAAGACTGCTGTCAAAGGTAGGATATGTCAATAAATGTGCTTCGACTCTGGCACAGTGCTATTGACTGTGCGAGCTTCGGACTGTTCTCTGAAGTCCCTCTGATGTGGGGCGTATTGACTCCCTTCTGGCTGTTGACCTTGCTGCAATGGAGGTGGAGGCGGAGGCTGCTGCCAGGAAGCTTGAGGTTGACTTGCCGAAGCTACAGAAGCTGCAGGGTGGTTGTCTATGTATTGTGGGATATAAGGCGGATGATACGAAGCAGTATGCATGACCTGCTTCGGCTGAGCTTGTTGAGATGCAGCTTCGGCTATTTCCTTTTGCTTCTGGATTGTAACGTGGCACGTCCTAGTGGTATGGCCCTTGCCTTCTCCACAGAACAAGCAAAACAGTCTCCTTGGCTGATCTCCGAATCTTCCGCCGAAGCCCCTGGCGCCTCTGCCTCTTGGAGCTGGTGGCCGGAAGGAGGTTTGTTGTTGCCCCGAAGCCTGTGAGGAGCACTGCGGCCTGTTTTGCTGACTCCCCTTATCATCATTCTGAGTGTTGTGGATGGAACGGACATGCCTCGGGTAGTATCTTCCTCCGAAGCCCCTGGTCATTTCAGAAAATCTGAAGGCCTCCTCCCTTCTTTGGCGAAAGTCATTGTCAGCACGAATGTACTCATCCATCTTTTGGAGCAATTTCTCCAGGGTCTGAGGAGGCTTCCGAGCAAAGTATTGAGCTGCAGGTCCAGGACGAAGCCCCTTGATCATGGCTTCGATAACGATTTCATTGGGCACCGTTGGTGCCTGCGCCCTCAATCGTAAGAACCTTCGGACATACGCCTGAAGGTATTCTTCGTGATCCTGAATACACTGGAAGAGGGCTTGAGCTGTGACCGGCTTCGTTTGAAATCCTTGAAAGCTGGTCAGTAACATATCCTTCAGCTTCTGCCATGAAGTGATTGTTCCTGGCCGAAGAGAGGAATACCAAGTCTGAGCAACATTCCTGACGGCCATAACGAAAGACTTCGCCATGACTGCAGCATTGCCCCCGTACGAAGACACTGTTGCTTCGTAGCTCATCAAGAATTGCTTCGGGTCGGAGTGGCCGTCAAACATGGGAAGCTGGGGTGGCTTATAGGATGGAGGCCAAGGTGTAGCCTGCAGCTCAGCAGACAGAGGAGAAGCATCATCGAAAACAAAATTTCCCTGATGGAAATTATCATACCAGTCATCTTCGTTGACGAAGCCCTCCTGATGAAGGTCTTTCTGATGAGGCCTTCTGTTCTGCTCATCGTGAGTGAGATGGCGAACTTCCTCAGAGGCTTCGTCTATTTGCCTTTGCAACTCAGCTAGGCGGGCCATCTTCTCCTTCTTCCTCTGCACTTGTTGATGTAGCATCTCCATCTCTCTGATTTCTTGGTCTAGCTCTTCTTCCTCAAGCGTCGGGCTGACGGCTTTTCTCTTCTGGCTTCGGGCCTCCCGAAGAGAGACGGTCTCCTGGTTGTGGTCCAGCGGTTGTAGTGCTCCTGCCCCAGTCGCTGAAGCTTTCTTCGGCGCCATAGCGAAGGTCTATAGCTTCCGAAGGTGTTCACAAAAACTCGAAGTGGAAGTGAGTTCACCGGAGGTGGGTGCCAATGTTGGGGACTTGTTCTCAAATGCTTCGAGTTAAGAACAAGGCAACATAGAAGATGTTAAACATTGAGGTCCTTCGTCCTTCGAAACATTACGCCCCTTCGGGAAATAATGCTTTAGGACGAAGGTCACAAGTGACATACCTTCGTAAATATAATAAATAATGCCGAAGGATTCATATAAAGCGTGAAATATAAATATCAACATAGGATCACTTCTATTTTATTAACATGGATAAATAGAAATGATTTCAAATTACAAATGTACCTCCGGTCTTGAGAGAAGGTAGAAGTACAAACGTAACGCAAAAGCCAATGCCAAGTCAGCGTGAACAGTACGGGAGTACTGTTCATCTATTTATAGACGCGGGACGCAGCCCACGTAAAATTACATCCATGTCCATTACATTTGTTAACGGTTTATGGAAATCTGTCGAGGCCCCCGAAGTCTTTTCATCTTTAAGTCGGTTCCCCTTTATGCCATCGCGCCGAAGCTTCCCTGCGCACAGCTTCGGCTGCCCTCGACCTTCGTCTGGTTCAGGCTTCGTCCTGGTCATGCTCCATATCCATAATTCTGAATCCGAAAATACCTGTTCATATAATCCACTTGGAAAACATTGTCAAATCATGTTTTTGAGGACCTTCGGAGGACGAAGGCCCCCAACAATAAACAAAGGCAAAAGCTCAAGCAAAAGCCATCAAGCAAAATCCCCAACACCTACATCAAAAAGGTGGACAAAAAGGCTGCTACACCATATTTGATCAAGAAGAAAAAGAATGGAAAGGTGATAGCAATCAAGGTCAACAAGCAAGCCAACAAAGGAAAGGGGGCCAAACGCATCTGGGTGCCAAAGGAAATAATTTCAACTATGAAAAGCACAAAGAAGGTTTGGATCCCAAAAGGGAAGTGAGTGGACCGAAGGTCGTCGGGGAATTTGGAGACTTGGCAAAGTTGGGATGTATATCATGGGATACATCATGTTGGATCAAGTTTATTGCCAAGTGGGTTAGTAAATGTTTTGGACCCAAATTTCCCCACCCATGACTAAGGTAACTAGTTTTATTGTATTTATGTTTTTAGATATGTGTATCTATTTACCTTTTTATCTAGCTTACCTTTTCTTGCCTAGTATTACATTTGTTATTTACTTTGTTTAAAATTATGCATACTAGGTAAATCTCATGGTAGGACTGCTTGCTTTCAATTCACATACTTAAGCAAACCTACATGGTTTAAAATGTTTAGTTAAAGCACGGCACATAGCTTTTATATCACTCCATAGTAAATGATGCATCAATTGAAAATTTTTGATTTCTACAAGTTGTATCATTTAACTTATATGTGCCGAAGTTCGGATTATGGAAAATTTGCCCCTCTTGATATCAAATCAAAGTGCATGTCTCCTACAAGTATTCAAAACTTGTATGCACACCTTTAGGGGGAGGTTACTCTATAATCTAACACTTTGAGACTAACACCTTTTCAAGTCTATTTCATGTGATAGTCTCATTGTAAGGAAAATAAGGTCCCCGGAGAAAGACAACAATCTTCCACTACAAAATCTCCAAGAACTCTCATGTCTCTCAAGCTCGCCATTGACTTTCAATTGGTATCTTTTGAGACTATATCTTGTATCATTTACATGTCTTCTCCAACATTTGATTAGACTATATCTCATATCATATGCTTCCATGTTGCTAAAAATGCATAAGTAGTTAACTCATATTCTGTTACCTATGCATAAGGGAAGTTAGTCTTTTCAAATCATGTCTTGCACCTTTAATTTTCACATGCTTTTTCCTAAGTAGAGGATCTCTGTCAGGGGGAGTATTTCTTCATCTCTAAAAAGGGGGAGAAACTTCTTTCTAAAAGAGAACACTCATTTAGGGGGAGTAATCCTTTCAACTGGTATCATTCATGTGGTTTAATTTAATATCCTTCTAGTGGTATCATTTGATAAAATTCTTGATGAGGGCAAGCTTTTATTTACTTCCTACATGCTTTTAATGTCTTCCTTTTCGGTGGTTGATGCCAAAGGGGGAGAAGTTTAGGGACCAAAGCAATGAAATCTATATCAAACACCAAACACCACCAATTTAAAATTTTATATCTACAAATGTTTTTTAAGTGGTTTTGGTTATTTGGTTCCAAAATAGGAAGTAAGTGAATTATGGAGTTAGGGAGAGGCTTAAGTCCATAACTTCACATTGTGGGGTCAAACATGCATCTTAACAAGCAGATTGCATATTTTAATTCAAATACTTGTATTATTTGCTTGCTTTGGTTGTGTTGTCATCAATCACCAAAAAGGGGGAGATTGTAAGGAAAATGGACCCAGGTCTTTTGGCTAAATGAGTTTTGGTGTTTGATGATTAACACAACCTGTAGACTAATATGTTTGCTAGTGTTTATAATTATAGTTCACAGGATGCGAAGAGAATTGGATCAAGGCAATGAGGATGCAACACCTCAAAAGAAGACATAAAAAGATGCATAGGAGTCCAATACTCAAGAACAAAAGAAGCCCAAAGAAATCAACGAAGAAACCCAAGAAGCGGGCTGTCAGCCAGCGCCTGGTGACGCACCAGACAGTGTTGTCCGGTGTGCACCGGACTGTCCGGTGTGGCACCGGACTGTCCGGTGTGGCACCGGACAGTCTGCGCGGAGAGGCCACAGACAGGCGCTCTCTGGCTGTAGCACCGGTCTGTCCGGTGGGGCACCGGACAGTCGGCACCGGACTGTCCGGTGTGCACCGGACAGACGGCAACGGTCGGATCCAACGGTCGACTGCTACAGGCGCCAACGGTCGGCTGACGTGGCGTGCACCGGACACTGCATGTAACACCCCAGGTGTTACTATGCGCGTAACAACGAGTATGGACTTAAGCAAGAAATGCTAGTGTGAGTAATGGTTTCGATGTCTATCTCCGATTACCGAGATTATTCAAAAAACCTCATTTAGCTTGGAATTCAATCATCTCGCATGATAACAAGTTCTACGCTTGTTTAAAATTGCTCGGTTAAGTAAATACAATTTGGAAAGCGCCTGATCTGATAATTTTGACCACGTGCGTTATCCAAGAAATCGTGCGCAAGGTTAATAATTTAGATTGTTTCTTCAGCATGTTATTTTGGCGACGAAATCGAGTGTACGTTAGTAGATAAGGTTTCGGCTAGTTTCAATTAAATCTAAATAGTTAAAAAGGTTTCATGAAACTTTTGGATTATCGAATCTCGTTTGCTGGAGAATTTGGAGATGTTCGGATCACGCGCGTAAATGAATACGAAAATCAGAAAACTTCTGATTTTATGTAAAATTCGAAGCCCCGCGCTGTCCGAACAGAACGATGCGCCAACTGATTAAGTGAATCGTTCCGCTCAGCAAGTTATTTTTGGCGTCAAATCAACTGATCGATAGCTGGTGAGAATCGTAAAAATTAGACGGGACTAAATACAGTCTAAAATACCGAAGTTAATCTCGTTTGGTTCAGTCTGTGCATGTTTTTGTCTCGATCTAAATTTTCAAATATAATAACGGGTAGGAATTCATCTAACTACGGAGTATTCACTAAATCAAATTTTGTCCAAATATTGTGGTTGATCTCGTTTTGGTATGACTCTTTTATACATCTTTTAGACTCTAGTGTCAGATTACAAAATATCTATATTTTAATTTCTATTAAAAAGGGGAGGAAATGAAGATAAATCATGCTTTCCCTCCTCCTTAACCCACCGTTCACCAGGAAGGATTGTTTTTTTTTTTTTTTGCTCTCAAGTCAATTTGCATCTCACGTGTTTTTTTCCATTATCCAAATCAACAGCCATCGATTTTATCTCCTACACGTTCTCTCTCCCTGATATCTCCTGCCGCTCAAGCCTGTGGAAGTATCCAGCCGCTCTCCCCTGTAGATTTTTTTCAGCAGCCCAGATTTTTCCTCCCGCGCGGCAGCAGCAGCAGTACTCGACTTTATCTTCTTCACCACCCAGCTGTGATCAGTGCCATGGTGCTCCTCGCGCGCAGTCGCGTTCCTCTCTCTTCCACCTCCGTCCGTTGTTCCTCCTCTCTGTGCACGTCTGATCCCTGCGCACGAGCTCCTGCGCGTCTTCCTCGATCTCCCTGCAGCAGCCTGTCCGCGCAGCTCCCTGGTAGCCGCACGCCCTTCCTGCTCGCCGCGTCGTGCCCCATCTCGTGCGGGCCGCGCCCTCTATCCAGCTCGCCGGAGTTCCCTGCTCGGCGCCTGAGATCCCTCCCATGGCCGGTGTTTGGTCCCTGCGCCCGTCCGGCCGAACTCCCTGGCCATCGCGCTTGCCGTTTCTCCACGCGCGCGAGTTCGCCAGTGTTCCGTCTGCGCGCAGCCTCCCTCCCCGCTCGGCCGCCTGCTTCTCTCCGCTGCTCGTCACGCCCAGCTGCAGCTCGTCGGACCTTCCGGCCGTGCAGCTAGCCCAGTCCCCAGCCGCACACATCCCTACTCGCGTCCTTCCTTTGCTCGCCCAACCGCTCCTCTCTCCCCTGCCGTGCACGCGAGTTCTTCAGCAGGTCACGTGCCGGGATCCTGGTCGCGCGCCATAATGGTCTCTAGCTCCTGGCACGGTTTTCGGCTTCAGCTCGCTGCACGCTCATCTCCCATGGCCGCGCCTAGTTCCCTGTGCAGCGTTCCACCGTCAAGTTTCCTGGCGCCTCGCTCTGTTCAGCTGCTCGGCCCTCCGCGTTGCTGTTCCCTGCGCGTGCACAGCTCCCTGCGTGCCGCGTCTTTCTCCTCCCCAGCTCCCTCCAGCTCGCGGAACTCCCATGGCACGCGTCCCTGCTTGCCATGGCTGTCAGTCAGTCCTTGCGACGCTCCATCTCGTCAGCTGTCATTATCCTATCCGCGCTAGCACGCGACTGTGGTCGTGTTCATCGAATTCGCCAACGCTCTATTGCTGATTCGATTGTCGTCGCTGGTGATAGCTTCGCGTGCTGTCGAGCCTGTCGATTTCCCTATCCAGTGCTCACGCGGTTTCCTGCTCGCCAGCGCGCCCTCTCAGCTCGCTTGGCCTTAATCCCCATCGCGTCGTCGATCTCGCCGGTTATCGTCGTTCGTCGTCGCGTCGCGTGTGCAGCTCTATATACGTCACCCTCCTGTATCGTCGTCGAGCCCGTCGAACCTCGTTCTTCCCTGCTCGACCTCGTCGAACCCGGAATCCCGGACGTTAGGCAAAAATAAGCGAGGCCCGTGTGCATCGCTCATCAAGTGCTTGGTCAAATACTTCAATCGAAGGTCGTCATCGTTCGTGTGATGATCGAGTCAAATTGCAATATGGTAAGTTGATTCGCTATTTCTATTATTAGTTCGATGATTTGATTAGCTAGATTTAATAGTCGTGATGATTCTCGTGTTTAGTAGGCATGCTGTGTGATGAGCTCCATATTCTTACTATTTTAGGTATGCTGCTCTGTGACGTCGTTCCTAAATAAATTGGAAGTGAGTAGCGCTAGCGAGCCAACTTCGATCGAAATACGAGAAACCCCATGATAAAGTCAATGATTTTATCTGGTAGTTATCGTATTCTATATTTAGTAATAGACTGAGTGTCATGAATGAATGTTGATTGCTACTAGAATAATTTAAATGAATAGCATCGACAAGTCTGTTTGGGTTAAAATATGAGAATTTCATGATAAAGGGTCTATAATAATGTTTTAAGTCATTAGGCCTTAAAATTATGGTCTTATAAAGATCTACAGTCCTTGATAATACTCTACTTACGAGACTATGGAATAGTAATTTTAAAGCTAATTAATTATTCTAAGTCCGAGGTATACTAGATTAATTAACCTAAGTATTGTTAGTCTTTGATATTAGGTGTTAGCTAAGAAAAATATAAAATTCATGCTTACTGTGTTGTTCATGATGTTTGAGTTCGATTTGGTTAAGCTAGGAAGGTACGGCTATTGCACTTAGTCATATATCGATAACTAGAGTTTCCGTATAAAATAGTACAATGCCTCGTCACTAGGCATTTAAATCCGCTATCGCATAACACTATTTAGGTTTGTGATATTTCCATCGATATGCATTCATGTGCATAATGCATTCCATTCAGGTACGTTAATTAATCGCGTGTTGCAGAAGACGACCCAAGTCGACCCCAAGCGCGAGCTACTCCGCCTGGTGATGCTGATGGACGAACCTGCCTGATCAAGTGCTAGGACAAGGATGATCGTCAAGTGGTCGTCGTCTAACAACACTAACGTAGTGTTTATTCCAGACAAGCCCCGGTGCATGCAACCCCTTCCTTGTGTTTTTAAATAATTTTTGCACACTTTAAGTCTAGTGAAATGTGCATTAGGTTTATAGGAGTTGCTTGAAACCCTTTGATGCATTGCCTTCCTTGATATCCATACCTTTATAGATACTTCCGATGAAGTATCAAAATATGATTTATAAAATTGCTTAGCCTTGCTTAGAGGTAAATCTTGTGGACAGAGGTTGTCCTTTGTGTTGATGCCTAGCTCAGGGGTTATCCTGAGGAAGGATGGCTTTTGCCTGCAAGAATATTTTCATTGGGAGCATGGTGGGATCTTACTGCAAAGTTCCCTGTGATACTCTTTTCATCCTAAGGAATACAAACAATCCTAAGGATGGAAGTACGTAAATCGGAACTTGGGCTAGGAACAGGTGATGTTCTACCCAGGTTGATTAAGGATTGGATGCGTATGTAGGCTTGATGATCGAGGACCCTTTAACTGGTCACATGCCTCGTCATGGGTAAGCTTTGCCTCGGGCAGACTAAGGCCAGAATAAGATAACACGCAATGGGAGTGGAGCGGTGGCGAGAGTAGCGTGTACCCTCCGTGGCAAGAGGCTGGACGGTGGTGTATCTGTGCTCTCGGTTGACGTGAACCTAATCTGGTCTTAAGACCCCCGGTGGCGGGTTGACATATGCAAGGGTTAAGTGCTACATATGTCGTGTGATCGGAGATCCTCAGCTGAGTATAATCTATTCGGATCGCCGTACCTTCGCGGTTATGAAGACTTGGTCACTGACCTACAACCTAAGTCAGGATGTGAACATTATGAATAAAAATGATGTTGTATTGATGAGATGGTGGAATTAGACCAGATGCAAACAGAGTCTATTAATACTTAATGTGTTAAAATATTGAAAGTAAGGACTCACTTTAGTAAGCTATTTCTGCAAAAGTATCTAAGTTGATTCTTGGTAAAGCCTCTCCTTGATTCCCAAATCCAGCATACCCTTGAGAGTCTTTTCTTTAGTCGGGTAAGTCTTGCTGAGTAATTCCATACTCAGGGTTTTATTCCCTATTGTTTTTTAGGTTATAGTCTTATGCTGCTGACAATGGTGTTAAGTGCCGGTGGGCTCGGCCTTCTTATATAAGTATACCCCGTCTTTATCTTCTTATGGAGGATGGTCATTTGAGCTAGCATATATTTCAAATTTATACTTTTGGAATCACTCCGATAAAATAATATAAAATTTTTGTAACTTGTAAAATTTGGTAATAAGATTTCCGCTGCAAAAATATTGGTGTGTGATTTGTGTTACTTAATCTCGCGATTCTGGTTGTAAGTGGTTTATCTGATGTCCTTGGGGCAATCGGACGGATCCTGTTAAGTTATCTGGTGCACATGCATAGCCGTCTGAGGTCTTTAAGACAAGGATAGGTGCATGTGGGCCCGATATCTTGGGAGGTTCTGCCATACTGCACAGTGGCTGTCCGGTGGTGCACCGGACTGTCCGGTGCACCCGACGACAGAAAGCTGCTGCTTTCTGTCTAACAGCTAGTTTGGGGATTGGAGGCTATAAATACCACCCCAACCGGCCATTCTCAAGTGTGGGAGCCCAAGCAACATACCAAGGCACATAGTGCAAGAGCTCAAACACCCAAGTGCTTAATAGAATCACTCGGTGATTAGCGTAGGTGCTTTACGAAGTACTTAGGTTAGTTAGACCGCTTTAGCGCTTGCTCTAGGTGAACCCTAGTTAGTTGAGTGAGTTTTGTAAAACCACACAACCCCTCGGCTCTTGCGTGAGTCGTTGTAATTGTACCGAGTGGGGCGTGAGTCTTGCGAGACCGTGACAACCGCGTTTGTGTCACGGCCGCCACCGTGTACCGGAGGGAACGAGGCCCGCGGCGTTTCGGCCGGAAGCTCGATAGTGGAGACGGCGGGGAGCGTCCGAGAGGAGCCGGAAGCGGAGCACCACTTGCGCGTGGAGAAGGCCCGCGGCTCTCTACGGAGTTACTCGACCGTGGTGCTTGGCCCTCGCGTGGGCTTCCCTTTGCGTAAGGGCACCAACGAGGATTAGTCGGGACCTTAAGTGGTTCCGGATACCTCGGTAAAAATACTGGCGTCATCCACGAGAGTTTGCTTCTCTACTTTGCTCTTTAAGTTTCCGCATTTATATTAAGCATTTAAGTTTCAATCTTGTATTCATACTTATTTAGTGTAGATTGAAACTTAGCCTTTGTGGTAGAGATAGCAACACTTAGACAAAACCTAGATTGCACTTTCTAGTTTGATTATTTGCATAGGTTTTGCTCTAGGGATTTAATTGTGGCCTAGTTTAGTAAAAGTTTTAGAAGTCCTAATTCACCCCCCCCCCTCTTAGGCGTCACCCGTTTCCTACAAGTCCAATATTTGTGTTGGTCATTCAACCACCAAAATCATTTATAGGAAAAGGTTTGACCCTATTTCCCTTTCATTAAGTCGTTATCTTTTGGCTTTGTTCTATTCCCTTGTCTTGGTATGCTCGTGTCCTTGAAATCTTGCATACTCTTATTTTTATATATGCTTACCTTTATATCCCAATATCTGTTTGAGACATTTTAGTTAACATGCCCTTGACCACCCTTGTTTCTTAATGATCCATGAGCGGTCATTCTACTTTGCATATCCTTGGTGATCTCATTGTCTCCTTGTCACTCCACTTGGTAATGAATCTTTACTTCAACCCTTCTGTTGGAACCTTACATATCTTACCCTTGATTGTTTTCTCCACTTTGTCGTTTTGCGAGTCTTGCCTTAACTATATCCTTTGTTATGCTTTTAATTATTATCATATGCACCCTTGACACCTCTATATCCTACATTGACGTTTGTCTCATACCTACCCTTTAAAATCGCCCCTCTTCCGTCTCATACCTTCTTTCTCTTGGTCGTATCCTCTTCTTTGGCTTGCGAGTTTGTAACCTCATCCTTTGTTGTGTTTTTGTTTCTTATTGCCTTTACCCTTCTCATCTCTCAATCTTACCTTGGTGATTACGCTATGTTCATTATCTAAAACCTCCAATCTCCCACCTTAGTTCAAGCGTGGTCTCTTGCTTATCTCACTCGTGGTTATATCCTATACTTTACCACTTGTAAGACTTATCTTAACTCTATTCTTGGTTGTACCTAGATTCCTGGTTTTTTATGCACATTTACCTCTTCCTTTATATCCTTGCCTATTATCACCTTTGACCCTTGACCTCTCTCCATATTTACCATGATGTTTACCTTTTTTTAGCCTCACTTATTCCATTTTAATCCAAGAGTGTTGTTTTTCCTATCTCGCTCTTGTTCGTTTCCTTTCCCTTTGTCGCTTTGCAAGTCTTGTCTTACCTTAACTTCATCCTTTGTTGAGCTTTTGTTTGATATCATCCTTACCTTTGTAATCTGTAGATCTTGCCTTGATACTTATCTTAGGTCTGCTTGTTGAAATCCCCTCTTTTCTATCTCAATTCGAGAGCTATGTTTTACTTATCTCACCCTTAGCTATATCCTCTTCTTTACCGCGTGTAGGCCTAGACTTAACTCCATTCTTTATTGTATTTGTACCACTTGCTCTTCTATGCCTTCAACTTTTCTCTCATACCCTTGTCTGTTATCGCCTTTGACCCTTGCAATATTGATGTCTCCTACCTAAATGCATACTTTGAACTTACCCTTTAAAAGTCTCCCCTTTCCTTCAACCCAGTTTCAGAGTTGCGAGTTACCTATCTCTCCCCTGATTTCTTTTCACTTCTTGTTGCCTTACAAGTTTGTGTTAATCCCATCCTTTGTTGTATTTTTATTTGCTATCACCATCACCTTGCCATCCATCGATCTTGCCTCGACACTCATCTTTATTCCTACTCTTTTAAAATCCCCTCTCTTCCACCTCAACTTAAGAGTGGCAATTTACCTATCTGCCCTTGGACGTACCCTCTCCTTTTCCACTTGCAGGTTCGTTTTATCTCCATCATCTATGGTACTTATATCCTTTGTTCTTATGCCCATTTACCTCCTCTCTTACATTCTTGTCTGTTATCACCCTTAACCCTTATAATATATATACCCTTACCTTCATGCTTACCCTGAATCTACCCTTTGAAGCCTCCTCTTTTCCATCCCTATTTGAGGATAATGCCTCATCTATCTCATCATTGACTTCTCTCTCTTCTCTGACACCTTGTAAGCTTTTCCTCAAATACATCCTTTGTCGTGTGTTTGTCCGTTACCATCTTAACCCTTGTCATCCCTCGATAAATACCGTGATGCTTATCATGTACCCATAGTTTAAAGCTTCCTCCCCCATTTCAGTTCAAGAGTGTTGTCTTACCCCCTCCCCGCTCTTGTTTGTCCCCTTTTTCCTCTGTCGTGTGACAAGTCTTGTCTTAACTCGATCTTTTGATGTGCTTTCGCCTGCTACCTCCTGTACCTTTGTAATCACTGGATCTTTCCATGATGCTTTTCTTATGCCTACCTTTTGAATTATCATCTTTCCCATCTCGATTTGAGAATGGTGTTTACCTACCCTGCCCTTGGTTGCATTTTCTCCCTTGTCGATTATAATCCTTGCTTAAACTCCATCCTTTATTGTGCTCGTGTCCCTATCCTACACGTCTTTTTCTTCTCCTTGTCCTTCGACAACCTTAGAGATTAGTTACTCCCTTTTCAAGAAGGACCACCATTTAATTAAAAGGAACATATAGCAACAATATGTTTGTTATTGTATGCTTGTGTTGTTTGTCTTTGTGTTATGACTGATTTGTTTCTTTGTGATGAGTGTTGAATTGTTGTGGCCCTTGGTCCGCAATGACATCAGTTTACTAGCTGAGTGTTATAGAGTTAGGTAGTTGGGTGCTCTCCCTTTTCTCTCTTTAATCGATCTATTTTAATCCATCTATGCTTACCTTTTCTATCTATACGCTTCCCTTTTGCACATGTCCGGTTGGCATCCTGCAACCTCTCTTAATCAGTGCAGCATCTTCATCAAGTGTGTATCAATGCTCCTGTTAAGGGGGTTAGCCGCTAACCCCAGTGAAGACAATGCGATCAACGTCAACCAATAAGATCAGAGTGGCGCAGCTGAAGCGTGTGTGGGTCCTAACTCACAAGTCCAAGAGATCCTCAAGAATGGCATTAATCGGTCTCAAGCATCTCAAGGTCAAAGCAACCGGTCCACAAGTTAAAGTTGCCAGAGTCAAAGTCAACTCAAGAAAGCCGTGAACAACCAATAAACTGAGAGCACCTAGTGGGGGGTGAATAGGTGATCCTGTGAAACTCGAAAACTTAAGCCACAAAACTTGGTTAAGTGTTAGCACAATAATTGCCAAGTGGCTAGAGAGGAGTTTTGACAAAACACAATAACCACAAAGATATCAATCACAGAGATGGCACGGTGGTTATCCCGTGGTTCGGCCAAGACCAACGCTTGCCTACTCCATGTTGTGGCGTCCCAACGGACGAGGGTTGCAATCAACCCCTCTCAAGCGGTCCAAAGACCCACTTGAATACCACGGTGTTTTGCTTGCTTTTCTTAATCTCGTTTGCGAGGAATCTCCACAGCTTGGAGCCTCTCGCCCTTACACTTGAAGTTCACAAAGAAGCACGGAGCAAGGGAGGGATTAGCAACGCACACAAGACACAAAAATCAGAGTGTCAACACGCACACAAGTCGCAACAAGAGCTCGCAACACAACCCAATGAGTTCACAACTCCACTAGAGCTCTATATGCTATCACAAAGAAACAAATGCGCGGAATCGAGGTCTTGGTGCTTAGGAATGTTGTAAGAATGCTTGGTGTGCTCCTCCATGCGCCTAGGGGTCCCTTTTATAGCCCCAAGGCAGCTAGGAGCCGTTGAGAGCAATCCTGGAAGGCAGATCTTGCCTTCTGTCGACTGGCGCACCGGACAGTCCGGTGCACCACCGGACACTGTCCGGTGCAGATCTCCTTCCTTATTTGGCGAAGCCGACCGTTGGAGTCTGAGAGCCGTTGGCGCACCGGACACTGTCCGGTGCACACCGGACAGTCCGGTGCACCAATGTGACCGTTGGCTCGGCCACGCGTCACGCGCGGAATCCTCGGCCGATCGTTGCCCCGGCTGACTGTTGACTCACCGGACAGTCCGGTGCACCACCGGACAGACCGGTGAATTTTAGCCGTACGCCGTTGATGGTTTCCCGAGAGCGACGAGTTCGCCTGTGAACGGCTCACCGGACAGTCCGGTGCACCACCGGACATACCGGTGAATTTTAGCCGTACACCGCCGTCGAAGTCCCGAGAGCAGCCTGTTCGCCAGAGCCAGCCTGGCGCACCGGACACTGTCCGGTGCACCACCGGACAGTCCGGTGCACCCAGACCGAGCAGACTTTGGCTGAACAAAGCCATCTTATTTCCAATTCAATCTTTCCTGTTTCCAGCACTTAGACACAATACATTAGTCCATAAAACAATGTACTAAGTCTAGAAACATACCTTTTGACATGATTTGCACTTTGTCCACCACTTTGCATAGATTAACACAAAAGCACATGTGTTGGCACTCAATCACCAAAATACTTAGAAATGGCCCAAGGGCACATTTCCCTTTCATAAACCAATCTCATTTTTGTGCTAGCCTCTTCTTGAATCTCGAGGGCGAGATTCCTGTTAAGGGGGTTAGATCTGTAACACCGTGAATTTGGGGGAATAAAATTTCTTTCCTAATATCCACCAAATTCGGGTGTTACTCTCTCTCTCTCTTTTCCTTAATTTTCTTTTCTTTTCCTAAATAGTGGAGAGTTATTTTTTGTGTGAGTATATATATATATATATATATATGTTGAGTGTAGTAAAATAGAACCCTAAAAGGGTCCTTGGTTTTTGCATAACATGCCGAGATATTTTATGGTATGTTGAATTGTTGTGGTGGTGCATCCATTCAAACTCAAGAAGTATATTTAAATTTTCGATTCAAAAACTATATTTACATTTAAATGGAAATAGATAAAAGATAGAAATAGACTAAAATCAAATAAAAACAAAAGAAAAACCCTTTCCTCTGTGGCCCATCCCTGCACCCCGCGCGCCCCTGCTCCCGCGGCCCAGCTCCCAGCCGTGGCGGCCCATGCCGCGCACAGCCCAGCGTGTCATACCAGCCCAGCGCGCCCTTCCTTCCCACCCGGCCTATTCTTGTTTCCGCGGCCCAGATGCCGTGTAGCCCAGTAGCACGCGCCTCCCTCCGCGCAGCCCACCCCGCGTCGCGACCCAGTGCCTTGTGCGCGCACGCGTGTCCTAGGCGCAGCTCGCCCCGGCGCGCTCATGAGAGCACCTAGAGGGGGGTGAATAGGTGATCCTGTGAAACTTGAAAACTTAATGCCACAAAACTTGGTTAGGCGTTAGCACAATAATGCCAAGTGGCTAGAGAGGAGTCTCAACAAAACACAATAACCACAAGAGATCAACACAGAGATGGCACAGTGGTTTATCCCGTGGTTCGGCCAAGACCAACGCTTGCCTACTCCACGTTGTGGCGTCCCAACGGACGAGGGTTGCAATCAACCCCTCTCAAGCGGTCCAAAGACCCACTTGAATACCACGGTGTTTTGCTTTGCTTTTCTTTATCCCGCTTGCGAGGAATCTCCACAACTTAGAGTCTCTCGCCCTTACAAAGATGTTCACAAAGAAGCGCGGAGTAAGGGAGGGATCAGAAACTCACACAAGACACAAAGATCACAGCAAATACGCACACACAAGACCCAGACTTGAGCTCAAGAGACTATCACGAGTTTCTCACTAGAACGGAGCTCAAATCACTAAGAATGTCGAACAAGTGCGCAAGAACGAAGTGTGAGTGATCAACTATGCTCAAAGAATGCTTGGATGTCTTCTCCATGCGCCAAGGGGTCCCTTTTATAGCCCCAAGGCAGCTAGGAGCCGTTGAGAGCATTGTAAGAAGGCAATTTTTGCCTTCTGTCGACTGGCGCACCGGACAGTCCGGTGCACCACCGGACACTGTCCGGTGCGGATTTCTTTCCTTATTTGGCGAAGCCGACCGTTGCAGATTGAGAGCCGTTGGCGCACCGGACACTATCCGGTGCACACCGGACAGTCCGGTGCCCCATTCTAGCCGTTGGCTCGGCCACGCGTCACGCGCGGAATCCTCGGCTGACCGTTGGCCCGGCTGACCGTTGGCTCACCGGACAGTCTGGTGCCCCATTCTAGCCGTTGGCTCGGCCACGCGTCACGCGTGGAATCCTCGGCCGACCGTTGGCCCGGCTGACCGTTGGCTCACCGGACAGTCTGATGCCTCACCGGACAGTCCGGTGAATTATAGTCGTACGCCGTTGATGGCTTCCCGAGAGCGACGAGTTCGCCTATGAACGGCTCACCAGACAGTCCGGTGCACCACCAGACAGTCCGGTGATTTATACCGTACACCGCCGTCGAAGTCCCGAGAGCAGCAAGTTCGCCAGAGCCAGCCTGGCGCACCGGACACTGTCCGGTGCACCACCGGACAGTCCGGTGCACCCAGACCGAGCTGACTTTCGCTGAACAGCGCCATCTCTTTTCCAAGTCGATTTCTCCTGTTTCCAGCACTTAGACACAATACATTAGTCCATAAAACAATGTACTAAGTCTAGAAACATACCTTTACTTTTGATTTGCACTTTGTCCATCACTTGGGATACTTTAACACTTAAGCACTTGCGTTGGCATTCAATCACCAAAATACTTAGAAATGGCCCAAGGGCACATTTCCCTTTCAATCTCCCCCTTTTTGGTGATTTATGCCAACACAACAAAAAACAACTAATAGAAGTGCAACATCAATACAAATGAAAACTCAAAGTTGTTTTGATTCAAATTTGGCATATATGGATCACTCTTTGCCACCACTTGGTTTGTTTTTGCAAATCAAACTCAATTTCCTATCTCTAAGTCAAATTCACTTGAAGAGACATAAAGAGAGGTATTCCAAGAGAAATTGATCAAAGATTTCAAAAACTCCCCCTTTTTCCATAATCAACCATTCTCCCCACAAGAGGCCAACTTTTGACAAGAGAGACAGTAAGAGAGTTTTGACAAACCAAAAGCTCTATTCTACTATTTTCAAAATTTCTCAAGTGGTAGCTGATCCATTTATTGCTTTGGCCTTATTTTCTCCCCCTTTGGCATCAAGCACCAAAACAGGATCAATCTTGGCCCTTGAACCCCATTGCCTCACCAAAGTCTTCAAATAAGAATACAAAGGCAATAAGAGTACATGAGATGAACTTGGAATAAGTTACCCTCTCATCGGAGTGCAGTGGAAGTCTTTCATGGTCCAAGTCCACCTTTTCCCTTTCAAACCTCCTTTGAGACTAAATTAAGAAAACTCAAACATATGGTTAGTCTCAAAGGGTCAAGTTGTATCACATCTCCCCCTAAATATGTGCATCACTTGCAAATGGACTTGTGAGGTCCGGGGAGTACT
This sequence comes from Zea luxurians, assembly GCA_029449295.1. Classification (NCBI taxonomy): domain Eukaryota; kingdom Viridiplantae; phylum Streptophyta; class Magnoliopsida; order Poales; family Poaceae; genus Zea; species Zea luxurians. Next base: position 311,938 of record JAOPSE010000581.1, read on the forward strand.
TGTACAACTTGAGCACCATAAACAACAAAATGCATAAGGAACATGATCAAAGGCATAAACACATGTATGCTATAAATCAATCCAAGTTCTGCGAATCTAAGACATTCTCACTACGCAGCCTGCAAAAGGTCTTCTCATCTAGAGGCTTGGTAAAGATATCGGCTAGCTGGTTCTCGGTGCTAATATAGAACACTTCGATATCTCCCTTTTGCTGGTGGTCTCTCAAAAAGTGATGCCGGATGTCAATGTGCTTTGTGCGGCTGTGCTCAACAGGATTGTCCGCTATGCGGATAGCACTCTCATTGTCACATAGGAGTGGAACTTTGCTCAGATTGTAGCGAAAGTCCCGGAGGGTTTGCCTCATCCAAAGTAGTTGCGCGCAACACTGTCCTGCGGCAACATACTCAGCCTCAGCGGTGGATAGGGCAACGGAAGTTTGTTTCTTAGAATTCCATGACACCAGGGACCTTCCTAAGAATTGGCACGTCCCCGATGTACTCTTCCTATCGACCTTACATCCAGCATAGTCGGAATCTGAATATCCAATCAAGTCAAAGGTAGACCCCTTTGGATACCAGATCCCGAAGCAAGGCGTAGCGACTAAATATCTAATTATTCGCTTCACGGCCACTAAGTGACACTCCCTTGAATCGGATTGAAATCTAGAACACATGCATACGCTAAGCATAATATCCGGTCTACTAGCACATAAATAAAGTAAAGACCCTATCATTGACTGGTATGCCTTTTGATCAACGGACTTACCTCCTTTGTTGAGGTCGGTGTGTCCGTCGGTTCCCATCGGAGTCTTTGCGGGCTTGGCGTCCTTCATCCCAAACCGCTTTAGCAAGTCTTGCGTGTACTTCGTTTGGGAGATGAAGGTGCCATCCTTGAGCTGCTTCACTTGGAACCCAAGGAAGTAGTTCAACTCGCCCATCATCGACATCTCGAATTTCTGCGTCATCACCCTGCTAAACTCTTCACAAGACTTTTGATTAGTAGAACCAAATATTATGTCATCGACATAAATTTGGCACACAAAAAGATCACCATCGCAAGTCTTAGTGAAAAGAGTTGGATCGGCTTTCCCAACCTTGAAAGCATTAGCAATTAAAAAGTCTCTAAGGCATTCATACCATGCTCTTGGGGCTTGCTTAAGTCCATAGAGCGCCTTAGAGAGCTTACACACGTGGTCGGGGTACCGTTCATCCTCGAAGCCAGGGGGTTGCTCTACGTACACCTCCTCCTTGATTGGCCCGTTGAGGAAGGCGCTCTTCACATCCATTTGGAACAACCTGAAAGAATGGTGAGCGGCATATGCTAGCAAAATACGAATAGATTCTAGCCTAGCCATAGGAGCAAAAGTCTCCTCAAAGTCCAAACCTGCGACTTGGGCATAACCTTTTGCCACAAGTCGAGCCTTGTTCCTCGTCACCACCCCATGCTCATCTTGTTTGTTGCGGAACACCCACTTGGTTCCCACAATGTTTTGCTTGGGACGAGGCACCAGTGTCCAAACTTCATTACGCTTGAAGTTGTTGAGCTCTTCCTGCATGGCCAACACCCAGTCCGGATCTAGCAAGGCCTCTTCTACCCTGAAAGGCTCAATAGAAGAGACAAAGGAGTAATGCTCACAAAAATTAACTAATCTAGAACGAGTAGTTACTCCCTTGCTAATGTCACCAAAAATTTGGTCGACGGGATGATTCCTTTGAATCGTCGCTCGAACTTGGGTTAGAGGTGTCGGTTGTGCTTCTTCCTCCCTCACATGATCATCTTGTTCTCCCCCTTGATCACACGCCTCCTCCTGATGAACATGTTCATCGTCTTGAGTTGGGGATGCACCATTGTTGAGGAAGAAGGTTGATCTTGCTCCTTTTGTTCCTGTGGTCGCACATCTCCAATCGCCATGGTGCGTATTGCGGCCGTCGGAACGTCTTCTTCATCTACATCATCAAGATCAACAACTTGCTCTCTTGGAGAGCCATTAGTCTCATCAAATACAACGTCGCTAGAGACTTCAACCAAACCCGATGATTTGTTGAAGACTCTATACGCCTTTGTATTTGAGTCATAACCTAATAAAAACCCTTCTACAGCTTTGGGAGCAAATTTGGAATTCCTACCCTTCTTCACTAGAATGTAGCATTTACTCCCAAAAACTCAGAAATACGAAACATTGGGTTTGTTACCGGTTAGAAGCTCATATAAAGTCTTCTTGAGGAGGCGGTGAAGGTAGACCCGGTTGATGGCGTGGCAAGCCGTGTTCACGGCTTCCGACCAAAAGCGCTCGGGGGTCTTGAACTCTCCAAGCATAGTCCTCGCCATATCGATGAGCGTCCTGTTCTTCCTCTCTACCACACCATTTTGCTGTGGTGTGTAGGGAGCGGAGAATTCGTGCTTGATCCCTTCCTCCTCAAGGAACTCCTCCACTTGAAGGTTCTTGAACTCGGACCCGTTGTCGCTCCTTATCTTCTTCACCTTGAGCTCAAACTCATTTTGAGCTCTCCTGAGGAAGCGCTTGAGGGTCCCTTGGGTTTCAGATTTATCCTGCAAAAAGAATACCCAAGTGAAGCGGGAAAAATCATCAACTATAACAAGACCATACTTACTTCCTCCTATGCTTAGATAGGCGACGGGTCCGAAGAGGTCCATATGAAGCATCTCCAAAGGTCTTGATGTGGTCATCACATTTTTGGTGTGATGAGAGCTTCCCACCTGTTTGCCTGCTTGACAAGCTGCACAAGGTCTATCTTTTTTGAAATGCACATTAGTTAGACCTATCACGTGTTCTCCCTTTAGAAGCTTGTGAAGGTTCTTCATCCCCACATGTGCTAAACGGCGATGCCACAGCCAGCCCATGCAAGTTTTAGCAATTAAGCATGCATCTAGACCGGCCTCCTCTTTTGCAAAATCAACTAAATCAAGTTTGTCGTCTAGTACACCCTTAAAAGCTAGTGAACCATCACACCTTCTAAAGACAGACACATCTACATTTGTGAATAAACAATTATATCCCATTTTACAAAGTTGACTAACGGATAACAGATTATATCCAAGCGACTCAACTAAAAACACATTAGAAATAGAGTGCTCGGATGAAATAGCAATCTTCCCTAACCCTTTTACCTTGCCTTGGTTCCCATCACCGAATATGATTGAATCTTGGGAATCCTTGTTCTTGATGTAGGAAGAGAACATCCTCTTTTCCCCCGTCATGTGGTTTGTGCATCCGCTGTCGATAATCCAGCTTGAGCCCCCGGATGCATAAACCTGCAACGCAAATTTAGGCTTGGGTCTTAGGTACCCAACTCTTGTTGGGTCCTACAAGGTTAGTGACAATGGTCTTAGGGACCCAAATGCAAGTTTTGTCTCCCTTACATTTGGCCCCTAACTTCCTAGCAATTACCTTCTTATCCTTTCTACAAATAGCAAAGGAAGCATTGCAAGCATAATAAATTGTAGAAGGTTCATTCATTACTTTCCTAGGAGCATGAACAATATTCTTTCTAGGCACATGATGAATATTTTTCCTAGTTATACCTCTACCATGCATATAGGAAGAACTTGAAGCATACATTGCATCATAAGCATTACAACTCCTATAAACATTTCTAGAAAATTTTCTATCACCATAAATGAAAGCATGGTTCTTTTGAACACTACTAGCCATAGGGGCCTTCCCTTTCTCCTTGGTGGAGATGGAAGCCTTATGACTTGTTAAGTTCTTGACTTCCCTCTTGAAGCCAAGACCATCCTTAATTGAGGGGTGTCTACCAATCGTGTAGGCATCCCTTGCAAATTTTATTTTATCAAATTCATTCTTGCTAGTCTTAAGTTGGGCATTAAGACTAGCCACTTCATCATTCAATTTAGAAATTGAAACTAGGTGTTCACTACAAACATCAACATCAAAATCTTTACACCTAGTGCAAATCAAAACATGTTCTACATAAGATGTTAATTTACTAGATTTTTCTAACTTAGCATTCAAGTCATCATTTATGCTCTTTAAGCTAGAAATTGTCTCATGGCAAGTAGATAGTTCACAAGAAAGCATTTCATTCCTTTTAACTTCTAAAGCATGAGATTTTTGTGCCTCTACAAATTTATCATGTTCTTCATAAAACAAATCCTCTTGCTTTTCTAGTAACCTATTCTTATCATACAAGGCATCAATTAACTCATTAATTTTATCAATTTTAGTTCTATCCAGTCCCTTGAACAAACTAGAGTAATCTATTTCATCATCATCACTAGACTCATCCTCACTTGAAGAAGCATAAGTGGTGTTGTTTCGAGTACATACCTTCTTCTCCTTCGCCATGAGGCATGTGTGACGCTCGTTGGGGAAGAGGGCCGATTTGTTGAAGGCGGTGGCGGCAAGTCCTTCATCGTCGGATGAAGAGCAATCCGAGTCCCACTCCTTGCCAAGATGTGCCTCGCCTTTAGCCTTCTTTTACTTCTTCTTCTTTTCCCCTTTCTTCTCTTGTTCCTAGTCACTATCATTATCGGGGCAATTAGCGATAAAATGACCAATCTTACCACATTTGAAGCATGAGCGCTTCCCCTTTGTCTTGGTCTTGCTTGGCTGCCCCTTGCGACCCTTTAGCGCCGTCTTGAAGTGCTTGATGATGAGGGCCATCTCTTCCTCATTTAGTCCCGCCGCCTCAACTTGCGCCACCTTGCTAGGTAGCGCCTCCTTGCTTCTCGTTGCTTTGAGGGCGATGGTTTGAGGCTCATGGATTGGGCCATTTAGCGCATCATCCACGTACCTCGCCTCCTTGATCATCATTCGCCCACTTACGAACTTCCCAAGAACTTCTTCGGGCGACGTCTTGGTGTACCTAGGATTTTCACGAATATTGTTCACCAGATGTGGATCAAGTACAGTAAAGGACCTTAGCATTAGGCGAACGACGTTGTGGTCCGTCCATCGCGTGCTTCCGTAGCTCCTTATCTTGTTGATGAGGGTCTTGAGCCGGTTGTATGTTTGGGTTGGCTCCTCTCCCCTTATCATTGTGAATCTCCCGAGCTCGCCCTCCACCAACTCCATTTTGGTGAGCATGGTGACGTCGTTCCCCTCATGTGAGATCCTGAGGGTGTCCCAGATCTGCTTGGCATTGTCCAAGCCGCTCACCTTATTGTACTCTTCCCTGCACAAAGATGCTAAAAGGACAGTAGTAGCTTGTGCATTTCTATGGATTTGTTCATTTATAAACATGGGACTATCCGAGCTATCAAATTTCATTCCACTTTCTACAATCTCCCATATGCTTGGATGGAGAGAGAACAAGTGACTACGCATTTTGTGACTCCAAAATCTGTAGTCCTCCCCATCAAAGTGTGGAGGTTTGCCAAGAGGAATGGAAAGCAAGTGTGTATTTGAGCTATGCGGAATACGAGAATAATCGAAAGAGAAGTTTGAATTAACCGTCTTTCTTTTGTCGTAGTCGATGTCGTCGTTGTCCTTTTGGGAAGAAGTGGACTCGTCGCTGTCGTCGTAGTAGACGATCTCCTTGATGCGCCTTGTCTTCTTCTTCTTCCCATCTTTTCGTTTATGGCCCGAGCCCGAGTCGGTAGGCTTGTCGTCTTTCGGCTCATTGACAAAGGACTCCTTCTCTTTATCATTGATCACAATTCCCTTTCCCTTAGGATCCATCTCTTCGGGCGATTAGTCCCTTTCTTGAAGAGAACGGCTCCGATACCAATTGAGAGCACCTAGAGGGGGGTGAATAGGTGATCTTGTGAAACTTGAAAACTTAATGCCACAAAACTTGGTTAGGAGTTAGCACAATAATGCCAAGTGGCTAGAGAGGAGTCTCAACAAAACACAATAACCACAAGAGATCAACACAGAGATGGCACAGTGGTTTATCCCGTGGTTCGGCCAAGACCAACGCTTGTCTACTCCACGTTGTGGCGTCCCAACGGACGAGGGTTGCAATCAACCCCTCTCAAGCGGTCCAAAGACCCACTTGAATACCACGGTGTTTTGCTTTGCTTTTCTTTATCCCGCTTGCGAGGAATCTCCACAACTTAGAGTCTCTTGCCCTTACAAAGATGTTCACAAAGAAGCGCGGAGTAAGGGAGGGATCAGCAACTCACACAAGACACAAAGATCACAGCAAATACGCACACACAAGACCCAGACTTGAGCTCAAGAGACTATCACGAGTTTCTCACTAGAACGGAGCTCAAATCACTAAGAATGTCGAACAAGTGCGCAAGAACGAAGTGTGAGTGATCAACTATGCTCAAAGAATGCTTGGATGTCTTCTCCATGCGCCAAGGGGTCCCTTTTATAGCCCCAAGGCAGCTAGGAGCCGTTGAGAGCATTGTAAGAAGGCAATTTTTGCCTTCTGTCGACTGGCGCACCGGACAGTCCGGTGCACCACCGGACACTGTCCGGTGCGGATTTCTTTCCTTATTTGGCGAAGCCGACCGTTGCAGATTGAGAGCCGTTGGCGCACCGGACACTGTCCGGTGCACACCGGACAGTCTGGTGCCCCATTCTAGCCGTTGGCTCGGCCACGCGTCACGCGCGGAATCCTCGGCCAACCGTTGGCCCGGCTGACCGTTGGCTCACCGGACAGTCTGGTGCCCCATTCTAGCCGTTGGCTCAGCCACGCGTCACGCGCGGAATCCTCGGCCGACCGTTGGTCCGGCTGACCGTTGGCTCACCGGACAGTCCGGTGCCTCACCGGACAGTCCGGTGAATTATAGTCGTACGCCATTGATGGCTTCCCGAGAGCGACGAGTTCGCCTGTGAACTCACCGGACAGTCCGGTGCACCACCAGACAGTCCGGTGATTTATACCGTACACCGCCGTCGAAGTCCCGAGAGCAGCAAGTTCGCCAGAGCCAGCCTGGCGTACCGGACAGTCCGGTGCACCCAGACCGAGATGACTTTCGCTGAACAGCGCCATCTCTTTTCCAAGTCGATTTCTCCTGTTTCCAGCACTTAGACACAATACATTAGTCCATAAAATAATGTACTAAGTCTAGAAACATACCTTTACTTTTGATTTGCACTTTGTCCATCACTTGGGATACTTTAACACTTAAGCACTTGCGTTGGCATTCAATCACCAAAATACTTAGAAATGGCCCAAGGACACATTTCCCTTTCAGCTCAGCGCTCGCGTAGAGGAAACATCCAGCCGCCGTCGCGTCGCGCGCGTGGCCGCCAAGCACCCTGCCTCGCCCAGGCTGCACGCCGCGCCCCTGGGGCTGCGCCATGGAACCACCTGCCATCTCTCTTTCCCATCTTCTCTCCCTGCTCCCCCACGACGCACGCTCCTCGGCACCCCATTTTCTCAGCTTCACGCAGAACCGTCTGCAAGCAGCAGTCGATGTGCCCGAGTCAACTGCCTCCTCCATGCCTCGCAGTCGTACCCACGCCGCTCGGCCAGTGCCGCCTCGCTCCATCTGCTCGCTAATCGCAGGAGCACGCCTAGAGCCTTGCCATCCGCTAGAGTGCCAAACCGCAAGAGTCGATCCCATGCGTTGCCTCCACCGCGCGCACGCCGTCTGGCTGCGTCGTCCAACCGTGCATCGTTCGCACTCCGCCCTCGTCGTCGACGCTAAGTTCATCTCGCCGCACAAGGTAGAGCTGTTCTTACCCCACATCTCTTACTCGCTCTCTGTCTACACCCCCACCTCCGGCGCTCGGTGCCATGGCAGGGCACTGCTCCGCCCCTACACGCCCGAGGCTGCGCAGCCACCCACCCCTGATCGTGACTTCCTGCACGCACTCGCGCTAGATGCGTGTCGTGGTGTCGCGTCGTACCCTCGCCCGGCTCCATGCTCCTGCGCTCGCGCCTCGAACCGCGGTGTCGTCTCGTTGCCAGGATGCGCCGCCATGGCCGTTCCTTTTTCGTTTGGTGAAGCTCGTCCATGGCTACTACACACGTGCACAGGGCAGCACGCTCCCTTCCCCTGCTGCGTGGCCGCACAGTCAGTCAGGGCGAGCGGTGCCCAAACCCGCCGATGTCGCAGCTCTGTGTCCGCTCCGACTAGCCCCTGTTTGTTTCAGCTTTTTGGAGCTTCTGGCCACCAAAAGCTGCTGCGGACTGCCAAACGCTCAGCTTTTCAGTCAGCTTCTATAAAATTCGTTTGAGTAAAAACTATTCAAAATCAACATAAACACATAATCGGTTGAGTCGTTGCAATAGTAGGAATTCGTCACTTTCTAGATCCCGAGTCCTATGGACACCTTTATCTTCCTCTACACGTAATCCTAATGATACTCAGATTCTCTACGCAGCCAGATTCTCCCCACAGCCAGATTCTCAAAAAAGCTGGTCAGAAAAAAGCTGAACCAAACAGGCCAATTGGCTGTCGGTGCTGGCGTATTGTTCTCTGGTGTCCTGTCGTGTAGCCAGTGGAGGCAAGATGGAAACCGCTTGTGGGCCCGCATGCAGTCCTGTCCCGCTTGAAAACCGTCTGCCCGGTGTGCCATGCGCTATAGACCGCAGTATCTCCTTTTCCTTTCGACGTGTGGAACTGGCATGCACACACTCGTAGATCTTCATGCAGGCATGCAAGCGTACTAGAAAAACTAGCCCCCTCACCAGATCCGTAGATGTGATTCTCAGCGTCCATGTCCTCTATAGCCCTTGGTGTGGCCAACTACCCGCCTATTAAATTATGCTATGTCGGCTAGTTTATTAAACCCTCATATTTTTTTGTTAATCATATGTTTCCCTCCGTTTAAATTATGTTAGCTTCATAACATTGTCACGTCATCTTGCCACGACGCATGTGTTATTTGCTTAATTAATTAATTGTTTATCTGATAGATATTCAAAATAACTTTTTAATTAAAGATAAGCTATAGTTTTAAATTGCGCTTTATAAATTTATGTTATTGTGATTAAAACCAACTCGAGTGTTTTCGAATTAATATTTGTTTAATATAAACGTGATATTCGTTAATGATTCACGCGTGTTTGTTCACACGCGTTGTCGCACGTCGTTTGCGTGTGTCGCGCACGCCGTCTTCACGTGTGTCGTGCGGCGTCTGCGCGTGATAACAAATTGTTTTCGCCAATAAGCACTCATGTTAATAAGTTAATTCGTCAGGTTATATATGTTAGATAATTAACTTAGGGTTCGCTCGACTAATATTTATTAGATTAATATTTTAATTAGATTAAATGTGTAGTGTTCAACTACGTTTTTTTAATAAACATTAACATGACCAGTATTAACTTAACTGCTTTGTAATTATTTAATATCTGTTTAGTATAAACGTGTCACCTATTTAGTTCTTGTCTGTCGCGTGTGCTGCTCCGCATGTGGCGGCGTGCTGGTTTGTGCGTCGTTCGCACTGGTCGCGCGCACTATTTCGGGTGTCGTCAGCGTGCTATGTCGCGCTTGTCCGCGCGTCGTTTGTACGATGTCATGTTGTTTCGCGCGTCGTAATTTCAGCTCGCTTAGAATCTCTCGTTTTAATTAAATTATTTAATTAACTAACATTTGTTAGTGTAGCAGATTAATCGAACTGACTGATGTATAATATTTATATTTGATAATGTTGAACTAAAAGTTATAGTTAATACTTGCTTAGCGTTAACGCGCTAACTTCTCAAACGTAGCTTCGAGTTTGGCGTTTCTTTCCCTCGCGTGACATAGAATTGAGCTCTATTTTATGCTGCATGTTTTTATAACATTTTATCTTGTATGGTGTAATGTTTATATATATATATATATATATATATATATATATATATTTGCTTGTGCTTGTTCGTCTTCGCTTTGCGTTGTGATTAGATCGCGATTTGTTTTCACGCTTTGAGGAATCGACGATCAAGTGTTGGCGACCAAGTGATCAAGCTCTCTGAGTTCTATGAGGTTGAAGATCCTGAGCATCTGTTTGGTTAAGGCAAGTGTTCTCTGACCTATTATGTCCCATTTACTTTATAATTCATCAACCCGCATACCATGATCAACCTAAGGACTGACTAGCTTTGTATTTACCTTGCCCTTGATTACCTTTTGGGTTATTATGGTTAGCTTCATGCTATTGCTTTACTTTAATCAATGAACATGATGTGAACACTTATGATACGATGTTGTCATTATGATTTTGAAGTTGGACTGGTGATACTTTAGGGGGCTCGAGCGGTTTCTCGAGTGCCTCTCCGTAAGGACCTGTTCGTTGGATGACCGCCCGGGAAAACAATGCAACCATGAGGGTGGTATGGGACGCCCTTAGCTAATTAATTAGAGGAACAGAGGTATAGTTCGCTTCGCCGTCGTGCCGTCAATGGGGCTCGGTGTATGCGGCTCGCTCTGCCGAGGGTGGATTGCCCCTTGGGGAGGAGTACGGTACATTTAGGAAACCTAACGGGCGGCTACAGCCTCAGGGAATCTTTGTAAAGGCTTTGTAGTGAATCCCTGGCCATTCACCTCGGGAGTGAACAAGGGTCTTGCAAGCCCGGGCTAGAGAGGGAATCACGGCTTGTGGGTAAAGTGCGCAACCTTTGCAGAGTGTTATGAAACTGATATATCAGCCGTGCTCACGGTTATGAGTGGCCAAGGGAGCTCCATTGATTAGAGATACTTGATCAGAGATGGTTGGTTTACAGGTGGTGACGAGGATGATGGTTATGACTATGGTAATGGTAAGTGGTATTCTTTCCGTTTGGAAAGGGTACTTTGGGTTAATAACTTGGGTTAATGCTAAAACCTGGCTCTATACTAGTAATAATTACCTGACCAACTAAAAGCAACTGCTTGATCCTAACTCCACATAAAGCTAGTCCACTTCAACCAAATGGGACATTTGCTGAGTACGTTGATGTGTACTCACCCTTGCTATCACAAAACATCAGGTTGCCTTTGGTGCAATCTATGCTCAGGTAAAGAAGAATGTGTCGAGGCGGATCTCCAAGAGTTCTAGGACTTCGACGAGTCCGAGGATTAGGCTAGCGACCTCCCCCAGTCAGCTGCCTGTGGTGGGTTGTTTATGTTGGCTACGTTTCGATTCTGTGTACTTTGATTTATATTATGTAAATGGCTCTAGTCTGTAATATTATTACCTACTCTTTATTGTAATTCGAAGCATTATGCTATGATGAGTCATTTATGTAATCGTTGTGTATGTGAATTACTGATCCTGGCACGTACATGGTTCGCATTCGGTTTACCTTCAAAATCGGGTGTGACAACGTGGGTATAAGTATGGGTAAGATTCCATACCCGTGTGCATATATGAGTAATCTGACGGATATAATTTTTATTGATGGGTATGGGTATGGAATGGTAATACCCGATGGGTATATACCCGTTGTCATCCCTTCCTGAGAACGAGAACTGATAGCAAATGCTTGGTACTCATAGCAATTCCCACTTTGGCAGTTATAGTGGAGATGAGTTGAGCCCCGTTATCATCCAGTCCTGCAATACGGAGCCCAACACCATAAGTATTAATGGTCCGTTTGGACCTTAGGAGCTAAAACAAAAGTGATTAAAGTTTAGTCACTTAGAAGCTAATGATCTAAACAGAAAGAATTAAAAGTGACTAAAATAGTAAAAATGTATCAATTTAGTTACTTTTAACTATCCTTGTTTGGATGTTTAGATCCAAAGGGACTAAATTGTAGTCACTTTTATTTTAGCTCAGAATATGACGGTCCCTAAGAGTGTATTTGGTTGAGTTGTGGTCTTTGAAAAAAGTGAGTTGTAGGTTATAGAAAAATAACAGTAAGTTATGAGCTATGTGAAAGTTGAAATCCGTTTAATTTAACATCAGTGTCTTCTAAAAAAACTATTGTCATTTATGTCAATGACTAGCAGACCTTGCGTATCTACCTTATCTTCTTTCTTCGAATGGATCTATGGCTAAGGTCGTGCTTGCCTACGACAGTAGACCCACACTCACCCTTATGACGTTCAAGGTTGTTTAGTCATGTATGAAGTATGATCACGGTGAAGTTTGAGGATGCCATCTTAATGAACTAACACAAAAATCTATCACACTAGGCATACATGATTTTGACTACATCTAGTTTTCCAGATTGTTCGCTTCAGGTTAAAGCTAGCTAGGCATACATGATTTTGACTACATCTAGTTTTCCAGATTGTTCGCTTCAGGTTAAAGCTAGCTGTTCAAACTACTACATAGAAATAAAATATTATAAAAACAATAGAATTGATACGAATTAAAGCTAAGTGAAACAGACACCGCATCAATACAAAGTTCACGTGCAAATACAAAATGAGTACGAGCACTACCGGTCCTCAACTTAATACAGGTACCTCATGTCGATCGTCCTAATCATAAAGTGCATTATTTTAGTCCTTGTTAAAGGTATGCCGTACCGTCCACATACCGACAAAGCTAGTGCACTATTTTTATACTTGTCAAGATGTGTCATGTTGATACTCTGGACAAACGGATCTGACGTCATGCTGATGTAACATACTAGATATTTATATTTACTATATTAAAGCAACAGTTTTAACGGTCTTTCCGCGTCATCTTTTTACAAATAACCCTCACATGTATTTTAAATTAATCCGCTGCACGCCCGTCCCCTCCGTGCAACCAACCTCCACGTCCCAAACCACACCTCCGCGTATAGATCTCCCGCCTGGGCACGGCACACCGGCCTGTTGACCGTGTCAGGCCGGCCCGTTAACCCGTCGGGCCATTTGGTTAAATCAGTGTAAAATGTTAAAAAATGATTTAGGAGGCGGGATTTAAACCCACACCCTGATGGAAGAAGGGCGGGAGACACTGGGTGAAGCCGTCTAACCAGTAGAACTTCATGCCCAAGTAATTTTAATATTAAATATAAATTGTATATATGTATATATAATTTTTTGTAAAATAAAAAATATAATCGTGGTGGCCTGGGCCAGCACTATGGACCGAGGCTACGGCCCAAGCATGATATGACGCTCGTGCTGGGCTGGCCCAGACACTACTAAATGGGTCGTGCCTCGGGTCGGCCCACAAGACATGACTCATTTAGTCATCTATACCTCCGAACGATAATTCTCGCCTCAGTTGCTGCCACCTCGTTCACCATCCTATTTCTTTTCTCTCTCCCCTCATGCCTTCGCCTCCGCATCACCCCATTCTTAGCAGAGGGCGTGGGAGCAGACGTCTCCTCCTCGTATTCGTCCGACACTAGCCCCGACACCGACCCACACAGTGGATATTGCACGTCCACGAGGACGTTTCACAGCATACGCGCACCATCGTTTTCGCCGTTGACGGACGTCTCGTTCGTCTTCCTGGCCTTCACCCTATTTTTCCTCCCCAACCTGCTGCCCCCACCCACGGCCGCAACCGCGAGCCGACCGACGCTCGTCGATGCGGATATGGGGCGAGTCGGTCTTGCTCCTGGCCTTTCTCCGTGCGTGCCACCGAGGAGGACACGGTGACACCTGTCATGCTTAGGTTATCTTGGTGATGAGGAGTCCGAGTCTGAGATATTGGACAACCAAGACTTGTAGCGCGACAACAGTCGGTATATGCTACAGAGTTGGTAGTGGTGTTGTGTCGCCTCGGTGGGTCCAGGGCTGGAAAGACACTCGCATTCTCTTGCCCTTCTCGGACTAACGCCAAGTGCGGGTGCCTCTTAGTTTATAGCTGCTCCGAATGGGCTTCTTTCTCCGCTTGCGTGCTCTCTCCCTATATGCATCTAGCGGTATACTATCTATGTCGCCTCCAGATGCCCAGTTCTTCGTCACGTCCTTCTCCGGCAACGAACAAGTATGCCCGCCTCTTCCCTTCCCTTTATGCTCTACGAAACATTGGAAGTGGGGGAGGCAAGAGATGGGGGCCTCTGATTTGCTGCCTATGGTACCCGTTCGATGGCTTGGCATCGCCTGTCTACATGACCTTTCCCTTACCATGGTGTCGACTCGGTATGCTTCTACAACTTCTATGTACCTGTCCCCCATCCTTGTGTCATTGCAAAAATTATTGTGTTGTTCCTCTGTTGTTTTGGGTGTTAATTTTTTGTTGCGCTAAGGACTGAACATAATTGGGTGTGTTAATACTTTATTTATTGTCTGCACATGGTTTCTGTTCTTCTGATGATGGCTCATGGATCCTGCAAAATATGTTTTAGGATTTGGAGATCCATGCGGACACTACCACATGATGCTCGTCCCTTGTGTTCTTGGCTCTTGCATGCATTAGGTCATTTCTGAGACCACGTTGACGCAATGGACTCCATAGTGTTTAAGATTGCTGAATTGTATAGAGCAGCAATGATTTGTCACGCTAACAGTAAAATGAAAGGTTATTTGTTGGTTTTAAACGTTAGTGATCGAAATGGACGGGCAACCAAATAGTATCTCTACTAACTATTAAGGGTCAAATGTAGACTGCCCCCGCCATCCCCTGTTTCCCTACACGCCGGCCGCTCCAACCCCGCCGCGATTCCCGGCGTGCGCGACGTGCCTCCCGCGGATCCCCCGCGCGCGTGGCCTACCTCGGCGCATCCCCCGCGCCCTCGGCGCTCGGCCGCTCACCCCCACCCCGGCGCGCGCTCGGCCGCCCACCACCACCTCCCGCGGATCCCGCGCTCGGTCGCACACCACCACCTCCCGCCGGATCCCGCGCTCGTCGCCGCGATTCCGCCGGCGTGCGCGACGTGCGGCTCCCGATCCCTGCCCCCGCGCGCTACCTCCCGCGGATCTCGCGGAATACCGCGCGCGCACGCCCTGCCTCCAGGGATCCCGTCGCCATCTCCTACCGCCCGCACATCCCGCCGCCATGCCGCTCACTACGCGCACGCTCGCCGCCCATGCCAAGACCTCTCCGCGAACAGCCACCGCAAACGCCCGCACACCCGCGCGCTATTCGCCCCGAGCTATCCGCCAACAACTGCTCGCATCAATCCACCGTCATCAATTAGTTCATCCCTGCTCAAATCCCGCTCCACTTCATTCCCCCACCCTGCCCCCTTCATTCCCCCGCCACGCCCCCTTCATTCGCACGCCAGTGTGCCGCTGGAGAGTACGGACGAAGGAAAGGATCTTGCACCCGCCATCCGGAGAGGAACGATATCAGCCGCGCAGGCCAAGACCAAGGTATGCAATTATACTATGCATTGTTTTGCTTGATTCTGAGAACTTAATTCTCATGTGAATTGCATTTCGGAATAATGCATACACGGTAAAACAACATCTACACTCGACTGTTGGCCTTCATTGAACTATTATATCACTGGTTGTAAATATGTAAGTATTTGTTCATTTCGAAT
Organism: Zea luxurians; assembly: GCA_029449295.1. NCBI lineage: Eukaryota > Viridiplantae > Streptophyta > Magnoliopsida > Poales > Poaceae > Zea > Zea luxurians. The sequence goes on from JAOPSE010000581.1 coordinate 327,171, forward strand.
GTATTTATAAAAGACACTTCGTTGCAATCCTAATGACCGATATTTTGTAGGTTCTTATGCCATGGAAATTCAACGGATGCTACGCACTTTTCGTAATCGATCATGGTAAAAAGCACGTAACTTTTATAGACTTTACACCCACTCAAGATTGGTGTAAACACATGCCATACAAGAGGTTTGCGGAAGCAATTATCATGGCCTCCAAGAAATATAAGATTGCCTACAATAAGAAACGTTCTGGATGGGCAGATGATATTTTTAAGTGGGAACATACAATTCGGTCTGGTCTTCCAATGGACTTAAAAGGGTATTTTCTCAGTACCATGTTCTCAACAGTTTAAATTATGTCTATGATAACCATTGTATATAATATAGTTGGCCAAACATTATTCTGTAGGGTTAATACAAGCTACTTCGTTCTACAAGCTATGGTCATGTGGGGGAGTGGTAGACGAATGGAATTTAATAGGGTGAGTGGAGTACATTTGGTTCATGTTCAAACATACATTTCAGTTACATAATATAAATTTGACGTTTTGTTCTCTTATGTCTTTGTGTGTAGGATGCAAAAATTATTCGAAGGAACTTTGTAATTGATCTATTAAGTTATGAGGAGAATTCATGCCGCTATGCTATCCCTCCAAATATACAACAACGACTTATCAGTATCGCTAAAAAAGATTAGATTAATGTACGGTTGTCGTCATATTTGACTATTATTAAAAATTGTAAGACATCATAATTTTAATTGAGGTTGCATCAATAAACAGGTTGATGTAGACCAATATGGTTTGTGTGTGGTTTACATGTTTTAAATCTCTACTAACTATTAAGGGTGCAGTGTACTAAATCCATTTTACATCTTGTCATCTACACGCGAAATCCATTTTTTCTATTGATGCACCTAGATACCAAGCTCACCTATTTTGGTTGGAGCTGGGAGTTTTAGATAGGAGGAGCAGAGGGTGATCGAGGTGCAGATTATGATGTGGCAGCAGGGGGTACAAGATAATGTGGAGCAGATGAAGGACAATCAGACTGCAACTGGCTCCATGCTGGCCTAATCCATTTGGTTGTGAACATGCTAAGTTTGTTGTTTATTGGAATCCGCCTTGAGCAGCAATTTGGATTTGGTAAGCTTTTAAAATCATTTTCATGGTACACCAATATCGATCCAACCATTCATTTCAGTTAAGTGTTCCAACCATTCATCCTTCATGGTCATTTCACTAACACTGTTTTTCCTGCTTGCAAGTTCGCATTGGTGCAATATAAAAATTGTCTGGTTTCAGTGGACTTCTATCCTTAGATGCTGACCTTGCATCCCAGTCTTGTATATAAATGTGAAAATCAATGTTCTGTTTTTCATATAGTCAATGGTTTGGACTTGAATGCAGTGGACAAATTTACTACTGTGGTGCATTGGTATTATGTTAATTGATACTCAAGCTTTTATGTTTCTGAAACATTGGTCAGGACTTAAGTGGATTCTGTTTTACTGGTTGACGACCTCCGGTGCTTGGGTTTTTGCGTTCTGATATTTGCTGACTCATAGATACATCTGAATTAGGTTGAACCTGCTGAGTTATCTCTGGATCTTGCTAAGATGTCTCGTGAAATTAGAGGCAGTCCAGAGATCTTGTTTGCAAGAGAAGTTGCAAGGTAGTCATACCATCAAGCATTATTTTGTGCTTACCATATTTGTACTAGCTTTCATCTAATGCCTACATTTCCTATACATTCAGAGCATGCAGAATGGGGAACTTTATTTCCTTCTTCCGTCTTGCAAGGAAAGCTACATATTTGCAGGCCTGTTTGATGCATGCTCATTTTGCAAAGGTAGAATTATTGTCTCTAAAAGCTGTTCATCAACATACCCTTTCAGTGGAATTTATTCTTCCTAAGCTCTTATATTTCCTAGGCCAACTGTGTTTGAAATACTGTAATGGCAACAACAAAAACATTGACCAACCTGGTAGGAACTAGGTGACTTCTTATTAAGAAGAAACAGGCACAATCGAACTTGGGTGGCTTACGGGTGCATCCACATTCTCAATCAACTGAGCTAGGCTCAGTTCCTATAATATAATGGAATTACCTGTGATAATGGATTTAGAATGCGAGCATTCTTTTCACAATGCAAAAAATCTACTGTGGTATAAAGATAAACTTGATTCATTTCAGTTGTTGCATGCTTACCATTGTATGTTTATCCTATAACAATTTGGCACTCGATTGAGTGGAAAGGTTTTGCCACCCTGGCCCATTGCCAGTGACTACTGCTCAAGGGTGGCAAATTATCATGTGCCTCAATGATTGGAAAAGGCACTGAACTCACTCGGTATATCATATGCCTGGCATCGTACTGCATTCTCAGTATACTTCCAGCATTTTGATAACGTTACGGAAAAGCTATACAAAGAGTAAAAACTATATTTATATGATAAATGGAGTCCATGCACAAAGATACAGAAAATAATAGATAGAGCTCCACAAGTTAAAAGAGTGGACAAAGAACCACCTAACCTGTCTAATTATCTAAAATCTTGAGCATCACATTGGAATTTCTAACTTTAAAATCCTCTGAACTTAATTCATCGTGACTTAATGAGTGCATGCTGTTACACATTATTTGGTTATTAGCATTAGATCATTTTGTGATAGTAGTGTCTTTCAGTACTTCTAAATCACTACTTCGGTGTACTTTCATGTAGTAGGCTGCTGTTCAATTTCAAGTGCACCTTTTTTTGTAAATTTAACAAGCGAACTCTCTTCCCAGCTAAGGAGGCAAGCACTTGCTTCCTTGCACAGTGGTCTTCAGAATGGCCAAGGCATCCCTATTTCGCAGGTTGTGGTGTGGCTTGCTATGGAGGTTAGTATGTTTTCTTCCTTTGGACAGAAACTAATTCTGAACTGGGAACTTGTGAAATCCTTATATGCCTCATTTTCTCTTTCAAGGACGAGGATGTTGAAAATCTATTAGAATACCATGGTTTTGGGTTGAGGCAGTATGAAGAACTGTACTTAGTCAAAGAAGGACCTTTTCTTAACAGTGAAAGTGATTTCCCATCTGGCTGTTCACAGCTTGTGCATTCTAAAAAATCGCAGAGGGTCGTTGATGATGTTTCTTCTGGGCCAGATTGTGCTCCAACTAGCAAAGAGAAGACTGTCTTTCCATATACTGGTCAACCAGTTGCTGGCAAAAGAGATCTATTTCTACCACAGAATGCTCCTGTGATTCCTCCTAATGGCAAAATGGATTTGGATCCATCATTTCCTGGGCCTATTTCAATCACTCCTGACAGACAGATTAGCCCATTGTTTTCAGATCCTTTCTCTCCAAGAGCTGCCAGTAAACTATTCAGTTCAACACATCCAAAGCCTCTATCCCCAACTGATGGTAGAAAAGACAGGTTTTCATCTGTCCTTACTGTTGTTTCTCCACGTACTGGCAAGAGGGACATACTGTCAAAAACACCAAAAGTAGCTTCACCAAAAGCTGAAGGCAAGACCAAATTGGTTAATGGCCTTATAGCTGAAGACCAGGATAGTGGTGTTGCTGAGATCCCTCAGAAGGTAGAGATGCAAACAGACATACTGTGGTAACAAGCTAACACGCAAAACACCAATGCTCTGGCAGAACTAATTGTTTCACATCCTCTTGCAGATAGGATGTCTTTAAATTACTCCAGTATGTATGGAGCGGAAGATGACTTCAGGGCACATGTTTCTGGCATCGATGCATATATGGATGAGGGAACTCCATCAGATCATGAATGTCTGGTTATTGGAGCTGGATTGCCTATTAGCTCCCCTTTGTCCTATCATGAGGAATATGAGGATCATAGTATTAGTAACGCCACAAATGATGATTGGTTACCAATTGTTATGCCCGCAAAGAAACTAATTTCTGATGAAAACCTGAAAGCAATACTGAGGTTCTTTTATACTTGTTCTATTCCTTTATGCTCCCATCAGTAGAACTTTGGTGGTAACTTATAAAAGCTTGATTCCTATTGTGGTGTTTCAGGAAATGGAGGCAGCATGCTGCTGACAAGCGATTACTTAGGGAGCAGAAGAATGCTCTTGCTGTTGCAGCATTGTGTTCTCTATCCTTCAAACCCTTTTAAATCAATTGAAAATACACTGTATAGTACTTGGACTTGATAACAAAAGTATGTTCCTCTTATAGGTTTCTATCTACCTTTTTTCTGCTAATCTCTTCAAGCTAACTCATGTACGTGTATGGATCACATTCTCACATGGTAGCATATGCAGCATAGGTTATGTTCCTGCATTCTAGATTTCAATAATTAAATCAAGAATTATGTCCATTTCATAGGAATTTGGTTCTGCTATTTTAAATGAACAATATATGCTTCTGCAAAAAATCTTCATGTTCTCCATGAATCAAAGGGTTGCCTGCAGTCTCTTATTCTAAGGATGAGCTTATAGTATTTTGCCACATATTTATATTATTTTGTTGTCATGGATTCCTCATTCCTAACCACACTTTCTTTTAAAAATACGCAGGACATATCACTTCTCCATGGTCTGGGGATTAAATTTGTTCTTGTTCCAGGAACACATATTCAAATTGATAAGCTGTTGTCAGAAAGAGGTCAGTTCTGTGCAACACCCTCATGGGGCAGCTTCACAATTCATCCTTAAGCAAACACTCTGTTTGCACTTGCTTGTGCTCATAAAAATCTACCAGATTTTAAAACAAACCAGTATATAGGATGGCTACTAATCATATAAAACCTATTATAAGAAAGTTAGAGAATCATTTAGCTGTTGTGCAACACCCTCATGGGGCAGCTTCACAATTCATCCTTAAGCAAGCACTCTGTTTGCACTTGCTTGTGCTCATAAAAATCTACCAGATTTTAAAACAAACCAGTATATAGGATGGCTACTAATCATATAAAACCTATTATAAGAAAGTTAGAGAATCATTTAGCTGTTGTGGCATACTGGCATATAGTTGTCTTAGACATTTGGCCCTCAGAGCTCCAGGAAGTATATTTAATATGCTTGCAGACTATCATGGCTATAGTTTGAATTTTTGGTGAAGTACATTAGCCAAAATCTGAAGCTTTGTTAGGCCTCCAGTTGCTTTTGGTTACACACAGAGTTATTTTTTACACTGTCCTGTTTTTTTTTTGCTTTGCTAACATCTGTTGGTTTGATGATTCTTAATGCATCTCTATATCTCTTACTTTCCTGTAAAGCATGTGTTTAGCTTATTAAATTTTGTGTAGGGAATAAGGCCAAGTATGTTGGTCAGTACATAATTACTGATGAAGATGCAAGAAAGGCTACAATGGATGCAGCTGGTAGAATACGATTGACAATAGAAGCTAAACTTTCTCCTGGTCCTCCAATGTTAAATCTTCGTAGGCATGGTGTTATTGGACGCTGGCATGGTCTTGTGGATAGCATTGCAAGTGGCAATTTCCTTGGTGCTAAGGTGAGTATTGATAAGTACATGAGCTTTTGAATATCTGGCTTCCATGTAGTTACTATATCGTTTTTTATAGCATATTTTTGTGAATTTCAATGTTTGCAGATGTCTCTTCAGAAGAAAGATAACCTTACTTCTCTTTCCTTCCTTTTCATTACATCATAATAAATCATACAATAGTGAAACCAGATGCTCCACAAATAGGAATATGCTTATTGTTTGTGTTCATTTCCTTCCTTTGTTTTTGCTATTTATTAGTTCTGCTGAACTTTACTCGACTGCACAACGGCAATACTGAATATATGTATGTCTTTGGCAGAGAAGAGGGGTGGTTAATGGTATTGACTACAGATTCACCGGGGAAGTTACGAAAATAGACGTTTCACGGATAAGAGAAAGGCTTGATAGTGATAGCATAGTTGTTATCAGCAACATGGGCTTCAGTTCATCAGGAGATGTGTTAAATTGCAAGTATATTTTCTTAATTATTTATATGTTTTTTCGTATGATTGTACAATGTATACATCAAAATTGTGTAGTTGTATGCTTGCTGCCAAGTCAAGCACAATATCATATGAATGCAAATAAATTTCGTAAAACTTGTTCCTTTGCATATATTGCAGCTACCATACTAAACAAAATTGATTTGTGTTGTTTGCAATAATTCAGCACCTACGAGGTTGCTACTGCATGTGCTTTAGCCTTGGAGGCAGATAAACTTATCTGCGTTGTAGATGGTCAGGTATTTGATGAGCATGGACGGGCCATTCAATACATGTCTATTGAGGAGGCAGATTTGTTGATTAGAAAGCGTGCTAGGCAAAGTGATATTGCTGCAAGTTATGTCAAGGTTGTGGATGAGGAAGGCATCAATTCTTTGCATAAGGGCTTGTTTGGTTAGGCCAATCTAGAAGGGGATTGGAGATGTTTAAATCCCCTCCTATTCAAAAATAACTAGGAGGGGATTTAAACCTCTCCAATCCCCCTCTAGATTGGTGTAACCGAACACGCCCTAAAGGGGACAACAGACCATCATTGAGTCCCAAGGCTTACATAAATGGGTATGCCGCTTCTTTTCGAAACGGATTGGGTTTTAACAATGGAAATGGTATTTATTCTGGCGAGCAAGGGTTTGCTATTGGTGGCGAAGAGCGGTTAAGCAGATCAAATGCTGATCCTTTTTAAAACGGGTTGGGTTTTAACAATGGAAATGGTATTTACTCTGGTGAGCAAGGGTTCGCTATTGGTGGTGAAGAGAGGTTAAGCAGATCAAATGGCTATCTTTCTGAGTTGGTCGCGGCAGCATATGTGTGCCATGTAAGTGTTTTGCCCTTATACATGATACTCTTTATTATGTTAAATGGTATTCACTCAAGCAAACTTTCTCCAGACCCACAAGTAAATATAAGATCCGATCAGATATGTATCGTGCTCATCCCAGCGTACTCCCGTTGCAACGCACGGGCACACATCTAGTGTAGTTATATGATCCAAACGGGTGTCGTCAATCAATTATAGTAGAAAATCATATTTAAAATTTATTCTTCACATAATAAAATTAATCAAACCAAGATAAAAAGCAGCACGCCTAGAAAATCAATATCATAAAGTTGTAAAAAATAGTTTAATTAAATTGCAAATAACTTAATAAAATGTAAAAATAGATAATTTATAAAATATCTCGTTTCTTAGTTAAGTCATTGCTAATTTAACTAAATAAAATTTTTTTATAATTTTTTCAAACCAATTTTCCTATAGGTTTTACTTTTATTCTTTCATCAGGCCCACGTCTTCACGGCCCAATCATCACTCGTCATATCCTGGCAGCCCGATTCTGTGGCCCGCCCCCTCTCAGTAAAACAAATCGCGGCCACGGTGTCCACCCGCTGCGGCGCAGTCCCATGCGCGGCGTCCACTCGCCGGTCGCCGCCGTCGAGCCGGCGGCCCAACTTCTCAAGCTTTCACTCCTACGCGCGCTTCGCCTTCCCCTCTCCTGGAAGGGAGACGGCCGGAGGACGGCCATTCTCACCCGTGCTCCGGATTTGTGTTAGTTCAATTTCAACCGTGTGTAATTTGTGTGATTATTTCTTCGAGATTCCAGTGCTAAGTTGCATTTGCGCCCACGCTGATCTATAGTAAACTGAGCAGGTGACGGACGTATTGCTCGGCGTTTGGGGACCAGTCAATTATGGAGGTTACTGGAGGCCCCGGTCCAAGAATCTTGTGTTGCCTGTACAGTGTAGCCATCGCTGCCGCTTTGCCCCCAAATATGGATGCCACTGGAGAGAATGTGCCGTGTGCCTTCACATCAACCAAGGAATCAAGATATCTAAAGAGGTAGTGTATTCACTCGACACACATTGTCAATACCAACACGACAAGATTGCAACTTGGGTATTCGTTTGCATTTTGTTGATGAAATCGTTTGCATTTTTTTCCAGTTAAATAGACCATCGAGGTAACCTTTCAATGCCACTAGAAGCACGTCACGTGCATCGCTGAATAAATTCTCAAGTTGTGTCTTGTGCTATGCAGCTCCTTTTGGGGATGCTTGGACATGGACGGTCTTAGTTCTTACTAAGCGATACAATTTCATGATACAATACTACTTGTCTGCGGAACATACACCATTTCTTAGTATGCCTGCAGATTCAATTAGGCTTTAGGATTGAAATCTTAGTCTCAAAAGGCAATTCAACATATATATACGAAAAAAAACAAGGATCTCCCAAAGGCAAAACAGATTGGAATTTTTTGCCATATTAGAGTGTGGTGCCAATCCAATCTTCAACTGTAAAAATCTTATGTCACACAATCGCACTAAGTGATGTTGTTTAAGCTATAGAAAGTTGCATTTGTGGTTATGAACCTGCTATGAAGGGCATGCTGAATACCTATAATCTTCAGCTGGTATAAGCCATTGCTAATTTGCTATAGATAGAGTGATAGATTTACTCGTTACACGTACACATGAGGATATGTATGCCATGTGTGCCATGTCTATGGTGCTTCAGGCCACGGTCAGAGAATCTCATCATATGACAGTGGTCCAGCATCTATGATATCCTGCTCATTGGATGCAACAACAAAACAAAAAAAAAGCCTTTTAGTCCCAAGCAAGTTTGGATAGGCTATCCTGCTCAATGGGTGCAACAAGTAAAATCTTATATGAAGTGTGTAACACTTAACATTTCAATAAATGCCCAAACATCCAGGTAAACCATTATCTTACAATTTTCAGAAAGTTGAAATGATTTCAAGGGGTGGATAGTCGACAGATTATTATTTCAACATACAATAGACAGCAGCAATTACCGGTTTACCACATGGTGTCAATATTTCAGTATGATGACCATGCGACTTTATCACATTTATTATGATTAATCATACATTTCATATCAGGCCACACCATAAATGACATGTTACATACTCTAAATCAAGCTACTAATTTTCATCTATTTCTAGGTGTAAATACAAAGCATTGGTGTAAGCATGTATCATAATGGTTTTGCTGCTGCTTTTTTAGAAACACAGCAGATGGATGTTACACTTTTCAAATCTTTAGTGTGAATATATGTATATAAGTACTCCCTCCATTACAAACAGTAAGTCGTTTTGGCTTTTTAAGATACATAGCTTTTATGATGTATTTAGACATAGCGTATATCTAGGTGCATAGCAAAAGCTATGTAAGTAATAAAAACGCATAGAATACTAAACTGCTATAGTTTGCTCATTCAATTTCGACCGATATATTGCATTACCTATTGTATGATGAGGTTGGCGCACTATTATAAGAATGTTGCCATGAGAATGTTCCATTGATAAAGGAAAAGTGATATCACTGTCGGGTTGTATAGGGAAAACATCTTTATTGTTTTTTTGTAAAAAGATTTATCATTCCGGGTCGATTGCAACTTCATAGTTTGCATTCAGACAATTTTGTCCGTTCATTTCAACCTTCATTGTCATGAATTTGATCTAATAGAATTTGCTTTTTTGATCTGTTCCATCAGTAGGCTTTCTGGTTGTTTCACTCCACATCAGATTCTCTTATCAAGATGTGAAGATGGTTGAAGGTGGGAAGACCACTCGCTGTACCAATCAAGGCAATCATTGAGCGAATCTGTTTTAGCCCTTCTGCTATGTGGTCCAGTTTCAAGTGATCTGAGAGAGTTATGGTTCCTAACTACTGAAAGCAACTACTGAGGTCATTTTCTTTGTCCAACTTTTTTTATCAGTGCAAAAAGTAGGCATCTCTTGGTACTATTCTAATTCTCCACCATTGTCTTGGATTTTACTGCAATGTTATTCTTGAACTTGGAGGAGGAAAAAACTCAAGCCTCCTTGTATTGTTCAAACAACATATTCATTGCAGCAATATGTCGCCCTATAGATGCTAGAATACTTCATAAACTTAGATATACAAACCATTTGAATCTAAAAGGACATCATCTGAAATATGAACACTTTTTCTGATAATTGTTTTTTTAGAACTATGCAGGAAGTACCACTTCAATTCACCAGCTTCACAATACAGACTCCATCTTCTAAGCTCCAACACCATCCACAGTTATCAGTACCACTTCTTGGCCATGTTCTGCTTCCTGCTGGTGAAAATGCCTTTCACAAAGCTGCAGCATCTCCTCTCATGGAATGTGCCTGTCCCATAGCCACTGGGTAGCTGGGCAGGGTCGTTTTCTAGAGGTGTGTTGTAAGTGCTGTTGCGAGTTCAGGGAGGTCTGATCCTCCCTTTGTACGTGGTGTTTTTCTATCTTAATGAAATGACACGTAACTCTCATGCGTTGTTCAAAAAGAATGCAGTGCCAAGCCTTTCGGTACCTCTGCTTCAAGTTCCAGCATCTCCTTGTTCTCCAGTGATCGAAGACCTGTCCAGTGCAAAAAGAAAAAGAGATAGAAGTAGAACACGTAGAAACTAAAATAATAGTTGAGGTAAAAAACTTTGCCGATGAAACATCAGAGTTTGTGAAAGGCAGAAAGCTAGATTTATGAGGAATAGAGTACTACAGTACTACCTGAGATGCTAATGCATTATTGACCATGTGAAATTTTATTAATTTTTCATCACCAGTGATAATAAACATTGGCGAGGAGGATTGCTTATTGATAACCAACGAAATGGCAGTCTTCTTGGATCGTGTACTTTTTTTTTTCCTTGAACACGCAGGAGAGCTGTGCATCATTTAATTAAAGGGAGAAAAAAGTCCAAAATGGACTAAGGTACAAAGCCTAAAAAGGCAGGGAAAACACACCCACTAACCACCTGCCCTGCAACAATGCTCCAGCCTCCTCCAAAGCTGAAAAGAACAGCAGGAAATACACAAGAGGCAACAGCACAAAAAACTGCAGGCAGACCCCACTCGCCACCAACACTACGCAACAAGAGTTGCCCTGACCATATTAAGGGCAGCATCTAGGCCTAAATTCTCTAGATGTTTAGCTCCAGCTTGATTCCAGACCAACTCATTTATTTGAAAGAAGAGCATCAGCTAGGCCTAAATTCTCTTGGATCGTGTACTAATCAGTCTGTTTAGTTGAAAGAAGAGCAGTTATTGCTTCTTCAGGCCAACTGTGCACAACATGCACATCAAAGGAGCATCAGATACACAGCAGTTTGAGTCATTGTCCACAATTGTGGATAGACGTTGCACACCTTGGCAATAAAATCTCATCTGTACGTGTCATGCTAATATCTGTTGTTTATACTTTGAAATATCTTCACTTTTACTCATGTTGGACGATAGAAATAGCCTCCTCAGCTATATAAATGGATCTCGTAGCCAACTATTTTACAAGCAAGGTGACCAACCAGTTGCATATGCATTTTGTGCCTACTCTACCTTTAAGGCATTCATTTATAAATGGAGTATTCTAATTTGCAGCAGCAGGCAGCGTCCTTGAAAAAGAACCTCTTTGATCAGGTTTATGTTGGCATTTTGGTCCAGTCAATAGTGTGTTTCCTGTTTGTTCAAGTGTTGCAGTATACCTACCAATATACTGTGTACCACATGAACTACTCACTTCGGAGGCTGTGCAACTCTACTCCTCAATCCTTTCTTTGTATAATTACTTTGTGTTATTTTCTGTTCATCATTTAGCAGGGATTACAAAAGAGAGTCTTGTGGAAATTGTTTACATCATTTCATATTAGTTGACAGAAAGCTAAGAACCTGGAAAAAAATGTTGAATTAAGTGTGTCAACTTTATTTATATAGAATTTTACTAAATGTGAGTGTGGACCTTTATTAGGCAAACTGATGCTAAGGTTTTCATGGCCACATTTGTTTTTTTAATCAAATTCTGCTATCTGCCTTACTTTAATATGTGCTGTTAAAATGTTTGCTGATTTTCCATATTGTAATGACAGGGATACTTGGATGAGCAATTTTGTCAGATTGAGGACTTGCAGGATGAAGCAAGCCCTAATTTTACAGAAGAAGTTGTTTCCCTGTTCTTCAAGAACTCAACCAGGCTAATGACAAATATTGAGCAATCTATGTAAGTGTTGGCAATGTCTTTTTTCTCAAATACACACATGAGAGCTGTGATGTCATAAACTAGAACAACACTTCGTTATGTTTACATGTTCAGTGACATCAAGTTTTGTTGGAAATCTAACAACACTGTGCAGGGACAGGAACCCCAGAGATTTCAGTAGATGGGATGTAAACATGCAGCAATTAAAAGGAACCTGTTCTAGGTTGGTCCATCTACATAGTTGCTTCTGTCTTGTTTGAGTGCATACATCATGCATGGCTGTGACAAAACTATTGACAATAGACTTAGGTTGTCTGAACTTGTTTTCCCTTTTAGGCAAGTTCATTATAAATGTTGGTCACCTCTTTGGTGGTGATAAATCCCACTTTCTCTAACAACTGATCCAACTTAGGGGGTGTTTGGTTTCTAGGGACTAATTTTTTGTGCCTCCATTTTATTCCATTTTAGTCCCTAAATTTAAACACTGCCACATGGAGTAGAGCCTGAAGGAGAATCACAATATTTAAACTACCAAATATACTTATAACACATATGATATTACTGTCACAGCCATGTGAATATGTGATAGATAGACATTTTGACTGTGTGTTTACACCGAACATCTTCATGGCTTTGTATGATCTGTTCATGCCTAACATAACGCTACCGGTGACAGCATCGGTGCTTGCAGGATGAAGAACGAGTGCACCTCATTCAGAAATAGATGTGGAGACGAGAACGCTGAAGGGTCTCTCACTCTCTCCCTCCCAGGCTCACACTCTGTCTGTAATTTCCACTTTGATATTTTTTTTGGGGGGTGGGGGAGGGGGGAGCTCGCTTTGAATTGGTAACGTTGGGTCGTGAATCTTAAGATGACTGCTGAAGCCAACTTCCCACTCCCTTGAGAAAAAAGGCATGTAAAATCGGGTTGCCTTTGGCAGTTCGGCTCTTCTTGGCTGTTGGCAGTTTCACGGGCTGGATGTCATCTCGTCTGTGATGGGCAGTAACTTAACTTGTCTCTCTGAGCGAGACCTGTTTACCAGCCATTACTGATACGCCTGCCTTTCGTGTTCGCAGTTGTATGAGGTCCTTCCAGAACCTGAAGAGGGAGCATGGAGTCCTCAGGCAGAAGCTGGAATCCTACTTCCAGGTATTCATGCACGCCCAGCTCCATCCCTACCATTCATCTCCTTGCTAATCTCGCCTGTGTGCAGCTGCTGCGACAAGCCGGTCCTGCCGTGACTGCAACCAGGCCTAGAGACGTGTAAGGAAACGGCTGTTGGCGTGCAGGGAGCAGTGCAAGGGACAGAGCGTCACAGCGGTGCTCCACTACGCCATTGTTGGGGCTAGCTGTAACGATGGGCCACGAATAAGAAGTTTGCCTGTGGCCTGTGGCCTGTGGGGGAGTTCCCTGCGGGTTTTTAACACCCTTCATAATCGAGGCCAGCTGGTGCTGCCGAGTGCCGACTAGCTAGGCCGGCATGTAAGAGCAGCCTAGACTGATGTTGATGTGGTCTGGCAGACGTCCTGTGCTATGCCTGCCTCTGTATTTCGGTCAAATAAACTAGATGGAGTTTGCATCATGAGATCTCTGTTTTTTCGCACTGAATTTGTCCATTCTGTCACGCAGGTTGCTGTTGGAATAAGTGTAAACGAGACACAGAGAATAGAAAGGAATTGACAGTTGTATTCATCTCATGAAGTGTGAACATATATATACATAATGAAGGGGTATATTCAAAGGGGTGTGTCCCTTGGGGAAAACTGTCGCACCCCTTGGATTGATCACATATGTAATATTTTGTAACACTCCCCCTTGATCAATCCAACTTTATTTGATCATCTGCAAGTCGTCTTTCAATATATCATCTCCTCAAAAACCCTGTGGGAAAAATAAGGAGTATACAATGTCTTTTGGATTATGAGTAAAACTCATATTAAAGTCCAAAAGAAAATATGCTTGTAATCATCATGTATAAAAACCCCTGTGGGAAAAAGTCAATGATGAAGCATATAGCTTAGTTGATATTACCTCGTTAAAAACTTTGGATGAGAAAACCTTAACAAGGCAAAACTCATACAAAGAAAAGAGTGTAATATGATGGTACAAAACAGGTCGAATATCACGGAGAATTACTCCCCCTGATTCTTACAAGCACTTAAGTCTTCTCATACCAATCACCTAAACACATTTCTGAAAACGTTGAGTATGGTAGAGATTTTGTGAATAGATCAGCAAGATTATCACAAGACTTTGTTTGCAAGATGGATAATACAATTTAGGAGCAATATGCTTATTAATGTTGCTCCTGATATAACCTGTTTCCATCTGAACAACATAAGCTCAATTATCCTTATAGATAATTATCGGTGGTTCAATTGAACCATGGTATGCCATTGTTCTCCCATGGACCTCTAGCCCAAAGAACAATAATATGTCTATAGTCATCATCTCAAAAACCCCAATGGGGAAAATAAATGATGAGACATATAACTCAGCCTAATATTTTTCCAAGATAATCTTGCCAGAAAATCTGAGAAAACATATCAGCTGAGTATCCTTAAAAATCCAGTGGGAAAAATAAGGAGAGTAGTCATACTCTATTGTTGATCTATTTGAACTCTAAGGAGATAAACTCATCACCTAGTTCAAATACAACAATAACTATGTCATAATGTATCATCCTTTAAAAACCTCTATGGGAAAAATAGATGATACAACATAGGCCTTGTGTTGATGTTGCCTCGTTAAAAACTTTGAATGAGAAACTCAAACAGGGGAAAAACTCATGTAAAGAAAAGAGTACAACATGATGTGTAAACAAGTTCTTCTGATCAAAAGGAAACTCCCCCTGATCTTTACGAATCACTAAGTCATCTCATACCTGCCCTCAAACACATTAAAAATGTGGAGTAAGGTAGAGACTTAGTTCGTAACTTGTTTTTCATCTAAACAACACAAAGTAATATTATCTCCATAGATAATAAGGTCAATGATATAAAATCATGACCACCACATACCCTCAGTATGTATATCATTCTGTACAATCCCACGAAGTGTACTATAGAATGATTAGTGTAAGTGACCATTAATCTCTGTTGATCAACATTTATCAAACAGTAGGTCCAACTTACCATAAGTATGTCATTGATCTTGTACCTGGGGATCTTCTATAGATATCCAAGATCAGTATATCCAAACATAAGGAGAGCATGAGTACATCTAGAGATCATAACTCGATCTCATGTGTTGTTAGCTAGCAAATCATTGCAAAGCAATATCCGGCCGGATGCTCTTGCAAGATACAATAGCACATCTCATGATCGGAAAGAATCAAATAACAATGATTCTCTCATATTGAATTTCTTCAATATATGTTGGATATAGACAATTTTGTATCCAAGATACTCAAGATAGTTTACTTTGAATTGAAAATCTCTTTCAATTTATATCCTCTATCTCGAACTCCGTCGATAAGTAATGTATATTTAAAATATGCTGCACATATTTACACTGAACATACCATTCTTTGTGTATCCTTTTAGAAGGAAGGATTCACTAGGTCGAATGTACCATATTTGACCAGGATGCTCTAAGTCACAAAGACTTTCCAAGCATTACAAATTTGTGATTGGTGATTATGTATTTGGAATCCTTCAAGACTTCATAAATACCATAATCCAGTGACCACATATGCATATGTTGTCACTACATCTATCAACTGCATAGATAGATGATTTACTGCCCATATTATTGTATCGGAATTTAACTACTCACAGTAGAGGAGAATTTATAGCATTAAAATAATGCTTGGGTTTGCGTATAAACCCAGTTGCTACTAGCCATGCTTTCTCACCACCTCATTGTTTCCAAGTCCATGAAAACAAACTTGTATCCACAGTAAGATACCTTGAAGTGAAAAATAAGTTAACACTTCTTTCCGGTGAGCAAGGCTATCTCTGCAACATTGTATCACTCAACAAGATCCAGTTTGAGCATACTCGTGCTCTGCTATGGCCATAATCTTTTGGATCACTTGGAGCGCATATACAATTGCTGAGATGTATGTGTCGACACTTGTAGCTTTCAAATAACACAATTCTCCAGTTGACATGAAGTCATTTTCTTATGTACCCTTATGATTCGTCGTGAAATCCCAAAACGAGAATCAAGGGCTTCCGATAACCTAGCCTCATCAGTGCGCACTGAGCTAGGTTGTGAATGTCTTCCATTCACAGGATAATCAATATCCTTTAGGTGTCCATCAACACTAGGTTGGTTACCAACGAATAGATGGTCTGCATTTACCTACTCATAAGGTCTTGCCTTCAGCTGCTTGCAAGCATCTTAATCCCAGTTTGTGTCATACTTCTCCCCCTCTTATTTACAACGTCGTTGCAATAGGGAGTTAAGTGGTTTTTCCATATAACCACTCTTTCTGGCACTTCAACATAGGATTAATTTAAGTGACACCTCATAGTAAATGCACATGGCAGTCAATTTGCAACTTCTTGCAAATCATTCGAACCCAAAGGTTCAGTTTTAGTACGTGATCCTGAGCCTGAATGCTTACTGCATTCATTATAATTTCCTGGCATTCATTTTGGTACTCGAAATCTCCCCCTAATGCCTGGAAAAGCTCATGATTCAAGCAAGCGTACGGGCCGTAAATAGATTATCATGAAGAGATTCTAAAACTTAATGATCGACGGAGAATGAATTCTCACATAGATCCCCAGTTTTCTGTGTGCCCATATATGTACGCTGCGGTGGTGAGATTGGGAACATACCCAATGTACGCATGGGAAATCTTTCACGGATTCCCATGTACTAAAAACCATAGGGGAACTTGTACATGCAGTACATGCAGTTAATCACAAGTCAGGAGCGTGCAAAACTTCCTGACTCCAACCATAACCAGTTGAAAATGACAATTCATTACTGATGGTCATTAATGATCTGAAATTTTCGAATCTATCACAGATTCATCATATCCTTTATGGATATCATTCTGAATACCAAGACAAACAATCACCATTGTAAGCACATTTGGTAAATTCAGTAGTGTGGAGGCTAATGTGCTCAAGCTTGAGACATTATTGCTTAATGGTCATGTGTTGTCTGAAGGACACACTTGAGGTCATCATATAGATGCACCAAAGAACCATATAAAGCCTTCAATGTCCATACAATCTCTGTAATGGACCACACTCGTTCCTTTGAAACAATTCAAAGAACTTAACCAATTCAGATCAGATTTTAAGATAAAGAGACTTAAAATCTCATTCCCGATGATACTAATCAAGTATCCATCTTATGGGGAAAACATGACCAATAGAATTGTTCATAACTTTTCATTTCATCCCAACAATGGGATGACCAATTCAATCTTACCCAGCATGGTAAGTATCATCACTTGAAAAGTTATAACATATGCAACACTTTGTACGAGAGGATGTATGTAGAATACAATCCATAAGAAATGTTTCTGAGAAACATATGCAATATCCATCACTATCACCTTGTGTTTCCACATGATAGAAATTATATGGATATCTCTATAATATGGTAAGATAACAATTAGGATATATCAACACATCCTTGATACTTCCAATACCAAAGGGGATATGATAATAACATATCATGATATCGCGCGAAGCGATTGTTAAAATATTCTTTCCTCTTTCCAAAGGAATATGAGAATATTTTGTTTTCCCACTTATAGAGTTTGTGGCTCAATTCTCCACATTGCATTTTTCTTCCTCAATTGGAAGAATCCCTGTACAAGTTTGCACAACTCAAATCAATGAGTCTTCAACTCCCTTGATGAGTTGGTTCAACTCTAATCGATGAGTTTGTTCAACTCAAATCACATGAGTGATCAACTCCAATCGATGAGTTTGTTTAACTCAAATTCATATGAGTTTTTACACTCAAATCACATGAGTGTGTTCAACTCACACCGCATGAGTTGAACCTATCACAACATCAATTATGAGATTATACCAAATCTCATGCATCATTTAAATATTACTTAAAAGCAAATCATCTAACAAAGTGGTCTTCTCTTAGAAAAAGAAGTGTTGTTACATGATTAGTCCAAATCATGAATTGCACAACTAACCATTGTTATCATGTCAGATGGAAGATTGATGTACACTTCATATCTTAGCTTTCATGAGTAGTATGCATCTATTGGGATTTCATATACAAGATTAGATGCTTAGGCATACAACACTATACCACGTATAGTGTAATGACAAAAGAGTTTGTCATACTCATTGCCCTTCCCTTTTTAATGTGCTTATATATTTGCTTTCAAGCAAAATATATGAATACAAAGTGTTAGTCTACAACATAATGTAGACACATACTCATAAGTCCACATGTCTTATGATTTTCTTTGCTATTCATTTTGGGCTTGCACATCAAGCCACAAAAGCACATTAGTTCTTTTCATAAGAACCATAAGAGAATGAGAGCATCACACTTCCTCCAAAGTGAAGAAGTGAATCCCCATATTATGCAAAAATGATCTTTATATCCAATGAACATTAAGGATAATTAAGCCCATTAGGCGAGTGCATCAAACTCTATTAAATTATTATCCTTCAAATGGCTTAACCATTTTCTGATGTTGTAATATGCCGCAAAATATATCATATCTTTTATATGTTGGAGAATTCTAGGTATCACATAAAGTGTACCAAAGGATTTTTGAAAAATTGGTGGACACAACGTAGATAATCTCTATGTAATGAAACAATGGAGTAGATCTCCCAGTAGTGGGCAAAAACTTTTGCTGCCTGAAAGCATGGTCTCTGGGCTGATATATTCAAAGAACATACCGCAGCCAATGCTTAGGACTCCATTACCCTGTGCTTGACCAAAATTTCAAAAATAAAATGGAAATCACCATAAAGGTGAATAACCAATATCACATCTCCTACATATTTACTTGGGAGAACACATAGGTAATCATCATAACCATAAGATATAGACCTCTTATTGATGGGCAAATAACCTTTTGCTGTCTAAAAGCTTGGTCTCAGGGCAAATAAATTCCAAGAACTTATTGCAGCCAAAGCCTAGATCTCTATCATGTGTTGAATAATCCCAAGTTCAAGATATGTATCATATTTTGCAAGAATTCATCATTTAATTAAGTAGAACTTAATTAAAAGAATTCTTTTAGCAGTCACCATGACTGCAGCGTCCAGCCTGGCTCCATAGCCCGCGACGCCTGCGTGGTCCGTGATCTTTTTGGGTAGCACGTATAGGTAATCATCTCGAAAGATGTAGACCTCATAGTGATAGGCATTTCAAATGCGGCCTAAAGCATGGTCTCTGGGCTACTAAACTCGATAAAGAATTTAGCGCAGCCAGTGCTTAGGACTTCATCACCCTATGCTTTTCCCAAAAATGCAATATCATTTTGCATGAGGACCATTAAGTTTCGACTTATTAATATGCTATGTTTTCCATGCAAACATAAAAGAATGCAAAAACAAAAGCAAGTCGAAAAATTGTGAATTATAAATGTAAATAGAAAATATAATTCACTAACAAGTCTGTAATTTTCATAATAAAAACAGACAAGTATGTGCAATTATATATATCATCATTAGTCTAAATATGCAAATTTAGATGTACAAATAATGATAAAGTCTATAATTTGTACGAACAGGTCTAAATGATAAATTTCGTAGACCCAATCAGTAAAAATGGCCCATTTGACCCACCAAAAGAATCCATTAAAGCTGGCGGTTAGGGTTTTCTAACCCTAACCGGTTCTCACATCCAGCCGCCGGCGGCCTTGGTGCTGGCCCTGGCCTAGGCGCGGCGGTACGGGGCGCCCCTGGCTACGCCTAGCATCGCGCGGCAACCGGTGGTGCGGCTCCGGCCAGACGGGCGCGGCGGCCCGGCAGCGCGCGGCAACCGGCGCGCAACCCCGGCCAGGTGGGCACGGCGGCCCGGCGGCAGCCGCCCCGGCAGCGCGCGGCAATCGGCGCACGGCCCCGGCGGCGCGCGGCCCCGGCCAAGCAGGCGGCCTCGGCCCCAGCCCCGGCGGCGCGGTGGCCCAGCCAATGCGCACGGCGCGCGCGGCTCGGCCATGGCGCGAGGCCCGGGCGGCTCGGCGGCCCACTGCACGCACGGGCGCTGACTCCCCGGCGGCGTGGAGCGCGGTTCCCCAGCGCGGGCACGGCCTCCGGCGGGCGCGGCCTAAGCCGCGTAGGCGAGCACGCGACCCCCGGCTCGCAGGCTCGGCCCCTCGACGGCGCGCGGGCGCAACCCCCGGCGGGGCGGGCGGCGAGGGATGCGGCCCCATGCAGCGCGGGTGCTTCCCCCAGTACGCAGGCGCGGCTCCGGCACGCGGCTTCCAGTACGCAGCCCGGCCTACCGACGAGCTTCCCCGGGGCACAGCCACTGCGCGGCGCGTGGCCCCAACCATGGCGCTGCGGCCCCAGCGTCGCTGCCCCGGCCTCTGCAGCGCGGGCGCGCAACTCGACATGACACATCCACGCGCGGGTGGTAGATCGGCCATGGCGTGCTTGTGTGTCGCGGCGGTTGCAGAGGAGAATGAAGGCAAAAGAACGGTTGCAAACTCCACTACGCATGGAAAATAGATTTTCATCGTATGGAAAATATATTTGCATTTTACCTTGCATCAATGGTGCTGTAATCCTCTGCCATACGTTCACATGATTCTTTTCTTGGGCTCAGTGCCAATTGTTGGCAGACATGATGTTCATGTCGGATAGGGATTCACATCCTCAATTGGAACTCTTGTTCTGTGATCTCTAGAGCGCAGTGCTGATAACGTGTTGGAATAAGTGTAAACGAGACACAGAGAGTAGAAAGGAATTGACAGTTGTATTCATCTCATGAAGTGTGAACATATATATACATAATGAAGGGGTATATCCAAAGGGGTGTGTCCCTTGGGGAAAACTGTCGCACCCCTTGGATTGATCACATATGTAATATTTTGTAACAGTTGCGATGCCCCCCCGATGTTGTGTGATGTGCATTGTGATGGGTGCAATCAAACACCTGTTTGATGGACATTACTGAGTTTATAACCAGAACATGATGCAAACATAACAAAGCTTTCTTTGATAAGGAACACTTAACAAGTTCAAGCACATAGAAATGTATTTTCCAAGTTCCTGGATCTAAATGGTATTCATTGACAGGTTTAGATGGCACACATGTATTTAACTCTATTCAGAACTTATTTCTCATAAAGGGATGTGATTTAGCAAAACATAAGAGGAGACTAGAAAGCAATATTCTTTTTCACTCAAATTTAGTTCCCTCTGATCTAAGTTCATGCTCAGTGAAAGTCGCCTAGAGGGGGGTGAATAGGGCGAAACTGAAATTCTCAAAAATAATCACAACTACAAGCCGGGTTAGCGTTAGAAATATAATAGAGTCCGCGAGAGAGGGCGCAAAACAAATCGCTAGAGAATAATGAAGCGAGACACGCGGATTTGTTTTACCGAGGTTCGGTTCTCT
Organism: Zea luxurians; assembly: GCA_029449295.1. NCBI lineage: Eukaryota > Viridiplantae > Streptophyta > Magnoliopsida > Poales > Poaceae > Zea > Zea luxurians. Next base: position 348,656 of record JAOPSE010000581.1, read on the forward strand.
CAAACCTACTCCCCGTTGAGGAGGCCACAAAGGCCGGGTATCTTTCAACCCTTACCCTCTCTCAAACGGTCCCTCGGACCGAGTGAGCTTTCTCTTCTCAATCACTTGGAACACAAAGTTCCTGCAAGGACCACCACATGATTGGTGTCTCTTGCCTCAATTACAAGTGAGTGTTTGATCACGAGAAAGAATCAAGAAAGAAGAAAGCAATCCAAGCGCAAGAGCTCGAAAGAACACAAGCAAATCACTCTCTCTAATCACTAGGGCGTTGTGTGGAATTTGGAGAGGATTTGATCTCTTTGGTGTGTCTAGAATTGAATGCTAGAGCTCTTGTAAGTAGTTGAGAAGTGGAAAACTTGGATGCCATGAATGGTGGGTGGTTGGGGGTATTTATAGCCCCAACCACCAAACTAGCCGTTTGGTGGGGCTGTCTGTTCGATGGCGCACCGGACAGTCCGGTGCACACCGGACATGTCCGGTGCGACAGCCACGTCACCAAAGCCGTTGCAATTTGACCGTTGGAGTTCTGACTTCTGGGCCCGCCTGGATGTTCGGTGCACACCGGACATGAACTGTAGATTGTCCGGTGCGCCTGCTCCTGCGTGCCTGACGACTGCGCGCTTCTGGCGCGCATTAAATGCGTCGCAGGTAGCCGTTGGCGCCGAAATAGCCGTTGCCCCGCTGTTACACCGGACAGTCCGGTGTACACCGGATAGTCCGGTGAATTTTAGCGGAGCAGCCGAAGTGAAAAACCCGAGGCTGGCGAGTTCCTGAGGCCGCTCTTCCTTGGAGCACCGGACATGTCCGGTGTACACCGGACAGTCCGGTGAATTATAGCGGAGTGGCCTTCGGAAATTCCCGAGAGCGAAGAGTTTGAAGTCGGAGTCCCCTGGTACACCGGACATGTCCGGTGGCGCACCGGACAGTCCGGTGCGCCAGACCAGAGGTGCCTTCGGTTGACCCTTGCTCCTTTATTTGAACCCAATACTTGGTCTTTTTATTGGCTATGTGTGAACCTTTTGCACCTGTATAACTTACACACTAGAGCAAACTAGTTAGTCCAATATTTGTGTTGAGCAATTCAACCACCAAAATTATTTAGGAACTAGGTGTAAGCCTAATTCCCTTTCAATCTCCCCCTTTTTGGTGATTGATGCCAACACAACCAAAGCAAATGTAAAAGTGCATGATTTGAACTAGTTTGCATAATGTAAGTGCAAAGGTTGCTTGGAATTGAGCCAATATAAATACTTACATGATGTGCATGGATTGTTTCTTTATTTTTAACATATTGGACCACATTTGCACCACATGTTTTGTTTTTGCAAATCCTTTTGTAAATTCTTTTCAAAGTCCTTTTGCAAGATAGTCAAAGGTAAATGAATAAGAATTTTGAGAAGCATTTTCAAGACTTGAAATTTTCTCCTTTTGTTTGAAATGCTTTTCCTTTGACTAAACAAAACTCCCCCTAAATGAGATCCTCCTCTTAGTGTTCAAGAGGGTTTTGATATACCATTTTTGAAATACTACTTCCTCCCCCTTTTGAACATAGTAAGATATTAATTTGAAATTGACCAATTGAAAATCTCCAAAATTTTTAAAGTTAGGTGGTGGTGCGGTAGGTGGTGGTGCGGTCCTTTTTGCTTTGGGCTCATATTTTCTCCCCCTTTGGCATGAATCGCCAAAAACGGAATTATTAGAGCCCAACGAAGTACTTTCTCCTCCTTTGGTCATAAAATAAACGAGTGAAGATTATACCAAAGTTGGAGAGATGCTCGGAGTGACGGCGAAGGATGAGTAGTAGAGTGGAGTGGAAGCCTTTGTCTTCGCCGAAGACTCCAATTTCCTTTCAATCTATATACCTATGACTTGGTTTGAAATACACTTGAAAACAAATTAGTCATAGCATATATAAAAGAGGTATGATCAAAGGTATACTTGTGTGCTATGTGTGCAAATTAGCAAAAGAAATTCCTAGAATCAAGAATATTTAGCTCATGCCTAAGTTTGGTAAAAGATTGTTCATCAAGTGGCTTGGTAAAGATATCGGCTAATTGATCTTTAGTGTTAATGTAAGAAATCTCGATATCCCCCTTTTGTTGGTGATCCCGAAGAAAATGATACCGAATGGCTATGTGTTTAGTGCGGCTATGCTCAACGGGATTATCCGCCATGCGGATTGCACTCTCATTATCACATAGAAGAGGAACTTTGGTTAGTTTGTAACCGTAGTCCCGCAGGGTTTGCCTCATCCAAAGCAATTGCGCGCAACAATGGCCTGCGGCAATGTACTCGGCTTCGGCGGTAGAAAGAGCGACCGAATTTTGCTTCTTTGAAGCCCAAGACACCAAGGATCTTCCCAAGAACTGGCAAGTCCCCGATGTGCTCTTCCTATTAACCTTACACCCCGCCCAATTGGCATCCGAATAACCAATCAAATCAAATTTGGATCCCTGAGGGTACCAAAGCCCAAACTTAGGAGTATAAGCCAAGTATCTCAAGATTCGTTTTACGGCCGTAAGGTGTGATTCCTTAGGGTCGGCTTGGAATCTTGCACACATACAAACGGAAAGCATAATGTCTGGTCGAGATGCACATAAATAAAGCAATGAACCAATCATCGACCGGTATACCTTTTGATCCACGGACTTACCTCCCGTGTCGAGGTCGAGATGCCCATTTGTTCCCATGGGAGTCTTGATGGGCTTGGCATCCTTCATTCCAAACTTGCTTAGAATGTCTTGAGTATACTTCGTTTGGCTAATGAAGGTGCCCTCATGGAGTTGCTTGACTTGGAATCCTAGAAAATATTTCAACTCCCCCATCATAGACATCTCGAATTTTTGTGTCATGATCCTACTAAATTCTTCACAAGTAGATTCGTTAGTAGACCCAAATATGATATCATCAACATAAATTTGGCATACAAACAAATCATTGTCAAGAATTTTAGTGAATAAAGTAGGATCGGCCTTGCCGACTTTGAAGCCATTTGCAATAAGGAAATCTCTAAGGCATTCATACCATGCTCTTGGGGCTTGCTTGAGCCCATAAAGCGCCTTAGAGAGCCTATAGACATGATTAGGATACTCACTGTCTTCAAAGCCGGGAGGTTGCTCAACATAGACCTCTTCCTTGATCGGTCCGTTGAGGAAGGCACTCTTCACGTCCATTTGGTAAAGCTTGAAGCCATGGTAAGTAGCATAGGCCAATAATATACGAATTGACTCAAGCCTAGCTACGGGTGCATAGGTTTCACCAAAATCCAAACCTTCGACTTGTGAATACCCCTTGGCCACGAGTCGAGCTTTGTTCCTTGTCACCACACCATGCTCATCTTGCTTGTTGCGGAAGACCCACTTGGTTCCTACAACATTTTGGTTAGGACGTGGAACTAAATGCCATACCTCGTTCCTCGTGAAATTGTTGAGCTCCTCTTGCATCGCCATCACCCAATCCGAATCTTGTAGTGCTTCCTCTACCCTGTGTGGCTCAATAGAGGAAACAAAAGAGTAATGCTCACAAAAATGTGCAACACGAGATCGAGTGGTTACCCCCTTATGAATGTCGCCGAGGATGGTGTCGACGGGGTGATCTCGTTGAATTGCTTGGTGGACTCTTGGGTGTGGCGGCCTTGGTTGTTCATCCTCCTTGTCTTCATCATTTGCGTCTCCCCTTGATCATTGCTGTCGTCTTGAGGTGACTCATCATTATGTTCTTCATCTTTATCAACTTGAGCCTCATCCTCATTTTGGGTTGGTGGAGAGGCTTGCGTGGAGGAGGATGGTTGATCTTGTGCATGTGGAGGCTCTTCGGATTCCTTAGGACACACATCCCCAATGGATATGTTCCTTAGCGCGATGCATGGAGCCTGTTCTTCACCTATCTCATCAAGATCAACTTGCTCTATTTGAGAGCCGTTAGTCTCATCAAACACAACGTCACAAGAAACTTCAACGAGTCCTGAGGACTTGTTAAAGACTCTATATGCCCTTGTGTTTGAGTCATATCCTAGTAAAAAGCCTTCTACAGTTTTAGGAGCAAATTTAGATTTTCTACCTCTTTTGACAAGAATAAAACATTTGCTACCAAAAACTCTAAAATATGAAATATTTGGATTTTTACCGGTTAGGAGTTCATAGGATGTCTTCTTGAGGATTCGGTGTAGATATAACCGGTTGATGGCGTAGCAGGCGGTGTTGACCGCCTCGGCCCAAAACCGATCCGGTGTCTTGTACTCATCAAGCATGGTTCTTGCCATGTCCAATAGAGTTCGATTCTTCCTCTCCACTACACCATTTTGTTGTGGAGTGTAGGGAGAAGAGAACTCATGCTTGATGCCCTCCTCCTCAAGGAAGCCTTCTATTTGTGAGTTTTTGAACTCCGTCCCGTTGTCGCTTCTAATTTTCTTGATCCTTAAGCCGAACTCATTTTGAGCCCGTCTCAAGAATCCCTTTAAGGTCTCTTGGGTATGAGATTTTTCCTGCAAAAAGAACACCCAAGTGAAGCGAGAATAATCATCCACGATAACTAGACAATACTTACTCCCGCCGATGCTTATGTAAGCAATCGGGCCGAATAAATCCATGTGTAGGAGCTCCAGTGGCCTGTCACTAGTCATGATGTTCTTGTGTGGATGATGAGTGCCAACTTGCTTCCCGGCTTGGCATGCGCTACAAATCCTGTCTTTCTCAAAATGAACATTGGTTAGTCCTAAAATGTGTTCCCCCTTTAGAAGCTTATGAAGATTCTTCATTCCAACATGGGCTAGTCGGCGGTGCCAGAGCCAACCCAAGTTAGTCTTAGCAACCAAGCAAGTGTCGAGTTCAGCTTTATCAAAATCTACCAAGTATAGCTGACCCTCTAACACTCCCTTAAATGCTATTGAATCATCACTTCTTCTAAAGACAGTAACACTTACATCAGTAAATAGACAGTTGTAGCCCATTTGACATAATTGGGATACGGAAAGCAAATTGTAATCTAAAGAATCTACAAGAAAAACATTGGAAATAGTATGGTCAGGTGATATAGCAATTTTACCCAATCCTTTGACCAAACCTTGATTTCCATCCCCGAATGTGATAGCTCGTTGGGGATCTTGGTTTTTCTCATATGAGGAGAACATCTTCTTCTCCCCTGTCATGTGGTTTGTGCACCCACTATCGAGTATCCAACTTGAGCCTCCGGATGCATAAACCTACAAAACAATTTTAGTTCTTGATTTTAGGTACCCAAACGGTTTTGGGTCCTTTGGCATTAGAAACAAGAACTTTGGGTACCCAAACACAAGTCTTAGAGCCCTTGTGTTTGCCCCCAACAAACTTGGCAACTACTTTGCCGGATTTGTTAGTCAAAACATAAGATGCATCAAAAGTTTTAAATGAAATGCTATGATCATTTGATGCATTAGGAGTTTTCTTTCTAGGTAACTTGGCACAGGTTGGTTGCCTAGAGCTAGATGTCTCACCCTTATACATGAACGCATAGTTAGGGCCAGAGTGAGACTTCCTAGAATGAGTTCTCCTAATTTTGCTCTCGGGATAACCGGCAGGGTACAAAATGTAACCCTCGTTATCCTGAGGCATGGGAGCCTTTTCCCTTAACAAAGTTAGACAAGTTCTTAGGAGGGGCATTAAGTTTGACATTGTCTCCCCTTTGGAAGCCAATGTCATCCTTGATGCCAGGGCGTCTCCCATTATAGAGCATATGTTGGGGGCCTTCGTCCTCCGAAGGTCCTCAAAAACATGATTTGACAATGTTTTCCAAGTGGATTATGTGAACAGGTATCTTCGGACTCAGAATTATGAACATGAAGTACGGTCAGGACGAAGCCTGAACCAGACGAAGGGGGATTAGAATGGAGGACGGGCTGATTACCAAGCTCCACGAAGGATGGTGCACGGCCGAAGCTGTGCGCAGGGAAGCTTCGTCGCGATAGCAGAGAGGGGAACCGACTTAAAGATGAAAAGACTACTTGGGCCTTGACAGATTTCCATAAGTCATTGGCAAATGTTATGGACATGAATGTAATTTTACGTGGGCTGCGTCCCGCGTCTATAAATAGATGAACAGTACTCCCGTACTGTTCACGCTGATCTGGCATTTATTTTTGCGTCATCCGTGTACTTTTGTCTTTCTGCAATCCGAAGGTACACTTGTAATTTGAAGTCATTTTTATTGATATGCGATAATAAAATAAAAATGACATGATAATAAAGTTTAAATGTTTATATTACTTTCAATGTTGCTCATAAGTCCTTCGTCATAACTTATCGCACTTACGAAGGTATATTATTTGTGACCTTCGTCCGAAGTACATTATATCCTGAAGGGAAATAATGTTTCGAGGGACGAAGGACCTCATCATTTAACACTTTTTATGTTGCCTTGTTCTTAATCCGAAGCATTTGAGAACAAGTCCCCAACATTGGCGCCCACCTCCGGTGAACTCACTTCCATTTCGAGTTTTTCGAACACCTTCGGAAGCTATAGACCCTCGCTATGGCGCCGAAGAAAGCTTCAGCGACTGGGGCAGCAGCACTGCAACCGCTGGACCCCAACCAGGAGACCGTCTCTCTTCGGGAGGCCCGAAGCCAGAAGAGGAAGGCCGTCAGCCCGACGCTTCAGGAGGATGAAATAGACCAAGAGATCAGAGATATGGAGATGCTTCATCAACAGGTGCAGAGGAAAAAAGAAAAGATGGCCAGGCTAGCTGAGCTGCAAAGGCAGATAGACGAAGCTTCTGAAGAAGTCCGTCATCTTACCCACGATGAGCAGAACCGAAGGCCTCAATAAAAAGACCTTCGTCAGGAGGGCTTCTTCAACGAAGATGACTGGTATGACAATTTCCATCATGGAAATTTTGTTTTCGATGATGCTTCTCCTCTGTCCGCTGAGCTGCAGGCTACACCTTGGCCTCCGTCCTATAAGCCACCCCAGCTTCCCATGTTTGATGGCCATTCAGACCCGAAGCAGTTCTTGATGAGTTACGAAGCAACAGTGTCTTCGTATGGTGGCAATGCTGCAGTCATGGCAAAGTCTTTCGTTATGGCCGTCAGGAGTGTTGCTCAGACCTGGTATTCCTCCCTTCGACCAGGAACGATCACTTCATGGCAGAAGCTGAAGGATATGTTGTTAACCAGCTTTCAAGGATTTCAGACGAAGCCGGTCACTGCTCAAGCCTTGTTCCAGTGCACTCAGGATCATCAAGAATACCTTCAGGCGTATGTCCGAAGGTTCTTGCGCTTGAGGGCGCAAGCACCAACGGTGCCCAATGAAATTGTCATCGAAGCCATGATCAAGGGGCTTCGTCCTGGACCTGCAGCTCAATACTTTGCTAGGAAGCCTCCTCAGACTCTGGAGAAGCTGCTCCAAAAGATGGACGAGTACATTCGTGCCGACAATGACTTTCGCCAAAGAAGGGAGGAGGCTTTCAGATTTTCTGAAATGACCAGGGGCTTCGGAGGAAGATTTTATCCGAGGCATGTCAGGTCCATCCACAACTCCACTCAAAATGATGATAAGGGGAGTCAGCAGAACAGACCGCAGAGCTCCTCACAGGCTTCGGGGCAACAGCAAACTTTCTTCCGGCCACCAGCTCCAAGAGGCAGAGGCGCCAGGGGCTTCGGCGGAAGATTTGGAGATCAACCAAGGAGGGTATTTTGCTTATTCTGTGGTGAAAACAAGGGCCATACCACCAGGATGTGCCATGTTACCATCCAGAAACAAAAGGAGCTAGCAGAAGCTGCAGCGCAACAGGGCCAGCCGAAGCAGGTCATGCATACTGCTTCGTACCATCAGCCTTACATCCCGGAATACGTGGGCAACCACCCTGCAGTTTCCGTAGCTTCGGCGAGTCAACCTCAAGCTTCATGGCAACAGCCCCCGCCCCCACCTCCGCTGCAACAAGGCCAACAGCCAGAAGGGAGCCAATATGTTCCGCACCAAAGGGATCTCAGAGAGCAATCTGAAGCTCGCACAGTCAATAGTACTGTGCCAGAGTCGAAGCACATTTATTGACAAATATCCTACTTTGATAGCAGTCTTTTTCGTTTAGTTCTATTTTCTGTGTAATAAAGAACATTTCAGTTTCCATGTAATAGTTTCGTGGTTGGTTATCAGGAAAACCTATCTTCTCCACAGGCTTAAGTTGCTGAAGCTTAAAAATTTGCGGTAACAAGGAGGATCTTCGAATTATTAAAAATCCTTTGAAGCAACAAAAAGTCGTTCTAAGGAACGCAGAGTAAGTTGCCGAAGTTACAAAAAGCCGTTCCAAAGGGAGCGCAGTGTAAGTTTTTTGCTCCAAAGACGTTCCTAAGGGAATGCAGAGCATACAGCGAAAAGTCAACGCTGATACCGCCTAAAGTAAAAGGCGAAGAAGCTCCAAAGACGTTCCTAAGGGAATGCAGAGCTTACAGAGAAAAGTCAACGCTGATACCGCCTAAGTAAAAGGCGAAGAAGCTCCAAAGACGTTCCTAAGGGAATGCAGAGCTTACAAATATATTTTGTGTGTATCTTCGGAACAAACGTCATTTGCATAACATAACATCATCACATCATTTTGCATAGCATAAGCATCATACATCATGTTGCATATGGCAAAAGAAGGGGACACAGTATCAACCTTCGAAAGGACGCTTTGAGAAAGTGAAAATTGTGTAAAGTCACGAGGGAATACAATGATAATCTTCGGAATACATCTTCGGAGAATGTTTTCACAAAGCATGGACGTGCTTCATCAGAGTAATATCGAAATTGTACAGCTTCGGAGAATGTCTTCTTCACGAAGCATGAAAAGAAGGGAAGGTGTTTTTTCGCCGAAGGCTCAAAAATGGTATGTATTTAGAATTTCATGCATCGTAAAGAATTGAATAATGAAAAGAGACTTGTATATTACATTCAAATGTACAAAATATTACATAGATTACACTTCAAATGTTTTTTCTAATAACACCTAGTCTTCTCTTAATACTACTTCGGCAGCCTCATTTAGAAGTTGTTCAACAACTTTATCCATGATAGCTTCGGCCATTTGTTTGATTTCGTCATCCTCTTTTATGTGAGGGTCAACAAACGATCCAGCAGGTTCTGAGGGAAGAGAATATTTTTGCATTACTATTACAAACCGCGAGCAAAGTTTGAAATAAAAATTACAACACAATAAGAGCGACTAATTAATACCTATTTGCCCTTCGGCAACTTCTGTCACTTTCCTAGCATCATGGATGCCTCTTTCACTCCTTTGAATAATTTCTTGCGCCATTTCTCAGCCGCCGTTGTCCCAGACATCAGTAAAGAATTTGCCACCAACCATGCTTGCTTCGGCCGAGGGGTCTTTGATGTCTTCGGAGGATAAGGCAGCTTCGGACTGAGCTAAAGATTTTACATGTTCACAACCTCTCTTCTCCAAGACAGTAGCAACTCCCCTGGCGCCCGAAAAAGCGCAGATGTCACCGCGGCTACTCAGGATTTCCTTGAAGGCCTCTGCTTCGTGACTGATCCATTCTATTGGACCTTCGGGATTGCCTCTTGAGAAATTCTCTTCACTGGAAAATGCGCCCACGTTGGCGAAGCTGGTTTTAATTTTCTTTACGCATTCCATGGATTTTTCGTAGCATTTTTTCTTAGAAGACCGAAGCTCTTCCACGGTTGCTTCCAAATGATCAGCCCATTGGTCGCTGCATTCCCGTCTTGTTTCTTCAAGTATGCGTTCTTCTTTCGCCCGGGCCAATTGCTTCTGAAGATCTTTAATTTCGCGTCTCTGAGCTTCGGCCTGAACCTTTGCAGCAGCTTCGTCCTTTTTTATTTTGTCTACTAATGTAAGCAGAATTTTATCTTTTTCTAGAGCTTCGTTTCTCAGTTTAATAACTTCTGAACGTAAATTGTTGAACGCAATTTCATAGCTTTCATCTTCGGCACTCTTTTGTGCTCTTAATGCGTTGCTTAGGATTAAGCCCTATACGAAAAAAAATCCATATAAGAATAAAAGAATGAATTATGTATTAAAATTTTTTTCAAGTGTCTAATTCCCATACCTTTAGGCTATTGTACGCAAGACTGTCCGCGAGATCCTCCTTTGTCATAGCACATAATCCAGCTTCGAGCTTCGGGAACCCCATACTTCTAGCCATCTCTCGGCAGACAGATAGTTCTTTATTATCAGGAAGGCAGTACAGGAAGTCATCTTCATTTGTCCCATTAAACACTACTGCCCCCTTCGGGTATTTTAGCTCTCTGGCATAGTAGTTGGCTTCGTAAGTCTCTTCTTCAGATAATTTCTTCCCCGAAGCATGTCGTACGATGTAATCGCATATGCTGGAAGGAGCTTCGGGGGCGGCAGTGTCAATTTCTTCAACCAAATTTGGTTCTGATATTTTTGTTTCCAAAGATTGTTCCTTGGTGGGTTCTGAAGGCCCAGCTTCAGCTTCAGGTTGTTGCTTCGAAGCTTCAGCAACTACGGCTTCGGTAGACACTTCAGCAACTTCAATAGTCTTCTTTGGAGTTGTGCTTGAAGACTTAATTGTCTCCAAAACATCTAGCACGTTCACCATTCTTTTTCTTTTCGGGGTCACCGACGGGCCCTTTTGGTTTTTTATTGTTTCGACATTTGCTGAAGGACTTAAGATTTCCGATATTTTTGGCTTTTCAATCTTCGGTTTCTCTGCTTTTTCTGCTGAAGGCGCTTCGGTCTTTTCTTCCATCTTCGGCACTGGAGTTGGTTCTGTAGCTTCAGAGGCCAAAGAAACTTCACCAATAAATTCTGGCACTGTGGCCGGCTCAATAAAACGCGCTCGGTGGGTGAGCACCTTTATCTTTTTCTTTTGCGACGCTGGCTCGCTAGTGGCACTCGTGGTAGCTTCTGTTGCAGGAGAAGTATTTTTTCTTTTGCGACCCGGCACCGGATAGTGATAGTCAGGGTAGACAAACCCCGACTGCGTCAAATACCCGGTTGAGCCTTTTCTTCTTTCGGCCTCCGAAGGCTGCTGACAACGCAGTATTCTCGGCCTTCGAGTACACCCCAAGCAGTTCGTCACTTAATGTTTCAATGTTTTTCAACCAGTCGTCATCAGGTTCGACAAATTTATCCCCGTATTTGAATGTGTATTTCAGTCTGACCAGTCCGCCTTCGTCGGACTCTTTGACGGTCTCCTTCGGCATTTCCCACTTTCCTGCAAGTGGCCACACCCTGAAGGCAATATGTTCTTGAATCAAGTCCCTTGTCCCAATAAAAGAGCAGACTACGCCGAAGGCTCTTTGGCATTCCTCGGCTGCTTCATCCATTTCAACCTTCGGCCTTCGAAGTCCGAAGCGTTGCCAGATGGGGCGCATAATGATACTCTTGACATCTTCTTGCGCTGTTAAGTCATTCTTTACATAGAACCATTCAGTCATCCAGGTTCCGGGCCACCTCTTCCGAAAGGTCGGCACAGGGCGGCTTGACCCGGAGCGGGCACCGAAGCTGTAACACCCAAAGTTGTTGTGATATTGTTCTTTCCCCCAGGGCTTCGTCTCATATAACAACTCATGAATGTTGCAAAAGCTTTTAGCATTTGGTTCTAAACCTTGGCTTCTCGCAGCCCAGACAAACATCCCCATTCTTATGATAGCTTCGGGAGTAATTTGATGAAGGTAGACTTGAAATGTCTTCAGGACTTCAACAACAAAGTTGCTTAGGGGGAATCGAAACCCAGCCTTGAGAAAGCTTCGGAAGATTACGACTTCATCTTCTTCGGGGGTGGGAGAAGTCTTTTCTCCAGCATCAACCCTCACAATAGATATATCTCGAAAATACCTCCCCCTCATATTATCAATATGATTCTGCTTAATAGTGGTTTTCCCGAAAACCGTGTGACTTGGCCGCCATGGTCGATCTTCGGACTCTTCCCCACCACTTTCTACATCATAACTGTCGCTGTCACCAGTATCTTCGGACAAACCTTCAAGAATCTCCTTGGTGATTTTCTCCGTATTGGTCTCCGCCATCGCTATAAGGAACCCCAAGTTCTTCTCTTCGTCGAGACTCAGCTTCGTCTCAGCAGGGATCTTCTTACCTTCAGACATCTTCGGAAACGCTAAAAAACTGTTTTCAGGGCCGAAGCTTCAAAATCAAAAAGATCAGCAAATCTTAGTGCACAAGAGCTAAAAATTTAGTGGGCCGAAGCAGATGGCAAGTGAGCGTACCAAATAAGTTTGCGGTATGATCTTATTTATACCCCGAGGGCGTTGAAAATTGAAAGACCCCGCTTGTCAGTGAATGTTGCTATTCTAGCAAAGGGAAGGTGTTTTTTCGGACCTTCGGCTCAAGGCCTTCGTCCATATCGCAATCTGAATTTATCATTAACAAATTAATATTGCGAGGGGCTACTGTTGGGGGCCTTCGTCCTCCGAAGGTCCTCAAAAACATGATTTGACAATGTTTTCCAAGTGGATTATGTGAACAGGTATCTTCGGACTCAGAATTATGAACATGAAGTATGGTCAGGACGAAGCCTGAACCAGACGAAGGGGGATTAGAATGGAGGACGGGCTGATTACCAAGCTCCACGAAGGATGGTGCACGGCCGAAGCTGTGCGCAGGGAAGCTTCGTCGCGATAGCAGAGAGGGGAACCGACTTAAAGATGAAAAGACTACTTGGGCCTTGACAGATTTCCATAAGTCATTGGCAAATGTTATGGACATGAATGTAATTTTACGTGGGCTGCGTCCCGCGTCTATAAATAGATGAACAGTACTCCCGTACTGTTCACGCTGATCTGGCATTTATTTTTGCGTCATCCGTGTACTTTTGTCTTTCTGCAATCCGAAGGTACACTTGTAATTTGAAGTCATTTTTATTGATATGCGATAATAAAATAAAAATGACATGATAATAAAGTTTAAATGTTTATATTACTTTCAATGTTGCTCATAAGTCCTTCGTCATAACTTATCGCACTTACGAAGGTATATTATTTGTGACCTTCGTCCGAAGTACATTATATCCTGAAGGGAAATAATGTTTCGAGGGACGAAGGACCTCATCATTTAACACTTTTTATGTTGCCTTGTTCTTAATCCGAAGCATTTGAGAACAAGTCCCCAACAACATACTTCTAGCAAATTTAAACTTTTCATTTTCCAAGTTATGCTCGGCAATTTTAGCATCTAGTTTTGCTATATGATCATTTTGTTGTTTAATTAAAGACATGTGATCATGAATAGCATTAACATCAATATCTCTACATCTGGTGCAAATAGAAGTGTGCTCAACAATAGATGTAGAGGGTTTGCAAGATTTCAATTCTACAACCTTAGCATGTAACAAATCATTTTTAGTTCTAAGGTTGGAAACAGTAGCTTTGCAAACATCAAAATCCTTAACCTTAGCAAGCAATTTTTCATTCTCAATCTTAAGGCTAGCAACAGAAATGTTTAATTCTTCAATCCTAGCAAGCAAATCATCATCATTATTTCTAGGATTGGGAATCGAAACGTCACAAACATGAGAATCAACCTTAGCAATTAAATTAGCATTTTCATTTCTAAGGTTGGCAATAGTGTCATGGCAAGTGCTTAGCTCACTAGATAGTTTTTGACATTTTTCTACTTCTAGAGCATAAGCATTTTTAATCTTAACATGTTTCTTGTTTTCTTTAATTAGAAAATCCTCTTGGGAATCCAAAAGGTCATCCTTTTCATGAATAGCACTAATCAATTCATTTAATTTTTCCTTTTGTTCCATGTTAAGATTGGCAAAAAGGGTAAGCAAGTTATCCTCCTCATCACTAGCATTATCATTACTAGAGGATTCATATTTTGTGGAGGATTTAGATTTAACCTTCTTCCTTTTGCCGTCTTTTGCCATGAGGCACTTGTGGCCGATGTTGGGGAAGAGGAGTCCCTTGGTGACGGCGATGTTGGCGGCGTCCTCGTCGTCAGAGGAGGAGTCGGTGGAGCTCTCGTCGGAGTTCCACTCGCGGCACACGTGGGCATCGCCGCCCTTCTTCTTGTGGTACCTCTTCTTTTCTCTCCTCTTGCCCTTCTTGTCGTTATCCCTGTCACTGTCACTTGATAATGGACATTTAGCAATAAAGTGACCGGGCTTACCACACTTGTAGCAAACCTTCTTGGAACAGGATTTGTAATCCTTCCCCTTCCGTTGCTTGAGGATTTGCCGAAAGCTTTTGATGATTAAGGCCATCTCCTCATTGTCGAGCTTGGAGGCGTCAATTGGTTGTCTACTTGGTGTAGACTCCTCCTTTTTCTCCTCCGTCGCCTTAAACGCCACCGGTTGCGCCTCGGACGTGGAGGGTTCATCAAGCTCGTTGATCTTCTTTGAACCTTTAATCATACATTCAAAGCTCACAAAATTCCCGATAACTTCCTCGGGAGTCATTAGTGGGTATCTAGGATTACCACGAATTAATTGAACTTGAGTGGGGTTAAGGAAAATGAGAGCTCTTAGAATAACCTTAACCACCTCGTGGTCGTCCCACTTTTTGCTCCCGAGGTTGCGCACTTGATTTACCAAGGTTTTGAGCCGGTTGTACATATCTTGTGGCTCCTCCCCTTGGCAAAGACAGAAGCGACCGAGCTCCCCCTCGATCGTTTCCCGCTTTGTGATCTTGGTGAGTTCATCACCCTCGTGCGCGGTCTTGAGTAGGTCCCAAATCTCCTTTGCATTTTTCAACCCTTGCACCTTGTTGTATTCCTCCTTGCTTAGAGAGGCGAGGAGTATGGTTGTAGCTTGAGAGTTGAAGTGCTCGATTTGGGCCACCTCGTCCGTATCATAATCCTCATCCCCTATGGATGGTACCTGTGCTCCAAACTCAACAACATTCCATATACTTTTGTGGAGTGAGGTTAGATGAAATTTCATTAAATCACTCCACCTAGCATAATCTTCGCCATCAAAAGTTGGCGGTTTGCCTAATGGAACAGAAAGTAATGGAGTATGTCTAGGTGTACGAGGATAGTGTAAGGGGATCTTACTAAACTTCTTGCGCTCTTGGCGCTTAGAAGTTACGGACGGCGCATCGGAGTCGGAGGTCGATGTTGATGAAGTGTCGGTCTCGTAGTAGACCACCTTCCTCATCCTCTTGTGCTTGTCACCTTTCCGATGCGACTTGTGAGAAGAAGATTTTTCCTTCTTCTCTTTGTGGTGAGAAGAGGAAGATCTTTTCTCCTTCCGTTTGGAGGAGTCCTTCTTCTTCTCCCTCCTCTTGGTGCGGGACTCTTCCGATGAAGTGCTCCCTTGGCTTGTAGTGGGCTTGTCGCCGGTCTCCATCTCCCTCTTGGTGTGATCTCCCGACATCACTTCGAGCGGTTAGGCTCTAATGAAGCACCGGGCTCTGATACCAATTGAAAGTCGCCTAGAGGGGGGTGAATAGGGCGAAACTGAAATTCTCAAAAATAATCACAACTACAAGCCGGGTTAGCGTTAGAAATATAATAGAGTCCGCGAGAGAGGGCGCAAAACAAATCGCTAGAGAATAATGAAGCGAGACACGCGGATTTGTTTTACCGAGGTTCGGTTCTCTCAAACCTACTCCCCGTTGAGGAGGCCACAAAGGTCGGGTCTCTTTCAACCCTTACCCTCTCTCAAACGGTCCCTCGGACCGAGTGAGCTTTCTCTTCTCAATCACTTGGAACACAAAGTTCCCGCAAGGACCACCACACGATTGGTGTCTCTTGCCTCAATTACAAGTGAGTGTTTGATCACGAGAAAGAATCAAGAAAGAAGAAAGCAATCCAAGCGCAAGAGCTCGAAAGAACACAAGCAAATCACTCTCTCTAATCACTAGGGCGTTGTGTGGAATTTGGAGAGGATTTGATCTCTTTGGTGTGTCTAGAATTGAATGCTAGAGCTCTTGTAAGTAGTTGAGAAGTGGAAAACTTGGATGCCATGAATGGTGGGTGGTTGGGGGTATTTATAGCCCCAACCACCAAACTAGCCGTTTGGTGGGGCTGTCTGTTCGATGGCGCACCGGACAGTCCGGTGCACACCGGACATGTCCGGTGCGACAGCCACGTCACCAAAGCCGTTGCAATTTGACCGTTGGAGTTCTGACTTCTGGGCCCGCCTGGATGTTCGGTGCACACCGGACATGAACTGTAGATTGTCCGGTGCGCCTGCTCCTGCGTGCCTGACGACTGCGCGCTTCTGGCACGCATTAAATGCGTCGCAGGTAGCCGTTGACGCCGAAATAGCCGTTGCCCCGCTGTTACACCGGACAGTCCGGTGTACACCGGACAGTCCGGTGAATTTTAGCGGAGCAGCCGAAGTGAAAAACCCGAGGCTGGCGAGTTCCTGAGGCCGCTCTTCCTTGGAGCACCGGACATGTCCGGTGTACATCGGACAGTCCGGTGAATTATAGCGGAGTGGCCTTCGGAAATTCCCGAGAGCGAAGAGTTTGAAGTCGGAGTCCCCTGGTACACCGGACATGTCCGGTGGCGCACCGGACAGTCCGGTGCGCCAGACCAGAGGTGCCTTCGGTTGACCCTTGCTCCTTTATTTGAACCCAATACTTGGTCTTTTTATTGGCTATGTGTGAACCTTTTGCACCTGTATAACTTACACACTAGAGCAAACTAGTTAGTCCAATATTTATGTTGAGCAATTCAACCACCAAAATTATTTAGGAACTAGGTGTAAGCCTAATTCCCTTTCACTCAGCAAAGCGTCAATACAGTATTATAAAACACTATTATACACTATAGGTTGCATTGTTTACATAGTGGAGTTTGAAATAAGGTGAATAGAAAGGCTGTTGGAGACAACCTTAACAATTCCCAAATATATGCTTAACTTTGGGAGAGGGCGTCGCCTACTGTTTTTGTATTGTCTAACATTGCAACCACTTTCCACTCAGTATTAGGCCCGAAAAAAAAAACTCGAGCTCGACGAGCCGGTTTAGGCTCGTAGCGGCTCGGCTCGACGCTTAGAACAAACTCGAGCCGAGCCTGTTTTTGTGGCCTGAGAAAAGAACAGTCATCTTGGCTCGATGCTTACAACGAGCCCGAGCCGAGGCTTTTTTGTGGCTCGAGAAAAGAGCGAGCTGGCTCGTGGCTTGACCCAACAATAATTTATTACATAAAATCCAAATTACCATATAGGGTGTGTTTTGCAGACATGGCTCAGTGGTCGGGCTACGCTCCTGAGCTGCAACTCCCGTGTTTGTGTTGCCTGGCCAGCTCGGGAGCCTGGCTCTACACGTGTAAAACTGGCTTCTCAACCTGGCTCCACAGAAACGAGTTCAAAGTCCGTTTACTAGAGGGTCGGGCTGCTTATGGCGCAAGAATAAATAATTTTAGGTAGTTTTGACCTTTTAGCCTAGTTGCCTACTAGGTGGCAAACTAGCAAACACCGGCTCGCCTAACAAATGCACAAAGAAGGTGAGTTGACAGTAGCTAGGATAGGCTAGCCTCAGACTAGACTAGTTGGACAGTTGGACACACCGAGCCAGCCAAGTACAAGGTCGCAAACACGACCATAGTGTTAGTTTATCTTATTTAAGATTATTGTACAAAATTATTTTCTTTTCTATATTATTAGTAATATATTTATTTTTTGTAATTGAAAGTATGTTACTTAAATTATTTTGACATTTTATAATATAATTCTGAGGTCGAGTTCACACTTATGCCCAGACTCGTTGGTTCGACGAGCCAGCTTGTGAGCCAAGCTGAGCCTGTTTTTTAGGCTCGCCAGAGAAGCGAGCCAAGCTCGCTCGACTCGACTTGCTGCCACCCCTACTCAGTACTATGATATGATTCTGTTTGTTTTGGCTTCTGGTCAGATTCTAGGCATTAGAATATACTTTTGGCAGCTAAACACTTCGCTTCTCAGTCCGTTTCAGTGAAAATCGTTTCTTTAAAAATTGTCTAAATCAACCTAAATGCAAAATTCGTCGAGTTTAAAAATTGTCTAAATCAACCTAAATGCAAAATTCGTCGAGTTGTCATGACGTAAGAAATTTGTCGTTTTTAAACCCTAAATTGACCCCTTTATCATACTCCCCATGCAAACGTCGCGATATCCAGATTATCGTGACAACTAGATTATCAAAACACTGAAATCGTCAAGCTATTCATGAAAAAAGTTGTCCCAAACACCACATAGTTTTATAGACAGAGAACAACCAAAGCCTGCACCTTAGGCCCAATCTAGGCAGGGGCGAAGCTACGTTGTGTACTGTGGGTGCATATGCACCCCCTAAAAATCTAAAAAACAGTGATAATAGTTAAATTTTTACCATATATGCATCACCTAAATTTTATGTCTATGCACCCACAAGGGATGTGCACCCCCCTATATTTTGCTCTAGCTTCGTCACTGAATCTAGGAACACAATTTTTTAAATATGGTAGTATAATTTAGTCGTGACATTACTGTAGTTTTCAATATTTCAGTTTTCGAGTACTATAGTATACAATACATCAAGTTATTTGGAAAAAACTTTGATTGAGACCAATTGGCTAGAGTGAGACCGAGCGTTGACGTTTTCTTTAAAAAAACTTTGGTTGAGACCAAAATTTCCAAAACTGCAAAACAAGTGTAGTATTAATAATGTTATAATTTAGTATATAAAGATTTCAGATAAGTTACAAACACCTCAAAAGTATATAATACCACATTATTACTCAATACCTTCAATAGTGTACAAAAACTTTGTTCCTAAATACCCCTCACACAACCTTCATGAAGCGTGAGGCGATTTGGCTCAGCTGCCTCAGCATGGCCGTCGGCGGGCTTCACTAAATGGAAACAAGTTCACAAGCTGCCACCGGTAGGCGAGGTGGGAGCACGATTGAAATTACTTGACGCTGCCGAACGTACCGGGCTGCCGGCCACCAAATGGCCCCCACGTCTCTGCCACCGAGGAAAAATACCGAGGATACATAAAATATTAGGATTAATTAAGGGTCTCTTGATAAATCTGTAAGAGGTTAAACGAAAAAATTAAAGAGACTTCACAACTTATATTTATATTGTCTCTTAATTATATTTATAATAAGACTCAGAGTTATATCATAGAGACTCTAGTTATATTTTATACTTGAAAAGTCAATCTAAAACTGAGGTTTACATGTACTTATATTAGGACAAGTATAACTCCATTGAATGAATGATTTTTGTGCACATTGTTTCTTAACTGCATTAATGATATAAGAGCTCGAAGTTGTATCTTGTAATCTTTTAGCTGTCTTTTGTACCTAGAAACCCGTTCTAAGACCAACTCCAGCAGACTCCCTCTCCGTATCCGTATTTAGCACGGCCAACAGTTTCTCTCTCCTCTCCGTATTCGTCCCCGTTTCCAGCAGACTCCGTATTTGCACTCCGCATGCAGTCTATGATAGCTGGGGCCCGCGAGCAGCCGCGAGCGCATGCAGTCAGCTGCGGAGAGGAGAGAGAAACCATGGAAAAGGGGAATGCAGGTACAGGGCGTGCGTTTTAGGGAGACGGATGCGGAGACTGCTGGACTGATGAATAGTGTGCTCCGCTGTGCAAAAAAAAGGGATACGGAGCCGCATGCGGAGTGCTGCTGGAGTTGGTCTAAGGGTTCTAGGTATACATGTCCTTAGGCAGGTGAATGTCAAAGCGTCACGAGCGTAAGTTGTGTGGATGCTGGTGTCGTCGTATACTGTAGGTATGGTTCGACGTTAGATTGTCTCTAAGACCGTCTCTAGCAGTCCACTCGTATGATTATACAAAACATTGTTTTGCATTGTTTACTGAGTAGAGTTTGAAATGGATAGAGAGGATAAGTAAGCTGTTGGAGATAGACTAATAGTTTAATTATCTCACATTTTATTTCAAACTTTACTCAAACGATATAGTTTATAGTATAAATTATGATAAAATAATATTTTGCACGACTAGATACATACATGATGTGTTGACTTTGTTACCGTAACTCATCCCATACGAACAACGTAGGAGTGTACTCAAGCATCTATCCATTCTGTCCATTCCTTCCCAATAGAATGGGGTATGATACCGCATCATTGCAGTAATCATCTGAAGGCGTTCACTTCACGATGATAGCGATTCTACTTGATGACATACTGATTACGAAACTCAAACCTACTTTGTTGAAGAATAATATTCACGAGTTTATTTTGTTAACCGCGTTTTTTCTTGCAAAAACCAATAGAATTAAATATAACCCGATGTTTTCGGGGAAAAGAAAACAGAGTGGAGAAAAAATAAAGAACGGCATCCCTCTTGCGGCCCCTACTAGCTAACTGTAATAGTAACGGGGGCGCGAGTTCAGGAAGAGCGAGTCAACTCATCGAGAGGCAGTTCCGCTGCCGGAAGCCTGCAATTCAGCACGCGAAGCTAAAAAAGAAAAAAAAAACAATTCGAAACCCCCCGACCTACGCGAGGACAAAACAGCAAAACCAAAGCGCTCAGCCGCTCGCGAGGAGCGAAAGGCGAGCGCGCAGCCGGGCGCCCGTGGCGGAGGCGAAAACCCCGCCGCCGCATCGCCCCGAGAGACCCTCCGGTTCGGCCCGGGCCGAGCTCGAGCCCGCGCAATCTCGCCGCCGGCGGGCTTGATCTGAGCCAAGGCCACCGCGCGCCGGCGCGGGCGGCGAGGAATGGGGAGCGTGGACGGCGGCGGGGTCGAGGGGATCCACGAAGGTGAGCCGTGTGCTGATCTGGAGTTCTGGACGCACTCGTGTTGTGGAATTCCAGCCAGGCAGCTCAAATGTTTGTTTGGGTTAGGGAGTCTTCTTGTGGTTTTGATCACCAATGTGAAGCTCTTGCTTTTTGTTTATTGAGCTGGATTTGTAGCCTGACGGTCTCATTGCCTGGATCTCGGTGTTTGGTTGCACCATTGGTGTGTATGGCTGACATTAGCTGTTGTGCTTCTGTTTGTGTTTGGAGCTGTCGAGCAGGAGAGTGGAGCTCAGAGTTGCCATTTCCTCGTCTCCCTCTCCTTTTTTTGTCATATTTACTTCACACGGTGCTGTAAAATAATTGCAGCTAATCGGCGCGCGCAGTTGATTGGATGGATGAATGCCTTACTCCCGGAATTCAGTTTGCCTCCGGATTCATCGAATGAAGAGCTGCGAGAGCTGCTCAGTGACGGCGTGGTCCTGTGCCGTCTTGTGAACACACTCATCCCGGGGGTTCTTGAGGCAAGCCTTTTTTTTCTTGTATAATATGTGTTGCTTTTGTTTCCTGTTGCGCTGAGGAGATGTTGATATTTGTACTTTGAGTTTGGTCATTTTTTGTTCAGGGATCCTGGGAGGGTTATGCACCGTCAGATCAGAGGTTAGGCAACGTGAAGAAATTCCTCTCGGTGGTCGCTGATATGGGGCTGCCAGGCTTCAGTTTGAAAGATCTTGATGAGGTGAGGGTTCCATTATCAGTTGTCACACACACAAAAGTTGGTATGCACGCCAGAACTCTGGATTGTCATACTTTTGAAGCTCAACTATTATTGCATGGATGCTGTTTTGATGCAGTATTTCTTAGTAGGGTGCCTAGCATTGTCAGTCATGTTTCCAGTCAGCTATGACAGACAAGTATAAGTTCACAATGTACATCTATATGTGATTCCTTTCTCTTTTTTGTGTTAAATATGTTCTTGGTATCATTGCAATGTGTAGCTATGATTGAACTGCAGCAATAATGTAAAGATCTGGTTCCACAGCAAATGTACTTGATTTTGTTAGTTCCTCTTGTACTATGCTGCTTGCTTTCACGGAGGAGGCCTTCAACAATCAACTATAAATGTGATGGACTGATGCTTTAAATCCTATGTCACAACATAGCTATACAACCTTGTAACATGCCATTTCATTCGAATGTTTTTATGTTCCTGGGGCTCACAAGCATGGGGACATGGACTAAAATTCCACTCTTTATCTACTTGTGTACTATAATATGGGGAGTACTCTTAGATGTGACATACTATTCCTTAGTTCTTGCACTCCTGATTGTCACATCCTGTTAACTTGTAGCTTGATGATTACAGGGATTAATGTCTTCTGTAGTGGAATGTCTCTTGGTTTTGAGGGACAGTGTGGATCCTAGATTAGGTGATGATATTCCACCAGATGTTACCAGAACTCCTTTGAGAAAACAATGGGGAGTTCAGGAAATGGACAAGCCTCAAGTTCCCGCTGCAGCAATAGGGAAAAGATCCCCTGCAGAGGACATGAGAAACGGCGTTGCAGATTCCAAAACCCATCAGAAAACTTCTGTCTTTTCTGGTAGATTTATTTCACACACAAGCTTTCACAAACCATCCAGAAATGACTAATGAGATATTCAGATTTGGGTTACACCTTAGATTGGTTTAGTTTGTTACGAATTGCAAACATAATACTCATTATTATTTTAACCTCGTTTTCCAGCTGCTCGACCACAATATTATAACGTTTCCCACTTTGTATAGTGCCATCCATTGCGTCAGGTGCAGATTTCATATCTGTTTAATCTATGGGGGATTGTTATATATCCTGCAGGAGAAAAGATTCGTGAAGTTTTCCAATTAAAACGCGGATCATATTCAGATCTTACTGCTGCCAAGATTTCAGAGATGATGCACTCTAATAGCTTAGATGTAAGTTCTTCAAGGATATTGCCTAAAGTTGTTGAATTATGCTACACTGCTCTTTGATGTCCATGTTGTAACATTAGTAATATTCTCGCAGAATGCACCGACACAGTCGCTTATTAGTGTTGTTAATGGTATTTTGGATGAAAGCATAGAAAGGAAAAAGGGAGAAATACCACATGTATGTGTTCATTTTGAACTACATTACTATCTTTCCATTTATGATTTTTTACAACGGTGCTTAAGTTTGACTGCCTCATCTCAGCGTGTAGTTTACTTACTGCGGAAAGTCGTTCAAGAGATTGAGCACCGTCTCTGTATTCAAGCAGAGCACATAAGAAGTGTAAGATAATCTGCTTAAAACATGAATTTTCCTTTTGGGCACACAAATTTACAATGAATCAGATACAATATACTGCAGCAAAATGTTATCATCAAGACAAGAGAACAAAAGTACTGTTCAAAAATTAAAGCACTTGAAATGTTGGTAAATGGCACAAATGAAGAAAACCAGGTAACAATTCATTTGGTTGATTAGTTAGACAAATTATGTGTGTTTTAAAGTTTTTATGTTGTTTAATATTGACTTGTAGTTTCTCTCTTCAGATGGCAATAAACAGGCTTCAGATAGTCAAGGTTTGATCCTCATCCAATAGATTATAATTCCCTATGTTTTGATACTTTTGTCTTTATTCCATGTATTATGTATGCTTCAGTAATAACATAAAGATCTTCAAACTGTTAAGTACATAATATCTGGTGTGATAAAAAAGAATGGGTCAATAAGTACCACTGTTTTACTTAAACCACTTGTACTGTTAGTAGAACTTATGGTAGCAGATATAGTAATATATAAAACGATGTATCCTCAAATTGTCAGATATTACATATTTGACGTCCTAAAAAGGATGACACAATAAACATCTATATTTTATAACTTAAGATTGCAATTAGTAAAAGTTGTGGTGGTCTAGAATATGATTAATGTTACAGTATCTTTTTCTTCTTCCAGAATGAGAAGTCACAAATCGAAGAGAAAAAAGAACTCTGTGAGAAAGATGTTCAACGATTAATGAAAGAGAAAGAATATTCCAAAAGCATCATAATGAACCTAACAAAAGATATGGAAGCCATGAATAGATTGCATGAGCAGCAACTTGAGCAAATTGGAAGAAAGGCAAAGGAAATGGAGGAACAATTAACCACCAGGGTAAAAGAAGTAGAGTATCTCTTGCTACAATCGAATAAGAAAGTTGAAGAACTTGAGATTGCTTCTAGGCTAAAATCACAGTTATGGGATCAGAAAGAGAACATTTTTCAGAGTTACATGGATAATCAACAATTAGTTATCAAGGTTTGTTTACCAGTACTGCTTCCTTTTATTTTATTTATTAAACCGGTTTTGTGCCTTTTATTTTATTTACATTCAATATTTCAAAATGTAGGACATAAGAATATTGTCACAGTCATATGAAAATGATATGTATGCACTTCAAATGCAGTGGAGAAATGAAATCTCTAACTTAGGTACGTTTTTTGTAATATGCTATACAAAAGTTCATAGTAAAGTCGATTTAATACGCTTTTTCTTTTCTGCTAAAAAACTGTGTAGGATCTGGGTTAAAATGTTTGGTTGATGCTGCTGAAAATTATCATAAAGTCCTGACAGAGAACCAAAAGTTATTTAATGAAGTGCAAGAACTAAAAGGTATTTTTGTTTTAAAATGTTCTTTTTTACTGAAACCCTAAGTGTAGATGTGATAATAATTTTTTAGTCTTGTTATTTCTTTCAGGTAATATAAGAGTATATTGTCGTGTTAGGCCATTTCTTTCCGGTCAAGATAAAAAGTCCACCACAATTGACTACATGGGGGAAAATGGTGAGCTTCTTATATCAAATCCATTTAAGCAAGGGAAGGACGGACATAGAATGTTCAAGTTTAATAAAGTGTTTACTCCATTTGCTTCCCAAGGTATGTTGTTTTCTTTTAATTTAAAAGAAATTGTTAAGTTATTATCACATTTTGTAGTGTTAAAATCTGATTATTCTCTATGATTTTACAGCTGAGGTTTTCTCTGACATACAACCACTGATCCGATCAGTTCTGGATGGATTCAATGTTTGTATTTTTGCATATGGCCAGACTGGTTCTGGCAAAACTTACACTATGGTACTATAGAATAAATCATAATAAAAAATTGTCATCACTACAATAGTAATATTACTGATTATGATATCTGTTTTGTTGTTATTATTTAATCTTTAGAGTGGGCCTACCACATCAAAAGAAGATTGGGGTGTCAATTATCGAGCTTTAAATGATTTGTTTGATATTTCACTAAGTAGGAGAAATGCCTTCTCATATGAGGTGGGGGTACAAATGGTTGAGATATACAATGAACAAGTCCGTGATCTGCTATCAAACGATATTGCACAAAGAAGATATCCTTTTTGTACTATCACTTTAGCTTTTATTTCATTACTCTTGTTGTCTTCAAAATATTTGTATATGAAACATTGATGGTATTCTTGCATTTGGGAAAATATTTTTTTCCTTAACATAAAGAAACACTTGGGATTTGGAACACTTCTCAACCCAATGGGCTTGTTGTTCCAGATGCAAGCTTGCACTCAGTTAAGTCTACATCTGATGTATTAGACTTGATGGAGATTGGACAAGCAAATAGAGCAGTTGGTTCAACAGCGCTAAATGAACGAAGTAGTCGGTCACACAGGTTAGTCATACCAATTACCATATTTTTTTCTACATGTGCTTTAGCACTGGAGCTTATTGTGCGTGTTTTATTTGCAGTATTCTAACTGTACATGTTCGAGGGATGGATTTGAAGAATGGATCAACCTCTAGGGGTTGTTTGCATCTTATTGATCTTGCTGGTAGTGAGAGGGTAGAAAAGTCTGAAGTAACCGGCGATAGATTAAAAGAAGCTCAATACATTAACAAATCACTCTCTGCGTTAGGTGATGTGATTTTTGCTTTGTCACAGAAAAGTGCCCATGTGCCTTATAGAAACAGCAAGTTAACACAAGTTCTTCAAAGTTCTTTAGGTAATCAAGTATTTATTTACTACATAGATGTTAAATATATTAATGTTTATCTTCCAAATTTTTATATACCTTTTATTTTCTTCCAGGTGGACAAGCAAAAACTCTAATGTTTGTTCAGATAAATCCTGATGTTGAGTCATATTCAGAAACTATAAGTACTTTAAAGTTTGCTGAAAGGGTGTCTGGAGTAGAGTTAGGTGCTGCTAGAAGTAACAAGGAGGGAAAAGATATAAAAGAGCTATTGGAACAGGTTTTTGTACTTCTTGACTTGTCACTAACTAGAGTTTGTTTGTTTCCCATTCTGTAGCAATTTTGGTTGAAAAAACAGTATACTGAAAAAAGGGCAAACTTTTACATGAATGCTATGTTAGTATTTATCAAGGTTCAACTTTCGAAGCATGGTTTGCATACTACTATCACTTGTCCCAGATTTGAATCAAGTTTAAAGCTAAAGTGATTTTATTAGTTGGCCACTCAAAGGTATGACGTGCATAAAGTGTTTTTGATTAATCTTTGCACGATGACAGTATTTGTGGAACATATCCTTCTTTTGTGAAACCATTGCAGATTCTTTCCAGGCTCTTACTAGCTGAGTTTTCTGTTATTTTTTTAGTATTTGTTGCGTGCTACTTACTTTTAAGAGTATTATTTTTTTAGTATTTGTTGTGTGATACTTACTTTTTTAGTATTGATAATGCTGTATTATCGTGCATGTAATGCCTGTCTTTTGCTGTGATTATCTCAGTGTTGAAACAACAGCATTTTACATATTTTATCCAGGTTGCGTCTTTGAAAGACACAATTTCACGCAAAGATATGGAAATAGAGCAGATCCAGGTCATCAAAGACAAAGTAAAATCCCCAAATTTGTTGTTAGATAGAAATGGGCCTGGCTTGACGAAGACTACAGCAAACCAACCTAGCCAACTATTATCAGGCGAACGAATGCTTAAGTCTAGTGACAGAGTTCTATCGGATCGTCAGAGTTACGGCGAGGTGAATGGAGATCCTAACCACCATCTGATGGATACTGCACCAGTGAGCATAGATGAAGCAGGATATGAGGACAATGCATCGGATGATGGTTTATCGGGTGAAACCGAGAATGATAATTCAGCTGCTGAGATGACAGCGGAACGGCTGTAAGTCATCTAGGCTTTTGTTCACTTCTTGTAAAATATCATTTACCTGTTAATTCTCTCTGCCTTTATTCATTATATTCACTTCATCATCACAGCAATAGCAATAGTGATAGCTTATTTGGTCATGTTAACAAAATGCAGGCATAGATTTCCATCAAGAATAAGCAGGTTCACTCTCACAAAGAATGGGCAGCCATCTATGTCTAGATCGAAACCAAAGGATGCTAAGACTCCAAGTATGTGTTCTAAGCCAATCAGGCACACAACTATTTTAGCATGTTAGGCTACTGTTACCATTCTAACGAAAGTTATACTAATTGAATAGGCAATACGAAAGCTCCATCGAGCCGGTTGACAGGAGGCTCTTCAGTCAGGTCTAAAAGACGGCAGTAGAGCACGATCATGTTGCTCGTTTTGATGTGCATTGTAGTTGAAATGTGAATTTGATGGGTAGTTGTAGGACCGTTTTATGATTGTAACTTTAGAAAATGTCAGACACTGATGGCAGAATATTTGAGACATTTGTTTGATCATTTGCTTATGCCGAGCAAAACAGCAAACAATGCTCGATTGTATGTGAAACACTCTGACCTGTGACCATTTGAATGTCGGTGCGCCTCCGGAAGTCCGGAGTTGTGTATATACCACCAAATTGCCGGCCTAAAATTCCAGTTTGATGCATCCTGGAATCTCATATTTTCAGTTTTCAATTTTGTTGGAACGCGTTGTGCAACCGCGGTAACGAAAATAGAATGCCCGGAGCGCGGATCGAACATGCAGCCTTCACTCAGTGTCGGTTACATAAATATAGTGTGTATATATTGTTAATAAAGTATTTATGTATATCTGAAAAAGTTATTCATGTTAAATAAAAGTAATTAAAATATAGCCTAATATCTCACAGAAAAATATGATATATATGTGTCTAGATGACTCAAAAGGTTACTTCGAACAACGATTAAATGGATGCAATGCGTTGTCAGATTAGCCATTCGCTTGTCTATCTACAATTGTGCGAGAGATAGAGATGAAACGACGTCGTTGTCTCGCTGCACACTAAGAGCATAGGCGGCTAGTCCTGAGACTAAATCAAGATTGATAGACTATGCCTAATTCTCCTTGCTTGTTGTTGTCGTGTTGTTGACTTATAATTAAGCCTTTAAAAGTTTTATAGAACTATCAATCAGACCTATATAATATATGTTTTATATATATATATATATATATATATATATATACACGACAGCACTAAAATGCACCTGGGTGCATTCTCTATATTGAATGCACCCAGGCGTAATATATAAATACACCCCGATCAAGCCTCAGCGCGCCCTCGGCCGTCCTGTCCCCGCGCATCCCTGCCACCCGCCGCCGCGCGCCACCCTCTCCCCCGCAGCCTCCGAGCGCCTCCCTGTCACCGCGCCGCCGCCGTCTCCTCCTTCCTCAGATCCTCTAACCCTAGATCCATGGCCCCACCGTCGCTGCCGCACCTTGAATCGCCTCGATGCTCCTCCCCTAATTCCTTGGCGATTGTTGTGGCTGGAGATGCTGATCCGATATTGTCGTCTCCGATTGCGACAACGGGAGCGGGTGTACGCGGCGGATCAGATGATCCCTTGCATCACAAGACGTTGCTGACGCCACCGCCTTCAATTCCACCTGGATCGCTGGTCACTCCTGATGCAGCCCAGCTGTTCCATCCGGTAAGAAAAAAAAACAATCAAAAATTATTGGTCCACCGTCGTTTGTTCAATATTGGTTGCAATTAATGATTGCAACTGTGTGGCTTGCTGATTGCAACTAGGTGTATCCTCTAATTACAAACTTGAGTCTCTGTTTTTACTCACTGATTACCATTGCATGGTGTGTTTGTGCTCCAGTTGCAACGTTTGTTGCTTGCTGATTGCAACTAGGTGTATCCTCTAATTGCAAACTTGAGTCTCTGTTTTTACTCACTGATTACCATTGCATGGTGTGTTTGTGCTCCAGTTGCAACATTTGTTGCTTGCTGATTGCAACTAGGTGTATCCTCTAATTGCAAACTTGAGTCTCTGTTTTTACTCACTGATTACCATTGCATGGTGTGTTTGTGCTCCAGTTGCAACGTTTGTTGCTTGCTGATTGCAACTAGGTGTATCCTCTAATTGCAAACTTGAGTCTCTGTTTTTACTCACTGATTACCATTGCATGGTGTGTTTGTGCTCCAGTTGCAACGTTTGTTGCTTGCTGATTGCAACTAGGTGTATCCTCTAATTGCAAACTTGAGTCTCTGTTTTTACTCACTGATTACCATTGCATGGTGTGTTTGTGCTCCAGTTGCAACGATTGCTTGCTGATTGCAACTAGGTTTATCCTCTAATTGCAAAACTTGAGTCTCTGTTTTTACTCACTGATTGTTTGTGCTCCAGTTGCAACGTTTGTTGCTTGCTGATTGCAACTAGGTGTATCCTCTAATTGCAAAACTCATGATTATGTGTTATTCTGCAGGATGCAAACATACTTGATGTGTTTGTCCCCAGGGTGCAACAAACATTTGATACAAAGGAAGAAGCCTACCTCTTTTACCTTGACTATGCAAAGTTGGCTGGTTTTAGTGTCAGGACAAAAAGGACTAGTAAAGAAACCAGACACTGGGTTTGCAACCGTGAGGGGTTTCTGAAGCCAGGTCAAGAGAATGAGGCGCCTATGACAAATAAGACATCGATGAGAATTGGTTGCCCTGCTTATGTGAAGGTGAAGGAGGACAAGAAGCGCAATATTTGGTATTTTCATCATGTTCAGGAAGCACACAATCACAAACTTGAACCCTCACCAAGGATGGTGAGATATATGCATTCTCATAAGCAGAGGGAGGCAGCGTTGGATGACCTGTTTGCAATCATGTCAAAGAGTGGTGTGCCAACACAGGCAACAATGAATGTAATGTCAGAATTATTTGGAGGCCGTCAAAACTGGCCGTTCACAGAGAAAGATGTCCATAACAAGTAGGTCATAAAAAAAACTGACATCATATCTTTGTGCGATATATTGACAACAGCATATTTACTTGTTTTTTCTTTTATGGTACAGGAAAGCTGAGCAAGCAAGGGAGGAGAGGGATGGGGACATGGATAAACTGTTCCAATTTTTCAGGGAGTGCAAAGAACACAATGAATACTTTTACTGGGATGTGGATTTTGAACCAAAAACAAATGTGCTTCGGAGCATTTTTTGGTGTCATGCAAGTCAGCGTGCAGAATACAAGGATTTTGGGGATGTAGTCACATTTGACACAACACACAAGACTAACAACAAGCATATGCCGTTGGCCATGTTTGTGGGTTGCAGCAATAATTTGAAAAATGTGTCCTTTGGCCAAGCACTTCTTCGGGATGAAACAATAGACACATTTAGGTGGCTTTTTGAGACCTTTAAAAGTTGCATGGGTGGTCAGCAGCCTTTTGTGATTCTTACAGGTATGCTTTGGCTACAAAAAAAATAATTGTCACATAATTACTGCTGTGTTGTTGCAACTGTATCTTTGAAGATGATTGCAATATTTTAAACTGCTTGATTGCAAACCTATTGGGGTTTTTTTGCTGATTTTTTTTGACACACAGATGAAGATGCAGTGATGAAGGAAGCAATAAGGATTGTGTTTAACAAGACACAACACCGAAATTGCCGATGGCACATAACCAGAACATGGGATTACGAGCTCGAGGAGCTGTACAAATTGCACAATGATAATAATCTAAAGGAGAAACTGCAGTCCCTGATAAACTATCCTCTGGGGCCCACACAATTTGAGGTGGAGTGGAATAAGCTGGTGGATGAATGTGGCATAAGAGAACACCCTGCAATTGTTGCATTGTGGCAGAAAAGGAAGAGATGGATAGCAACATATTTCAAAGGCATGTACTGTGGGCGAATGACTTCCACCCAGAGATCTGAGAGCCAAAACAGGGTTTTGAAAGATGGTTATGTTAACAATGTGACAAGCCTGCATATATTTGCAAAGAGGGTGCTTGACTCGATTCAGCACACAGACCACATGGATGCTGGGGAGTCACACTACTCACAGGTATTTGCCCACACCCCTGAATTTTTTGGTCTGATTGTAAAAAAACTGTTAAACATAAAAGATTCCAACTGCTGGTGTGGTGTGATTGCAACCCCACATTAGGTGTGATTGCAACTACTGTATAATTCTACCCAAATATCTGTTAAAAAATGTAAACAAAATGATTGCAACTGCTGGTGTGTTGTAATTGCAACTGCTGGTGTGTTGTAATTGCAACTTCTGGTGTGGTGTAGATGCAAGCACTGAATAACTCTGGGGAATTTTGTTAAACAAACAATGATTACAACTGCTGTCTGGTGTAATTGCAACTGATGGTCTGGTGTGATTGCAACTTCTATATAACTATGCCCAAAAATCTGTTAACCAAACAATGATTACAACTGCTGTCTGGTGTAATTGCAACTGCTGTCTGATGTGATTGCAACTGCTGGTATTGATGCAGACTGAAGTTGTCAGAGCCTGCAAATCAAGATTTGATGAGCAACTCAGCAGGGTGTACACCAGGGCTGTGTACAATGAATACAAGAGGGAATATATTAACAGCACAGCTTTTGTGATAGAGCCTGATCCGGGAGTGGAATGCGGTTACTTGGTGAAACATGAGAAAGGCGATGGGACATTTTGCTGGGCAAAACACGCATTCAAGGTGGTGGCTGACAAAGCAGCAGGCGTGTATAAATGCGAATGCATGCAGTGGGAGCATACAGGTGAGATGAATTGCAACCTCGTTACATTAAAAAAATTAAACATTGATGTTCCTGCATATTTACATCCAAATTGCAACAAAAAAATGCAGGTCTGTTCTGCATGCACATAATAAAGGCATTCACCCACCTCCAAGTCCAAAACATACCTGAAAAGTACATTCTGAAGCGATATACACGTAATGCAAGATCTGTGGTTCCGTGGGACCGGCACGATGTGAGTGTTGGTGGTCAAAATGAGACAGAGCAGTCAAGGTTGTTGAAGCTGCTGCCAAAGTTAATGCGACTGGGAAGAGCGGGAAGCAAATCTGATAGAGCATACACTGAAACTATCAGGCACATCGACATGATAACTCCTGGGATTGAGCTTCTACGAACAGCGGAGATTGGTCCGATTGGTCCGGAAGAAGCAACAAATACTGAGTTGCAGCAAGATGCAGAAGGACGGCGGAATATTGGTCCCATTGCACCAACACAACAAAGTTCTGACAACAATATAGAACCTGTTGTGATGCCAACTGGACCTACACCACCACCAGAATCGGGCCTCAATCCAGATTCTGCAAACTGCCTCACTGATCTAAGATTGACTGAACCGCCAGTGTCGCGCACGAAGGGTAGGAAGTCTGCCAGTGGGGCTAAATGTGCTAAAAATAGTGTGGAACCTACTAATCCATACAACACATATAGTGGGGGTCAGGGCATAAGAGAGTGTTAAACCTGCCATGTTAGGGGGCACTATAGCACAACATGCCCTCAGAACCCAAACAGAAGTAGAGCGGCCGAGAACAAGGACAAAAAAAGAAGTGTGAAAACTGTAGGTTGGACTCCAAGAAAAAGAGGTCGCCCAACAATAAAAAAGGACTAGATGGGAATCAAAATGAGGCATAGAGTGAGGGGGATGAGACACAGCAATCTGGGTGCACTATGGCGGTGGAGGAGTCAGCAGCACACGCGGTGATTGCAAGAATTAGGAGGGCGACAACTTGCCATGTTAATTACCAGGACGAAAGTGATTAAGAATGACTATGAATCTGACAGAATCTCCAATGTAATATTTCAATTTTATCTTATTTTATAACTCTGTGTAAGTTAAACTCAATAATGACTGTGACTGTTCGAGAAACAGTGGACACACATGACCAACCAATTGCAACATCGTAGTTGCGCTGATTGCAACTGTATGTATACACTGAATAATACATGAATCTGTGTCATCTGTTTACGTCTCGACATATAATTAAAATATATCTTGTTTTATTATCATATAACAGTTGCTACTACTCGTAAACAGGTTTGCAAAGTTTGCCATCATGCTGGTTATAAAACATAGAAATAAAAAGGAGTGGTCATGGTCAGTTGCAACTACGATTACAATTTCAGTTGCAACTGTAACATATACGCTGGTTGCAACTGCCTCATATGGAAGGGCTCCACCTCGCCGGTGGGTACAGAACACAAACATATACACTGGTTGCAACTGCAAAACCATACACTGTTTTGCAACTACGATTATAATCCAGTTGGAACTCTAAAACATACACTGGTTGCAACTGCAATGGCTGGGATTTTTCAAACAATATTAGAAACTGCAGTTTAGAGTACGATAACAACTAGATGAATAGACCAGTTGCAAATGGAACCAGTGCGCTGGTTGCAACCTAAACAACATTACTGTATTGTTTCTGGACATAACATAACACAACTGATTGTTTCAGGCTACTGCATAACACAACAGATTGTTTTTGCATGAATCTAATTGTTCGACTGACTACTATCCCATTCAATTGGCAACGGACGACCACCAATTCTAAACTTATCAAGCGATCCAGGAATTTCAGCTTGGTTCAAAGGGTGGAAGATCTCGTAATGCAACAGCTCACATCTGTATATTGGGCCCTTGAACTGCAATGGAATAAAAACATCATAATGGTCAGTGACTATATTATGATGCACACATAGAAAACACACAACAAAAAGCACCAAAACAGATAGAAAATCAGTTGACAGCATGGCTAACCGGATTGATTTCCTTGGTCATTTTGTCCCCATCATAATATTCCATGTACTTCCATACAAAAAAAAGACAATCGCTTTGACCTGCTTGCTTTGGCACATCAATAAAAGGCCGCCTCCACTTGCTAACTCTGGGTAACTTGAGGTTGGAAACTTTCTGGAAGGCTGCATCAATGATTGGGATTTTGGCAAAGACAGCCTTGTGCCGTTCTTCCTGATTAGAACAATTTAGGAAGTAGTCGTTCGAGTCCAGCACATCAATACGCTTATGGATAAAATTGAAGCAATATACAAAATAGTGAGCACCATCTTTGATAGGGACAAAAACCTGGTACAAAGAAGGAGTAGAAAACTAATTACTAAAAATGGAAAACATATATGAAAAAAAAGTTGCAAGAAAAAAGTATAGACAGTTGCAAAGTATGTGTCCTGGTGATTGCAACTGTAAATGATGGAAAGTTAAAAATTGTAGGTATGAAAAAAGTGGGTTGGGGAAAAGGTCTGCTAACCAATTTTGCTCTTGACAAATCATAATTTTCGCACTCAGACATCAGATGATTCCATACATATATGAATTCTTCCGTCTCAGATTTATCAGCGTTGAGTACTGCTTCACACGTTGATACATTGAACTGTATGTGTTTTCTAGTTTGGAGAATAAATAAAAAAGAGAAATGATAAATGATTAAATTAGTTTAAACACATAAATGCAAGACAGTATACAAAAAATACATGGTTTTGGAGAAGAAACTTACATAAAAACCAGTGGTCAGAAACACTCTGTATCCACAAGAATCAACCTTGTGCACAATATCATCATGTCGCATGCAGTGCACGAAAAAGTCTATGATTCCTGACTCACCAAGGGTGTCATTAGAAAAAGATGTTAAAATTTCCTCGCCAGTGAGTCCAACAAGAAGGCCAAACTCCAACAAAATTCTCCTGCATCAACAAAAAAAAGAAAAAAACATATGGATTAGTGAGAAGAACAGGAGGATGTGCAACTGCTGGTGTGCTGTGATTGCAATTGTTGGTCTACTGTGATTGCAAAGTACTGAATAACTCTGGGAAATTCTGTTACACAAATATGATTGCAAACTACTGGTGTGGTATAATTGCAAATAGTGTGTTGTGATTGCATGTACTATATAACTCTGGGAAATTCTTTTAAATAAAAAAGATTGCAACTTCTGTTATGGTGTGATTGCAACCACGCATTAGGTGCGATTGCTACTGCTATATATAAGTAACAAACTGTTCAAGAAAAATAATTGCTACTTGGTTAGAATTGCAAAATAAAAAGTAAATAGCAGTTGCAACTTGGGAAAACAAAAAAAACCTTTTCAGCTCAGGATCAGATGCGATCTTCCGCCTAAGTGCAACAGCCTTGTCCAGGGGTATCTCAGGTCGATTACGAGGGATCTTGAACGGGGATATGTACTCCCTAGGCTTCTTCAGCACTCTATCACCTAGGCGCTTGAATATCATCCTTTGAAACTCACTGAAATCAGCCTGGCCTACTGAGACTTCGTCTTGAGAAAGTCGGATTGGTTGGGTCAAATTGTTGATATCATCATCAGACTCCGCCGGGAACTGGATATCATCAAATGATGAGCTGGGTCCTGCCTGGCCATCAATGCTCTTCTCCAAACTGTCAATCTCAGCTTTGGCCTCCTGATGAAGCATGTTCAACCTATCCTCGTACTATTGGCGCTGCTCAGCATATTCTTTTGACATTTGTAACTGCAACATCTTCTTTAACTTGGCAGCGGGCACCGACTTTTTCAAAGCTTTGATGTTGTCCTTCAGCTGTTTCTGGATTGCAACCTGTATCCTTTTCTCCTCCACTTCAACCTTCTTCTCAGCATCAGCCTTCTTCTTCACAACTTCTTCAGCTGCAGCCTTTCTCTTAATCTCAGCTTCTTCGGCCTCAGCCTTTCTCTTAATCTCAGCTTCTTCGGCCTCAGCCTTTCTCTTAATCTCAGCTTCTTCGGCCTCAGCCTTTCTCTTATCCTCAGCTTCTTCTTCCTTCTTCTTCTCAGCTTCTTCAGCTGCAGCCTTTCTCTTGATCTCAGCTACTTCGGCCTCAGCCTTTCTCTTATTCTCAGCTTCTTCTGCCTTCTTCTTATCAGCTTGTTCGGCTTCAGCCTTTCTCTTCTCAGCCTCCTCAGCTTCAGCATTCTTCATCTCAATCTCAGCCTTCTTCTTCTCAGCCTCTGCCTTCTGTGTGTTGGCAACTTGAATGGACCTATCGCTCCTCCTTGAGTAAGTTATATGCTCCTGGTGCAGTTGAGTAGAATAGCCAAATTAACATATTTGTATTATGAAAGTGAATCATTTATATTATAAAAAAAGACACGAATTGCATGAACATACCTGGGCAGTAGGATGCTGCATCCCAGTGTCCCTGCTCAGAGGCTCCTCTTCTGTCTCAGGTGCTCCTGAAAGGGAATTAGGCTTACACCTAGTTCCTAATTAATTTTGGTGGTTGAATTGCCCAACACAAACAATTGGACTAACTAGTTTGCTCCAGTGTATAAGTTATACAGGTGTCAAAGGTTCACAACAAGCCAATTAAAAAGACCAAAGTTGGGTTCAAATTAGAAAGCTAAAGGCATCCCGAAAGGCTCCCTGGTCTGGCGCACCGGACTGTCCGGTGGCGCACCGGACAGTGTCCGGTGCACCAGGGAACCGCGCACAGAACTCCTCAGCCTCGGGAATTTCTAGGTGCCGGTGCGCTATAATTCACCGGACTGTCCGGTGTACACCGGACAGTGTCCGGTGCCCCAAAGGGACGCGGCTCTGGAACTTGGCAGCCTCGGGATTTTGCAGTGGGCGCTTCGCTATAATTCATCGAACATGTCCGGTGTACACCGGACTGTCCGGTGTAACAGCGGGGCAACGGCTACTTCGCGCCAACGGTCACCTGCAGGCGCATTCAATGCGCGCCAGAAGCGCGCAGAAGTCAGGCACACCCATTCTGGTGCACCGGACATTGAACAGTACATGTCCGGTGTGCACCGGACATCCAGGCGGGCCCAGAAGTCAGAACTCCAACGGTCAAATTGCAACGGCTTTGGTGACGTGGCTGTCGCACCGGACATGTCCGGTGTGCACCGGACTGTCCGGTGCGCCATCGAACAGACAGCCTCACCAAACGGCTAGTTTGGTGGTTGGGGCTATAAATACCCCCAACCACCCCCCATTCATTGCATCCAAGTTTTTCACTTCTCAACTACTTACAAGAGCTCTAGCATTCAATTCTAGACACACCAAAGAGATCAAATCCTCTCCAAATTCCACACAACGCCCTAGTGATTAGAGAGAGTGATTTGCTTGTGTTCTTTCGAGCTCTTGCGCTTGGATTGCTTTCTTCTTTCTTGATTC
The DNA here is from genome assembly GCA_029449295.1 of Zea luxurians. Classification (NCBI taxonomy): domain Eukaryota; kingdom Viridiplantae; phylum Streptophyta; class Magnoliopsida; order Poales; family Poaceae; genus Zea; species Zea luxurians. The sequence continues at coordinate 385,589 of JAOPSE010000581.1, forward strand.
TTTCTTGCAATCAAACTCACTTGTAATTGAGGCAAGAGACACCAATCTTGTGGTGGTCCTTGTGGGAACTTTGTGTTCCAAGTGATTGAGAAGAGAAAGCTCACTCGATCCGCGGGATCGTTTGAGAGAGGGAAAGGGTTGAAAGAGACCCGACCTTTGTGGCCTCCTCAACGGGGAGTAGGTTTGAGAGAACCGAACCTCGGTAAAACAAATCCGCGTGTCTCACTTCATTATTCGCTTGCGATTTGTTTTGCACCCTCTCTCACGGACTCCATTATATTTCTAACGCTAACCCGGCTTGTAGTTGTGATTATTTTTGAGAATTTCAGTTTCGCCCTATTCACCCCCCCTCTAGGCGACTTTCAATTGGTATTAGAGCCCGGTGCTTCATTAGAGCCTAACCGCTCGAAGTGATGTCGGGAGATCACACCAAGAGGGAGATGGAGACCGGCGACAAGCCCACTACGAGCCAAGGGAGCACTTCATCGGAAGAGTCCCGCACCAAGAGGAGGGAGAAGAAGAAGGACTCCTCCAAACGGAAGGAGAAAAGATCTTCCTCTTCTCACCACAAAGAGAAGAAGGAAAAATCTTCTTCTCACAAGTCGCATCGGAAAGGCGACAAGCACAAGAGGATGAGGAAGGTGGTCTACTACGAGACCGACACTTCATCAACATCGACCTCCGACTCCGATGCGCCGTTCGTAACTTCTAAGCGCCAAGAGCGCAAGAAGTTTAGTAAGATCCCTTTACACTATCCCCGTACATCTAGACATACTCCATTACTTTCCGTTCCATTAGGCAAACCGCCAACCTTTGATGGTGAGGATTATGCTAGGTGGAGTGATTTAATGAAATTTCATCTAACCTCACTCCACAAAAGTATATGGAATGTTGTTGAGTTTGGAGCACAGGTACCATCCATAGGGGATGAGGATTACGATACGGACGAAGTGGCCCAAATCGAGCACTTCAACTCCCAAGCCACAACCATACTCCTCGCCTCTTTAAGCAAGGAGGAATACAACAAAGTGCAAGGGTTGAAGAATGCAAAGGAGATTTGGGACCTACTCAAGACCGCGCACGAGGGTGATGAACTCACCAAGATCACCAAGCGGGAAACGATAGAGGGGGAGCTCGGTCGCTTCCGTCTTCGTCAAGGGGAGGAGCCACAAGATATGTACAACCGGCTCAAAACCTTGGTAAATCAAGTGCGCAACCTCGGGAGCAAAAAGTGGGACGACCACGAGGTGGTTAAGGTTATTCTAAGAGCTCTCATTTTCCTTAACCCCACTCAAGTTCAATTAATTCGTGGTAATCCTAGATACCCACTAATGACCCCCGAGGAAGTTATCGGGAATTTTGTGAGCTTTGAATGTATGATTAAAGGCTCAAAGAAGATCAACGAGCTTGATGAGCCCTCCACGTCCGAGGCCCAACCGGTGGCGTTTAAGGCGACGGAGGAGAAGAAGGAGGAGTCTACACCAAGTAGACAACCAATTGACGCCTCCAAGCTCGATAATGAGGAGATGGCCTTAATCATCAAAAGCTTTCGGCAAATCCTCAAACAACGGAAGGGGAAGGATTACAAATCCCGTTCCAAGAAGGTTTGCTACAAGTGTGGTAAGCCCGGTCACTTTATTGCTAAATGTCCATTATCAAGTGACAGTGACAGGGATAACGACAAGAAGGACAAGAGGAGAGAAAAGAAGAAGTACCACAAGAAGAAGGGCGGCGATGCCCACGTGTGCCGCGAGTGGAACTCCGACGAGAGCTCCACCGACTCCTCCTCCGACGACGAGGACGCCGCCAACATCGCCGTCACCAAGGGACTTCTCTTCCCCAACGTCAGCCACAAATGCCTCATGGCAAAGGACGGCAAAAGGAAGAAGGTTAAATCTAAATCCTCCACTAAATATGAATCCTCTAGTGATGATAATGCTAGTGATGAGGAGAATAATTTGCGTACCCTTTTTGCCGATCTTAACATGCAACAAAAGGGAAAATTAAATGAATTGATTAGTGCTATTCATGAGAAGGATGATCTCTTGGACTCACAAGAGGACTTCCTTATTAAGGAAAACAAAAAACATGTTAAGGTTAAAAATGCTTATGCTCTAGAGGTAGAAAAATGTGAAAAATTGTCTAGTGAGCTAAGCAGTTGCCGTGAGACCATTAACAACCTTAGGAATGAAAATGCTAAATTAATTGCTAAGGTTGATTCTCATGTTTGTATTGATTCAACTTCCAATCCTAGAAATGATAATGTTGATTTACTTGCTAGGATTGATGAGTTGAATGTTTCTATTGCTAGCCTTAGAAATGAGAATGAGAAATTAATTGCTAAGGCTAAAGAATTAGATGTTTGCAATGTTACAATTTCCGACCTTAGAACTAAGAATGATATGTTGCATGCTAAGGTTGTAGAATTAAAATCTTGCAAACCCTCTACATCTACCGTTGAGCACACTTCTATTTGCACTAGATGTAGAGATGTTGATATCAATGCTATTCATGATCACATGGCTTTAATTAAACAACAAAATGATCATATAGCATTATTAGACGCTAAAATTGCCGAGCATAACTTAGAAAATGAAAAGTTTAAATTTGCTAGAAGTATGCTCTATAATGGGAGACGCCCTGGCATCAAGGATGGCATTGGCTTCCAAAGGGGAAACAATGTCAAAATTAATGCCCCTCCAAAGAATTTGTCTAACTTTGTTAAGGGCAAGGCTCCCATGCCTCAGGATAACGAGGGTTACATTTTGTACCCTGCCGGTTATCCCGAGAGCAAAATTAGGAGAACTCATTCTAGGAAGTCTCACTCTGGCCCTAACCATGCTTTTATGTATAAGGGTGAGACATCTAGTTCTAGGCAACCAACCCGTGCTAAGTTGCCTAAAAAGAAAACTCCTAATGCATCAAATGAGCATGACATTTCATTTAAGACTTTTGATGCATCTTATGTTTTAACTAACAAATCCGGCAAGGTAGTTGCCAAGTTTGTTGGGGGCAAACACAAGGGCTCCAAGACTTGTGTTTGGGTACCCAAAGTTCTTGTTTCTAATGCCAAAGGACCCAAAACCGTTTGGGTACCTAAAGTCAAGAACTAAAATTGTTTTGTAGGTTTATGCATCCGGGGGCTCAAGTTGGATACTCGACAGCGGGTGCACAAACCACATGACAGGGGAAAAGAAGATGTTCTCCTCCTACGAGAAAAACCAAGATCCCCAACGAGCTATCACATTCGGGGATGGAAATCAAGGTTTGGTCAAAGGATTGGGTAAAATTGCTATATCACCTGACCATACTATTTCCAATGTTTTTCTTGTAGATTCTTTAGATTACAATTTGCTTTCCGTATCTCAATTATGTCAAATGGGCTACAACTGTCTCTTTACTGATGTAGGTGTCACTGTCTTTAGAAGAAGTGATGATTCAATAGCATTTAAGGGTGTGTTAGAGGGTCATCTATACTTGGTAGATTTTGATAGAGCTGAACTCGACACATGCTTAATTGCTAAGACTAACATAGGTTGGCTCTGGCATCACCGACTAGCCCACGTTGGGATGAAGAATCTTCATAAGCTTCTAAAGGGAGAGCACATTTTAGGACTAACAAATGTTCATTTTGAGAAAGACAGGATTTGTAGCGCATGCCAAGCAGGAAAGCAAGTTGGCACTCATCATCCACACAAGAACATCATGACTAGTGACAGGCCACTAGAGCTCCTACACATGGACCTATTCGGCCCGATCGCTTACATAAGCATCGGCGGGAGTAAGTACTGTCTAGTTATTGTGGATGATTATTCTCGCTTCACTTGGGTGTTCTTTTTGCAGGAAAAATCTCATACCCAAGAGACCTTAAAGGGATTCTTGAGACGAGCTCAAAATGAGTTCGGCTTAAGGATCAAGAAAATTAGAAGCGACAACGGGACGGAGTTCAAGAACTCACAAATAGAAGGCTTCCTTGAGGAGGAGGGCATCAAGCATGAGTTCTCTTCTCCCTACACTCCACAACAAAATGGTGTAGTGGAGAGGAAGAATCGAACTCTATTGGACATGGCAAGAATCATGCTTGATGAGTACAAGACACCGGATCGGTTTTGGGCCGAGGCGGTCAACACCGCCTGCTACGCCATCAACCGGTTATATCTACACCGAATCCTCAAGAAGACATCCTATGAACTCCTAACCGGTAAAAAGCCCAATATTTCATATTTTAGAGTTTTTGGTAGCAAATGCTTTATTCTTGTTAAGAGAGGTAGAAAGTCTAAATTTGCTCCTAAAACTGTAGAAGGCTTTTTACTAGGATATGACTCAAACACAAGGGCATATAGAGTCTTTAACAAGTCCTCAGGACTTGTTGAAGTTTCTTGTGACATTGTGTTTGATGAGACTAACGGCTCTCAAGTAGAGCAAGTTGATCTTGATGAGATAGGTGAAGAACAGGCTCCATGCATAGCGCTAAGGAACATGTCCATTGGGGATGTGTGTCCTAAGGAATCCGAAGAGCCTCCACATGCACAAGATCAACCATCCTCCTCCACGCAAGCATCTCCACCAACCCAAAATGAGGACGAGGCTCAAGTTGATAAAGATGAAGAACACAATGATGAGTCACCTCAAGACGACAGCAATGATCAAGGGGGAGACGCAAATGATGAAGACAAGGAGGATGAACAACCAAGGCCGCCACACCCAAGAGTCCACCAAGCAATACAACGAGATCACCCCGTCGACACCATCCTCGGCGACATTCATAAGGGGGTAACCACTCGATCTCGTGTTGCACATTTTTGTGAGCATTACTCTTTTGTTTCCTCTATTGAGCCACACAGGGTAGAGGAAGCACTACAAGATTCGGATTGGGTGATGGCGATGCAAGAGGAGCTCAACAATTTCACAAGGAACGAGGTATGGCACTTAGTTCCACGTCCTAACCAAAATGTTGTAGGAACCAAGTGGGTCTTCCGCAACAAACAAGACGAGCATGGTGTGGTGACAAGGAACAAAGCTCGACTCGTGGCCAAGGGGTATTCACAAGTCGAAGGTTTGGATTTCGGTGAAACCTATGCACCCGTAGCTAGGCTTGAGTCAATTCGTATATTATTGGCCTATGCTACTTACCATGGCTTCAAGCTTTACCAAATGGACGTGAAGAGTGCCTTCCTCAACGGACCAATCAAGGAGGAGGTCTATGTTGAGCAACCTCCCGGCTTTGAAGACAGTGAGTACCCTAACCATGTTTATAGGCTCTCTAAGGCGCTTTATGGGCTCAAGCAAGCCCCAAGAGCATGGTATGAATGCCTTAGAGATTTCCTTATTGCTAATGGCTTCAAAGTCGGCAAAGCCGATCCTACTCTATTAACTAAAACTCTTGACAACGATTTGTTTGTATGCCAAATTTATGTTGACGATATCATATTTGGGTCTACTAACAAATCTACATGTGAAGAATTTAGTAGGATCATGACACAAAAATTCGAGATGTCTATGATGGGGGAGTTGAAATATTTTCTAGGATTCCAAGTCAAGCAACTCCAAGAGGGCACTTTCATTAGCCAAACGAAGTATACTCAAGACATTCTAAGCAAGTTTGGAATGAAGGATGCCAAGCCCATCAAGACTCCCATGGGAACAAATGGGCATCTCGACCTCGACACGGGAGGTAAGTCCGTGGATCAAAAGGTATACCGGTCGATGATTGGTTCATTGCTTTATTTATGTGCATCTCGACCGGACATTATGCTTTCCGTTTGCATGTGTACAAGATTCCAATCCGACCCTAAGGAATCCCACCTTACGGCCGTAAAACGAATCTTGAGATATTTGGCTTATACTCCTAAGTTTGGGCTTTGGTACCCTCGGGGATCCACATTTGATTTGATTGGTTATTCGGATGCCGATTGGGCGGGGTGTAAAATTAATAGAAAGAGCACATCGGGGACTTGCCAGTTCTTGGGAAGATCCTTGGTGTCTTGGGCTTCAAAGAAGCAAAATTTGGTCGCTCTTTCTACTGCCGAAGCCGAGTATATTGCCGCAGGCCACTGTTGCGTGCAATTGCTTTGGATGAGGCAAACCCTGCGGGACTACGGTTACAAACTAACCAAAGTTCCCCTTCTATGTGATAATGAGAGTGCAATCCGCATGGCGGATAATCCCGTTGAGCATAGCCGCACTAAACACATAGCCATTCGGTATCATTTTCTTAGGGATCACCAACAAAAGGGGGATATCGAGATTTCATACATTAACACTAAAGATCAATTAGCCGATATCTTTACCAAGCCTCTTGATGAACAAACTTTTACCAAACTTAGGCATGAGCTCAATATTCTTGATTCTAGGAACTTCTTTTGCTAAACTTGCACACATAGCTCATAAATATACCTTTGATCATGTCTCTTTTATATATGCTATGACTAATGTGTTTTCAAGTGTATTTCAAACCAAGTCATAGGTATATTGAAAGGGAATTGGAGTCTTCGGCGAAGACAAAGGCTTCCACTCCACTCTACTACTCATCCTTCGCCGTCTCTCCGCATCACTCTCCATCTTTGGTATAATCTTTACTCATATGTTTTATTTATGACCAAAGGGGGAGAAAGTACTTCTAAGGGCTTATATCTCACTCAAAGTATCCGTTTTTGGCGATTCATGCCAAAGGGGGAGAAAGTATGAGCCCAAAGCAAAAGTGGACCGCACCACCACCTAATTTTTAAAAATTTTTTGGAGATTTTCAATTGGTCAATTTCAAATTGGTATCTTATTATGTTCTAAAGGGGGAGGAAGTAGTATTTCAAAAATGATAAATCAAAACCCTCTTGAACACTAAGAGGAGGATCTCATTTAGGGGGAGTTTTGTTTAGTCAAAGGAAAAGCATTGGGATTAAAGGGAGAAAATTTCAAAACTTGAAAAAGCTTCTCAAAATCTTATTTATTTACCTTTGACTATCTTGCAAAAGGACTTTGAAAAGAATTTACAAAAGGATTTGCAAAAACAAAACATGTGGTGCAAATGTGGTCCAATATGTTAAAAACAAAGAAACAATCCATGCACATCATGTAAGTATTTATATTCGCTCAATTCCAAGCAACCTTTGCACTTACATTATGCAAACTAGTTCAATTTATGCACATTTATATTTGCTTTGGTTTGTGTTGGCATCAATCACCAAAAAGGGGGAGATTGAAAGGGAATTAGGCTTACACCTAGTTCCTAATTAATTTTGGTGGTTGAATTGCCCAACACAAACAATTGGACTAACTAGTTTGCTCCAGTGTACAAGTTATACAGGTGTCAAAGGTTCACAACAAGCCAATTAAAAAGACCAAAGTTGGGTTCAAATTAGAAAGCTAAAGGCATCCCGAAAGGCTCCCTGGTCTGGCGCACCGGACTGTCCGGTGGCGCACCGGACAGTGTCCGGTGCACCAGGGAACCGCGCACAGAACTCCTCAGCCTCGGGAATTTCTAGGAGCCGGCGCGCTATAATTCACCGGACTGTCCGGTGTACACCGGACAGTGTCCGGTGCCCCAAAGGGACGCGACTCTGGAACTTGGCAGCCTCGGGATTTTGCAGTGGGCGCTTCGCTATAATTCATCGGACATGTCCGGTGTACACCGGACTGTCCGGTGTAACAGCGGGGCAACGGCTACTTCGCACCAACGGTCACCTGCAGGCGCATTCAATGCACGCTAGAAGCGCGCAGAAGTCAGGCACGCCCATTCTAGTGCACCGGACATTGAACAGTACATGTCCGGTGTGCACCGGACATCCAGGCGGGCCCAGAAGTCAGAACTCCAACGGTCAAATTGCAACGGCTTTGGTGACGTGGCTGTCGCACCGGACATGTCCGGTGTGCACCGGACTGTCCGGTGCGCCATTGAACAGACAGCCTCACCAAACGGCTAGTTTGGTGGTTGGGGCTATAAATACCCCCAACCACCCTCCATTCATTGCATCCAAGTTTTCCACTTCTCAACTACTTACAAGAGCTCTAGCATTCAATTCTAGACACACCAAAGAGATCAAATCCTCTCCAAATTCCACACAACGCCCTAGTGATTAGAGAGAGTGATTTGCTTGTGTTCTTTCGAGCTCTTGCGCTTGGATTGCTTTCTTCTTTCTTGATTCTTTCTTGCAATCAAACTCATTTGTAATTGAGGCAAGAGACACCAATCTTGTGGTGGTCCTTGTGGGAACTTTGTGTTCCAAGTGATTGAGAAGAGAAAGCTCACTCGATCCGCGGGATCGTTTGAGAGAGGGAAAGGGTTGAAAGAGACCCGGCCTTTGTGGCCTCCTCAACGGGGAGTAGGTTTGAGAGAACCGAACCTCGGTAAAACAAATCCGCGTGTCTCACTTCATTATTCGCTTGCGATTTGTTTTGCACCCTCTCTCTCGGACTCCATTATATTTCTAACGCTAACCCGGCTTGTAGTTGTGATTATTTTTGAGAATTTCAGTTTCGCCCTATTCACCCCCCCCTCTAGGCGACTTTCAGCTCCCTATTCAGAATATATGATTAATTGCAAGTTGGTATAGGCTATGATTACTACAATCGGTGGGGGCCGATTGCAACTATGGTCTGCTTTCACATGGGTATCAGATGATCTTACCACAGGCCGTTGATCATTGCCAGGGGGGTTTGAGGAAGCCTTCCTCTTGCGAACATCAATTCGTCGTGCACGAGTCGGCTGGCTATTGGGAGGGGACTGTAATTGTAGAAAAAGGGAAAAAATCATAATATTAATCAGAAAAAGGAGTTGATGGTAATAAAAAAACACAATAAACTAACCTCGCCATCAATGCTTGCAAAGTGTTGTGGGGAATATATCATTTGCAATATATCATCAAGACTTCGGACTGCCCCACGTAAATCAGGAGGTGCTGCCAGGGGGAAGAATAAAAAATATAAATGAAAAAAAGGGAATAATCAAGATGAGATAAAACATTTTCTAAGCATGGAAGACATAGGTAGGCTTACTTCTATTCAAATTTCCCTCTTCCAGATCAATGTCATCACCACACGATGGGGTTCTCATAAAATCTAAGCTGTCATCAAGATCTCCACCACTGCAATCTAACTGTATTTCTTCACTATCAACTCCTCCAGATTGGTCTTCCGGTACATTTGAAGTAGTTCCTGATCCTCCATACAAATTTAAAAAAGTGATTGAAAGCACAAAGTGATGTATATGGGCGAAATTGCAACTTGTATGGTGGGTGGTTGCAACAATAATATTATACTGTATGCAATAAAAAATACTTGCTCGTGCTCTAGTGTCAATTGCAACGGGACTCCGTATAATTTCTTCACCATCATTTCCTCTAGATTGGTCCTCCGGTGCAGTTGAACTAGTTCCTGCTCCTGCATACAAATTTAAAAAATGATTGTAAACACATATTGATGTGTCTGGGCAAATTGCAACTTGTATGGTGGGTGCTTGCAAACAATAATATTATGCTATATGCAACAAAAAATACCTGCTCCTGCTCTAGGGTCGTTCTTCACCTTCCTCCTGCGCTCTTTGGCAGCTCGCTTCTCAACGATAGCGTCAGCGATAAGCTTCTGAATGCCAGTGTAGCACTCGTGGTGAGCTTTTGCCATAAGGTCGCGGGATATTGTTGAATATTCCGCAGCCTTCTGTGCGTACGACTGGGCTTCACTAGTGCTTTCATCAAACGCCTTCAAGATGTTCAGCGCATCTGACTTCCTACTCCTTCCAACTAAATCAGTAATGCTCTGACCAAAAGAAGATCTAAAGCTAAGGTACTGGTAAAAGACTGGGGGTTGGATATTGAAGGAAGCATGACAGGCGGGATCATGGGATGTGCCAAGCACATCAGCAGATGTCCCAGTAGGTGCTGCTGCTGCTACTGGGTTAGGTGCTGCTGTTGGATTAGGGACTGCTACTGGGGCAGGTGCTGATACTGGAGCATGTAATATTGCTAGAGCACCAATGGGGACGTCGTAGCACGTGTCAGTGATACTTCTCAACTGAAAGTTAAAAAAAACAATGATAAAATGATAAATGAATAACAAATTGCAACTATTGTAGAGTATCATTTGCAACTTACCCTGAGGTGTCCAAACTCAGTGGTCCCAGGAGGAACATCTCCCCTGAGATCCTTATTTGCTATAGCATCAATCATCTTGGAGTCCAAGAAAGCACATCGAGGGATTGAAAAAGGACTTGTGTCTAATCCATGTTGCAGGTTGTCGACATAAAGCATCTGCATGTTTTTAACATTAGGTAAAAGACACATGGGTATTTTAGGTTGAATTCATATAATGAAAAAAAGTAAACCAAATTGGCACAGGTGCAATAAGCCAGTTGAAATAGAAAATACTAAAATTATTGCTACTTTATGAACAACATAAATTACAAAATACATGTGAATGTGTGAACTAAGTTATCATAAAAAAAATAAAAAAATAAATCAAATTGCAACTTGTAACATATGAGAGTTGTAACAGTAAACATAAAAAATTACTACTTGTGTAATTGGAAGAGTAAGTTGCAAGGGCAAAAATTGAATGTGTGTGTTGAGCTTACAGCTACGAAGATCCCGCATCCACTGATGGGTGCGTTAATGCCTTTCTCCGCAAAATCTTTTCTATAAATACGAGCAGCTATGCTGAGCCTGTCTACTACAGCTTTACACCAGTTCTTGTTGCCCATGTTCTGGATGTCCTGAGTGTACTTTACATCATCAATCCTGATGCGAGTGTCAGTATTGGAGAATAGCAGACACTGAAATGCTGCCATGAAAAAGGCTCTCAGGCCCAGCTCCCCATTGAGAGTCCTCTTCTGCAGTCTATCAGTGATAACAGATATATTGATACCAGTTATGCGTCTATAAGATTTGCCACAAATTTGCTCCCCCAGCTCGTCCCGCAAGGCACGAGCATCTGCATCAGACATGGGGGGCGGATCACTGCCAACGTTTGGTAACTGCAAGACACACCAAACACTGTGCTCGGTGATTTGAATCTCTTTTCCTCCACCAATCTCTAATTTCATCGTTTCTGGGTTAAGCTTCCGCATCAGCCAGCTGAGCAACTTTCTAGACAATAAGTGCGGCTTGAATCTCAGCAGGCCGCCAAACCCCTTGGCAACTACTTCACTTTTCAATTCATCAGATAGAGAATTCACAAGCTTTATAAACTTCCCAGGTGAGCATCGTATAGCTCGTGTCTTAGTTATACCCTTATTTTCATCTCCACCAACAATACCAACATTGTCATCGCTAGACCCATCGCCACCAGGAACAAACTCTGGGTCTTGTTCATCATCACTTTCGGCATCTTGTATAGGAGGGACTTTCAACCTTAATCTCTTCCTCCTTTCCTTCAATTCATTTTTATCTAATTGCTTTCTCTTGTTTTCTACACGGGGAGAGCGACGGACAGTATGAGCGCCTTGCTTGCCTGTGACGTTCTGATCTTGATCCATTATAAAAAACACTGAAAAAATGGGAATGAAAAAAACATGAGGGCACAAACACATGGTACAGATCTCATAACCAAAAATTGCTAATCAACAAACTAAAACACACAGTACAAAATAGGAACAAAAAATAGTTGCAATACACACTAATGCTGCACACATACATTAGTACTGGGACATAATTGCCACATGCGCCATAAGCCAGTTGCAACAAGACTGCTAAAATAATTACTATTGGGACAGTTGCAACGGTGAATTTAAACAAATAACTAGTTGTATACGAACACAGTTATAAAAGACAGGAATGATGTATGTGGTTTGAAAGTAAAAAATATACAGTTGCAACTTATGTCATGGACCAGTTGCAACAAAAGGTACACTGCAGTTACAAAAAAAGTGGAAACATCTGAGTTGATAATCTAGAACACAAACTGCTTATTCAAAAATCAAATGTATCCGCATAAAATACAACAATTAATAATTCCAATCAACGAATAATACTAGTTGCAACACTTGGGGAAAAAATGGGGTTTACCAGTCTATTACCGAAAATAACAAAACAAATCCAAAAAATGGGCACAGAGAAACGGGAGAGAGAGCGGATGCGCTTACACGGCGGGCGCGCCCGCAGACTACTCCGGCGCGGGCTACGTCGACGTTCGCGGTCTACGTCTCCGGCGAGCAAACGATTCTGGCGGGAGCCGTTCGCGGAGAAGTGTGGAAGGGGCCGGAGCGGGAGCGTGCGGGATGGACGAAGACGGGAACGGGAGCGAGCGCACAACGGCTACGGCGAGGGCTAGGTCGCCGGGGAAGAGAAGAGATTGAGCCGTTCGCGGAGGGCCGGGAAAGTGGAAAAGGCGCAGTCGCGGCGGGGAAGTGAAAAGGCGCAATAGTGGAGGAGGGCAATCGTCGGTTACGCTGCGTCGGTTCGACTTGTGGATCGGTTGGCTCGGACCATGTGCACCTGGGCGCGTAGGTTGGGCCTGGGTGCATTCTCTATATTGAATGCACCCAGGTGTAGTATATAAAAACAGTATATATATATATATACTTACTGATATTTAGTACATGGGGTAAGGCCCCACTGGTATGGAGCCCCTAGTCAGGGGCACTACTCGACCCCCGCCAAGGCCGACGCTCTTCAGTTCTTCACTATCCCAATTGAGCGATCTCGCCTAATAGAATCTGGAGCATAATTCTTACTGAAGAATGACCCATAGCCGCACCTGTGAGTTGGATTGCCATATAATAGATTGAGGACCGGTTTGGATCTACGGTGTTAAAGTTTAGCGTACCTTTAAAATCTAAACTCCTTTTGAGTGCTAAGATTTAGCACTTCATTTTAGCACCTTTTAGAGCAACTCTAATAGTTATGTATAATTATACTACCTAAATCTTAGATTTTAGCAAGTCCTTAAATAATATAGGAAACAAAAAACTCATCTCCTCCAACAGTTATCTATATATTAATTTATAAATATATTAAAATTTAACATATCACTCATTTGAGTGGGACCATCATCGATGACATATTCAACTTGGTGAGTTGTGTTGACCTTTTTGATTTACGGTTGCAATTGTTTATTTATTTATTTCCGGCATGTGCACTTGTGGCTATTGTATTAGTAATTATTTAATCTCTAGCTGACTATCGTTGTCCGACGCATGGGTCTGTTAATATATCTTTACTACAAAGTGAAAAAGGCAGCGAAATACAAAAATTACCGTCAATTTTTTTGTTTAGGGAGTTGGTAAATGGTTGCTAAATATAGAGAGAACATAAGGTTAGATGAGTAGCTAAATTTATGAAGTTCATTTAGAGAACTGTTGGAGAAGAGTTTTTAGTTTAGTTATCTAAATTATTGATTTAGAGAGTCTTTTAGAGAACTATTGGAGTTCCTCTTACTATGCCAAATGTCGGGTCGCCGTCGCTCCCAATTTTGACATATCGGGTTAGATATTTTTTGGGTTAGGTCATGTTTTGGGTCACTAATGAGAGTTTTTATCGAGGCATAATAGTGTGGTAATTGTCATAGGAAGAGTGTTGTAAAATACAACGAAAGAGGAGGAGAAATTCTAATTTTAGTTTATTTTTCATGTGGGTACTTGCCAAACTTTAGAATATATTCGCCCTATATATGTGAAAAAATTATTATAATTATCAATATGTAGAAAACAATAATAAATAATCCAATAATTATTTTCTTGCGCGTCCGCTTATGTAGCCGTCCGACGTGAACGACTTTGTTTTACACAAGTACCTCCGTTCCGGTTTGTTCTATCCTGTTCTTTCTACAGTCTTAATCATTGACATGTCCACAACTAAGGCCCCGTTTCAATCTCACGAGATAAACTTTAGCTTCCTGCTAAATTTTAGCTATATGAATTAAAGTGCTAAAGTTTAGCTTTAATTACCATCATTAGCTTTTCTGTTTAGATTACAAATGGCTAAAAGTAGCTAAATAAGCTGCTAATGTTTATCTCACGAGATTGGAACATGGCCTAACACTATACCAACTTTAGTTGTCTATTAAAACTACATATTTGTATAGAGCCTAAAAAAGCCACAAGACTCGATATTTGATTGTACGGAGAGACAGATAGTATCTAAAATATATTTGCCGATAAATATTTCTGTACTTTACAACAGAAAAAAAAGCTATCGAAATTATAATATTTAGTTTGATATATGCTTATAAAAAAATGTTGAGTTACTACCAAGAGCTGTTAAGTTATATTAAAGATACAATTAATAATATAAAATAGATTATAACTATTAAAATTTTATAGAAAGGATAGAATGTATACGTACTGTTTTTTGTTATCGTTTATATAGATATTCACATAGCTTTTTTTTCACTGTAATATACAGGTGCTGTATGGAACTAATAGCCTTGTGTAATGTTCCAAAGCAAAATGCCCGTCTAGCTCAGTCGGTAGAGCGCAAGGCTCTTAACCTTGTGGTCGTGGGTTCGAGCCCCACGGTGGGCGATTTCGTTTTTTGAATTTTCTTTCTAAACTTTTGATTTTTTTTTTCCCTGTTCTTTGAACCTTTTGAATTTTCCCGCGGCACGCGTAGCAGGCGCGCGGAATGCCCGCAGCGGAGAGAAGAGAAGGCATCCTCCGGCTCCCGGTCGTCGCGGCGTCGTTCTATTTATCCGCCAGGAGCTGTAAGGCTGGCCCGGGTAGTAGAACTAGAACAGCAGGTCCGACCGACGTCTCGGTGGCCAGGCCGGATGGATGACAGGACCGCATGCGACATTTCCGCCCTAGAAAATGGTGCAGACACCGTGAGCAACTGTAATCTGCTACGCTGGTCCCTGGTTCTGAGTTCCAGCCAGCTGCACCTGCACCCGATGCTGTTGCGCGGCATTTCTATGAAACGCAGCAGGAGCAAATCTGGAACCAGTTGCAGATTTGGGACGTTGCTTTCGAACAAGCTAGGATTGCTTTGTGGTGGCTGTTTGAATGGCATTTCTTCATCCCGGGTCGGGTCGGGTCGGGTCTGTCTAGCCGTTCGCTTTTGCGTCCGAGACCGCGTTCCGGCAATCCGGCCCAGCGCGTGCCGAGAGCAATGCGTCCTAGCTTGCGCGGTATCCAGTCGTGCCGATCCCTTTCCGCTCATCAACTCCTGGGACTGGGAGGCAGCCAAGGTTGAACTGTGCCTGGTGGCGCGTCTCTGCAACGAAATGAATGACGCTGGCGATAGGTAGCGACAACGATGGTTGACGCTGACGTGTGCTGGTTCACGACTTGGGCCAAATATCGTGCAAATTCTTCCTCTCCAAAGCCCTGAATTTCTTTCTCCAAACCTGCTCAATTATTTGCTCACTTGGTTGATGCTCAAATGCTAGTTAGGGATCGCAGATCGGAAAATGATCTACGGAGGCAGTGGGCTTGTTCACTTGCTGTTGGTTTATGTGTCGTATCAACGTAAGTGGGTTACCCTGAAGCCGACACAAATTCCAGTGCAATGCAAATTTCATTCAGGAAAGCATGCACGCGGCTTCCTCAGCCCCACTGCAACACCAGCATTATTTATAGGCGACAAAATTGACTGCAAATTAAAACTGCGGTTTTCTTCCACAACACCGGAACCAAACCGAGCCCACTCAACTCCTCCATCGGGCCGGCAATCCTAAACACAAATAAAATGCGTTTATTTCAGCACACATTTAGCCCTCACCTATATATATATGCATGGAAACGTACAACCCAAGTAGCAAGTCCTAATAAGAGAAACTGAAAGAATGACAAACAAGTCCAATGCAACGAGTGTTGTGTTCATTATTGTTCAAGTCGATCTTGAAGGTAGCAATTCATATACATGAAAGAAAAAAAAAAGTACTACTGCCGTATGAAAACGTTCGCATCTCCTCCAAGGAATGTACCCTTATCGATCTAATACGTAATCCATGCATACATGAACTAATCACAACAAAACCATAAGACTAGACTAGAGGCAATGGCACTGCTTCTCTTCTGCGCCCCTACCTTATCTGACCCAGCTGCCCGTGCTGCTGCTGCGTCCGCAGCTGCTCGTGGAACCACATGATGAACTCGTCGGCGCGCCTGTCCACCGCGCTGCTCAATTCCTCGTTATTGTCCTCCTCCCTCGCCAGGTACGGCGAGTCCGTGATCCGCACCTGACGCGGCGCCGGGGCGTCCAGGCCCAGTCCCAGATCGCCGTCCGCCGCCTCCTCGACCTCGACGTCGTCCATGAGCGCGAACAGCCTCGTCACCGCCGCGGCCGAGACGTGCCGCTCCGGCTCCGGCTCCGACGGGTGGCCGCGGCTCTGATGCAGGCGCAGGCGGCGCCGGCGCGTGTGCATCGGCGTGCTCTTGCAGCTGAACTCCACCTCGCGGGGACGGTACTGGTACTTGCTGCGCACGGCGGCGGCGGGGTCCAAGGACCGGCACGACAGGGACGACGGGGCCGCGAGCCTCGACCTCGACCTCGACGGCGCGCGCCGGCGGCCGTGGCCGTGGCCGTGCGGGTACGGGTGCACCACCGCGGCAGCGGGGTCCATGGACCGGCACGACATGTACGTCAGCGCCGGGTTCTGCTCCCGCCCCCGCGCGGCGAGGTGGCGGCGGCGGCGGCGCTTGCTGCTGGAGAGGAGGCGGTGCATGTGGACGCCGAGCGCGTCGAGCTTCGGCTGGTGCTTCTTGACGAGGACGAGGTAGACGGCTTGCACCCCGCGCCACAGCTTCTTGGAGGGGCTCGCTCCCGGCCGGGCGCCACCATGTGGGCATGGCGACGACTGACCGCTGCTCATCGATCTCGATCTCTCGCCTCCTGTTTCTTCCTTTTCTCGTTTCGGAAACTGCCGGGCGATCGTGTGTGGCCTTGTCGCCCAGGAATTAATGGTGTGTGTGGTGAAGGGATGGAACGAATGACTGGAGAGGAGGTGGGAGGGAGAGGTATTTTAAGGCAGCAGGAGGCGACATTAACGGTGGCCGTTTCAAATTGTTATACGGCGCTCGTGCGCCACATCCGCCACCTTCTTTGTTGCCATTTTAAATAGTTAATTCTCTGCTCAACAAGCATTTTCCTCTTCCAGGCAGAAGTGCAGCAGGCTCGATTTGTGCGGCCCCGACTGATCTTCCCGTCAACGTGATAGCCTCCATCCCTAATCATACGAGCCTACACTCCTCAGGATTCAACAAAACCTTGAATCAATTTTGATGTAAAATAAAAACAAGATTACAAAAATACTCTTAGCTTCCCGAAGTATATTACAGCTCGAAGTTTCTGTCATACTCAATACAGTTTGTTATACATTCAAGCAATAACGACTCAGATTCTTGCTGAAAGTTGTGTGTAACTAACTCTACAAATGTCTACTCCTAAATCCAGGCATGTAAAACATGCATTGCGTGTATGGCTCCACAATTTGGATACTGTTTTTTTTTTCTGGGGAGTGTAAGCTTCAGACAGATATTTGCTTGGCTCATTGAAGTCTGTCTGGATCTAGACCCATAACGGCGACAGGTGCCCGCAGGGGTGATGACCAAGTGAGTGACTGACCAGCAAGAGATTACACAGATTAATACACAGGTTTGGCTGAATCTAAGCTAACGCGGCTATATGCGTCAGCTTAATACACAGATCTGTCTGTTGGGCAACGAATTTTCAGCGTGTTTGGTTCTAGCTAATAATAACCACGACTCAAATTAGGTAAGTCTGCCAGGTCATAGAAGTGTGGTAGAAAATTTGGAGCCACAATTATTTGCTATGACTAAGAGTCTAAGAGCTAGTTTGAGAACCTTATTTTCCAAGGAATTTATATCTTCCCATGAGAAAATTAACTAATTTCCCCTTGGGAAAATATTAATACCTTGGAAAAATTAAGTTCTCAAACTAGCCCTAAGAGAATTTTACCATACTTTTTTACTCTGTGATATATGGAATCTACAATAATATTGCAAAAGTTTAGTTGTGAACTAAACACTTGTCAAATTGGTCAAACTTGCATAAGGTAAAGTCTCGACCAAACATATCCAGCCACACTTCAATTTGTCCCTTGGCTTGTTACTATAACCAATAAGTAGGACCGAGTGAGGGCACACGCCCCCCACTCATTTCTTTGTTCCAAGTACTGCGAGGTCCCCTGATCAATCTAATTTAGATGCTCCTACTCTAATAATTTGGTGCTCGTCTTTACAAATATGCTCTCAATCAAATTTTGTCCTAGGCCCGCCCCTGCCAGCTAAACTATGCTTAGTTTGCAAGTGAATAAAGACTCTGCTAAGGTTAGGCTCTTCGTGGAAGAGTTTCTGTTGAGTCTTCTATCAGCTTAGGGCCCGTTCGGTTGTACCGGAATGAGCCAGGATTCATTCCCGCTCATCAAAATCTATATAAATTAGAGAAGTAATCCGGCTAGGAATTAATCCGGGGCTTCAATCCGGAACAACCGAACAGGGCCTTAGGGTGTGTTCATTTCTAGTGGTTCAGTCTGTTCTAGGCCACGTTCTAGATGGAAACAATCGACCCGGTTTGGACTTCGGCCGTTCCATTCCGTACTGTTCGTTTCGATCCGAATTAAAAACAAACCTGGTTCGGTTCTGTCACACCCGGATTTAAAGAACAAAGTCGGGTGCATCTCATACATGCGCCAAAGAAGACAACATATATAATAACAGAGTGTATAGAGATAAATGTCACAAAACATCAGAGTACTTATTACATAGCGGAAGTCTTACAAAAATAAAATAACAAATATAAAATGAACTAAGGATCATCGGCGCCAATGTCAACTGAGAAACACCACATAGATCAAGTCGAAAGCCTCAGTGTTAGACGGCTCCTCTTCGACCACCTGCTCTTCTCCTGTGGGGGGTGTGAGACAGCAAGAGTGAGCTCACACATGTTCATCGCTCAACAAGTTGTGGGGAATAATGTGGCATGAACTCACCAAAGGTGGGAGTTCATGAAGTGTAAGGCTAATCAATAAAAATAAAGGTTGAGGCTGAGCATTGCTTTTATAAGTTGGTCAAAATTTTATTAGCAGTTACTAAGTGTAAGTAAATACCAAACCATAGTAATAATAAGTAAAAGTAATAATAAAATAATCCCAAATGCAATGAGATGACAAATTAAGTTTAAGTTCCATAAATTAATCATGTGAGTGTCCGAGCCGCTCATGACCGTGAGCACGACTAGTATACCAGTTTTACACTCTGCAGAGATTGCGTATCTTTACCCACAAGTCGTGTTACCCATTTGCCACGGAGTTGATCAGACTCCATACACCTCTACCAAGGAAGCGAGGCAGGGTACCACTATGAGGCCTTTACAAAGTTCCACTAGCTTCAGACTACCCGCTACAGTTTATAGGAAGCTCCAGTGCAGAAATTCCTCGCCTGACCGTCATCGCAGCAAAATCAACCCAAGGACCTCCCTACACTTACCACTCCCCTACTGCCCTTGCCCCTTTCGGGTAAGGTAGCCATCCACTAGCTTTCCTAGTTAATCAGCCAAGGGCGTCCCATTAAACCCTTGTGATAGCACTGTTTTCCCGGGTGGTTCTCCATGTTCCCATTAACATAATGATCTTATCATGAACAGTAAAGAATAAACAGATAATAAAAAGTATAATCATGAGTAATAAATATCTCTATACCCAAATCCACGTAAAGCAATAGCATGTACTACCCAAAAATTTAGTAGTAAAACCAGTGGTGAAACAAGGTATAAAGATAGTCAAAATCTAGGGTATCCTATTGGGTCCCATCAAAATTAACCTATGCAGATCATTATGATTAATAAGAACATGAATGGGTAAAAGGAAGTGATCAAGGGCACAACTTGTCTTCAATGAGCTCCAGCTCAGTAGTCTCTACCAGCTGAACCTCGGAATCCTGTGTAGCTTGCTCGTCTACTCGCATCAACACAATACATACATGGTATAGCAAAAATTAACATTACATCAAACATATAAATAAAATACACAGTAATAATCTAGATACTAAAATGAGATCACAGAAACTGGAATCATTAAATTTAGAGTTACAGATTTTAAGATATGAATTTCTGAAGGTTTTAAGTATTTACTACAAGATTAATTGCTAGATAAATTTTAATGTGTATTTCATGCAAAACAGTGGCACTAATGGTTAGACAATAATATTGTAGAAATCTAGGAACTGGAATGGACCAATTTGGAGTTCATATGCATTTTCTATGAATTATACAAATTCTATGAATTGTTTTCATTTTAAAACTCATTTTCTAATTCATTTCCCTGATTTTATAACTCTCTGGACGGGGCCTCAAATACTAAAAACTGCAGGGGCTCACTGGTAAATTATCCTAGACTCACTGAACAATGCCACCAGGACGGCGGGTTCTATTTTCTTATTCCCCGAGGACTCTTTAGCAAAGTGCACAACATGAAGGGGTATCCTGGCGTTACAGCCATTGGATTAAAAATGGATGGCTCGGATTAAATCCCTCCGAAGCGCGCGTCCCATTATCACCCGAGCCGTACGATCACCAATCTACGCACATCTACCGTCCACGTCACGGATCACATACAAACCATTGATAAACGATCAAACAGTAATTGCGTCGTCGGTTGAATGGGTATGGCGTGAATCAATCTGGGCCATCCATCAAACAGGTGACGGTGGCCACCACGTCTCCCACCTCCAGGCCTCGGCTGGAGGGGAAAACAGGGCTCCCACGGCGGAGCGCCACCGGAGCCATGCTCTCCGACAACCCAGACACCCCAAAGCTTGATCGAAACAGCCCTAAATATTTGCGAGAATATGGAAAACACTCAAGGGGAATCATAACGGCGGTAGAATCACGACAAGGCAATTGCGGTGGGCGGCGGATGTTGCGGCCGCGTGGTGTCCCGGCGAGCAATTGCCGAGGGACAGCCCACACCCGAGGTCGTAGCGAGGTGGAGTCCGTCGTCTTCCGAGGTCGTAGACTAGTCCGAGCCCTAGGTCGGGTGGAGCGGAGTTCCCTATGGCGCCTGGGGCCAGACTTGGCTGCTGTCAGCCTCACTCTGTCGAGTGGCACTGCAGTCGGAGCGACGCAGGCGGTGCTGTCCTCTTGTCAGGCCAGTCAGTGGAGCGGCGAAGTGACTGCGGTCACTTCGGCTCTGTCGACTGAGGGGCGCGCGTCAGGATAAGGTGTCAGGCCACCTTTGCATTAAATGCTTCTGCGATTTGGTCGGTCGGCGTGGCGATCTGGCCAAGGTTGCTTCTTGGCGAAGACTGGGCCTCGGGCGAGCCGAGGGTGTGCCCATTGCTTGAGGGGGTACCTCGAGCGAGGCGTGAATCCTCTGGGGTCGGCTGACCTTGCCCGAGGCTGGGCTCGGGTGAGGCGGGATCATGTCCCTTGAGTTAATCGCACCCATCAGGCCTTTGCAGCTTTGTGCTGATGGGGGTTACCAGCTGAGATTTAGGAACCTCGGGGTACCCCTAATTATGGTCCCCGACAGTAGCCCCCAAGCCTCCAAGGGAGTGTTAATACTCGCTTGGAGGCTTTTGTCGCACTTTTTTGCAAGGGGACCAGCCTTTCTCGGTTGCTGTTTGTTCCGGCGGGGGCGCGCGAGCGCACCCGCCGGGTGTAGCCCCCGAGGCCTCGAAGGAGTGGTTAGACTCCTTCGAGGTCTTAATGCGTTTCGTGATGCTTTGGCCGATCTGGTTGTCCCCTCATGCGAACTGGCCGTAGCCCGGGTGCACCGTCGAGTCCCAAGTTCTCGGGCTGGTATGTTGACGCTGTCAACGGTTTGGCCGTAGCCGAGTTTGCGAGAGCAGCCCCCGAGCCTCCGCACAGAGCGAGAGGACGATCAAGGACAGACTCGACTTTTTTACATACGCCCCTGCATCGCCTTTCCGCAAGGAGGAGGGGGGAAAGCGCCATGTTGCCCTCGGTGGGCGTCGAACATGGTGTCTCCAGCGAGCTGCGAACGGGTGATCCGAGTGGACGCCTGTGCCCCATTTGTTAGGGGTCGGCTGTGGCCCAGAAGCGTGCCCAAAAGTACCTGCGGGTGATTTGCCGGACCCGGTCCCCTTTCGACGGGGTCCGAGGGCTCGATGCCTCCCTCTGGTGGGATTCCGTTACAGAATCGTTCCCGCGGGTCTCGGAAATGTCCTAGGGTACCTCGGGAGCGTAGCCCGAGCCTCGGTTATGTATCGAACGTACCCATGGTCATCCCTCGCTCTGTGTCTGAGGCGGCTGTGAACCCTTCGGGGGCCAGCCTATGAACCCCTGATCAGTAGTGGGCGCGAAGCCCGAGTAGCCTGAGGCGGCCGTTGAACCCTTCCGAGGGGCCAGCCATCGAACCTCTGACCAGTAGCGGGTGCCGAACCCGAGTGCTCTGAGGCGGCTGTCGAACCCTTCCGAGGGGCCAGCCTTCGAACCTCTGATCAGTAGTGGGGGCTTGGAGCCCGTTTCCTTCGCGGAGAAGGATCCCATGTATCCCCTTTCCCGGTCCCTGTTGTAAGAGAGAGAAAGAGAAAAAGGGGGAGGATATAAAATTGAACGTCGTGGCGCACCTTTTTGACGCGACCAATGCGGCGGAAACGAAGCGTCGTCTGTTTCGCCTGCCAAAGGTGCCGCCTGCCCTGCCATAAAGTTAATGCGACGGGACGAGTGGTTCGCGGGGCAGCCGTTACGCTTGCGCGAGCCGTTCGAGGAACGGGCGTCTTGCTTTGAGTTTCGAACCTCGCGGCGGGTTCGGGCGAAGCGTTGAACGGGTCTCGCCTGGTCCTTTATATACTTGGGAGAGGGATCGGTGACGGTTCTTTACTCTGCCGCTCGCATCCCACTTAGGTTTTCGCAACCCGAGGGAATAGCCAGAGAAAAGAAACCGCGCACCTTGCCCTCTCCGCTGCCACCTCCTTTGCTTGACGATGGCCGACCGGGTGACCGTTGTTTCGCCGCGCGACCCGTGGCCTTTCTCCACCGTCACGGCAGGTGACTTGGAGGCCCTTGTCGCTGATGGTCTGCTTCACCCTCTCTCTGGTGACTCGCAGCCGGAGTGGATGGCCCCTCCGAGCGGGGCCGCCCTGTCCCCGCCGCCGGGGTACGTGCTGAGCTTCGTCTCCTTCCACGAGCGGGGGTTTGGAGTGCCAGCAAGCCGTTTTATGCGTGCGATTCTGCACACCTACGGGGTGGAGCTACACAATCTCAGCCCCAACTCCATTTCGCAAGCGGCCATCTTCGCGGCGGTTTGCGAAGGATATTTGGGGATCGCCCCCCACTGGGACCTATGGACCCATCTCTTTTCCGCGGAGCTTTTTGCCTTGCCGACGGGGGAAAGGAAGGTCCGCATGGCGGTGCGGGCCGATGGCTGCATCCTCCAGTTGAGGCAGGCGCGGGCG
This sequence comes from Zea luxurians, assembly GCA_029449295.1. Classification (NCBI taxonomy): domain Eukaryota; kingdom Viridiplantae; phylum Streptophyta; class Magnoliopsida; order Poales; family Poaceae; genus Zea; species Zea luxurians. Next base: position 408,891 of record JAOPSE010000581.1, read on the forward strand.
CTGCAGTACATCCCGGTCGTCCTCGCGTCTTCGAACAAAGGGTGGCAGCGCTGGTGGTTTTATCTCCGAAACGACGACGGGAGGCTCCCGTCATTCTCTCAACGAGTGGTGACCGCCGCAGCCGATAACTGGCGCTACGGGGCCCCGCGTGAGAGGCAGAAGAATCTCCAGCCCCTTTTGAAGGCCCTGGAGGAGCTGCGAGAAGAAGGGCTCACCGCCGCGGGGGTGGTTGCCGCCATTCATCGCCGGAGGATGCTCCCCTTGACGGAGCGGCGGCTGCCGCTTTGGGAGATGACACCGGGAGTTGACCTGGAGGGTTCGCAGATGTCCCTGTTCCCCATTTCCGCCGATGATCTCCACAGGCGGGTGGCCAGTGCGTTAGGGAAACCTGACGCCGGCGCCCTCACCCAGCTTCCGATGCGTCCCGATCGCGGGTGCATGTCCCTGGTGAGTGTCTGCTCCTCCTTCTTTCTTGTGTCAGATTGCCCCTGGTCCCCTCAGCCGAGACCTTTCGTTTGCCTCCAGGTGCTGGGGTTTCACAAGCCTTCCCTGCCACCGGTCCCGGAGGACGCGGTGGACCGAGCCGCGCGGTGGGTTGTTGCGGAGAGGAAGAAAGAGAAGAAGGACGCGGAGAAGGCTCGGGCCCGCGAGCGAATGCGGGCTCGGGACGCCTTAGAGAAGCGTCGTCAACGGCAGGAGAGGGACGGGCTCCCGAGGGAGCCATCGCCAGAGACGCCTGATGATGACGACGACGATGATGATGAAGACGACGACATGGCCGCCCGCCTTGGCCTCAGCCTAGATCTGAGGCTGGGCCAGGGGTCGTCGAGCCAGCCCCCGAGTGGGCTGGCGCCGTCGATGTCCGGGGCCGGGACATCGGGGTCCCGGTCCGAAGAACGGGGGCAGGCCGAGGGGGCGCTTGACCCCATGGCTGAGGTGGTTGAGGTGACCCGGGGGGCCAGGCCGAGCCGCCTGTCCCTGAAGAGCCGTTGCCCGTGTCGGCAGCGCTGGAGGCTGACCCTCAGGTCGCCGTGTCTGCGCCTGGGCGGACCGTCACTTCGGCACCCTAGGCGCCCGAGGCAGGAAGGGTGCCGAAGCCGGCAGCAGGGCAAACCTCGGCGGTGCCTGCGGGGACCGAGGCCCGAGGGGCCTCCCCACAGGCACGATTGGTTGTGGCCCGGAGTGGGTAAGTGAAAGTCGCCTAGAGGGGGGTGAATAGGGCGAAACTGAAATTTACAAAGTTAATCACAAACTACAAGCCGGGTTAGCGTTAGAAGTATAAATGAGTCCGCGAGAGAGGGCGCAAAACAAAACGCAAGCGAATGAAGAGTGAGACACGAGGATTTGTTTTACCGAGGTTCGGTTCTTGCAAATCTACTCCCCGTTGAGGAGGCCACAAAGGCCGGGTCTCTTTCAACCCTTCCCTCCCTCAAACGATCCACGGATCGAGTGAGCTTCTTCTTCTCAATCACTTGGGACACAAAGTCCCCGCAAGGACCACGACACAATTGGTGTCTCTTGCTTCGATTACAAGTGAATGAATGTTGATCACAAGAACAAATGAGAAAGAAAAGAAGTGATCCAAGCGCAAGAGCTCAAATGAACACGACAAATCACTCTCTCTCTCTAATCACTAAAGCTTTGTGTGGATTTGGGAGAGGATTTGATCTCTTTGGTGTGCTTTGAATTGAATGCTAGCTCTTGTAAGGTGGTTGGAAACTTGAATGCTTGGATGCCATTGAATGTGGGGTGGTTGGGGTATTTATAGCCCCAACCACCACAAAGTGGCCGTTGGAGGGCTGCTGTCGCATGGCGCAATGGACAGTCCGGTGCGCCACCGGACACTGTCCGGTGCGCCAGCCCATGTCAGCAGACCGTTGGGGTTCGACCGTTGAGCTCTGTTTTGTGGGCCCGCCTGGCTGTCCGGTGGTGCACCGGACAGGCACTGTAGGCTGTCCAGTGCGCCACCCGCGCGTGCTCTGCTCCTCTGCGCGCGCTGGCGCGCATTTAATGCGTTGCAGGTAGCCGTTGGCGCGCGAAGTAGCCGTTGCCCGCTGTCACACCGGACAGTCCGGTGTGCACCGGACATGTTCGGTGAATTATAGCGGAGGAATTCCCGACGCTGGCGAGTTCCAGGGCCGCTCTCCTCTGGTGCACCGGACACTGTCCGTGTACACCGGACATGTCCAGTGAATTATAACGGAGCGCCCCTAGATTTTCCCGAAGGTGAAGAGTTCAGCCTGGAGTGCCCTGATGCACCGGACACTGTCCGGTGGCACACCGGACAGTCCGGTGCACCATACCAGGGCAGCCTTCGGTTATCCCTTGCTCCATTTGTTGAACCCTTTACTTGGTCTTTTTATTGGCTAAGTGTGAACCTTTTGCACCTGTAGAACTTATACACTAGAGCAAACTAGTTAGTCCAATTATTTGTGTTGGGCAATTCAACCACCAAAATCAACTTGGAAAATAGGTGTAAGCCTAATTCCCTTTCAATCTCCCCCTTTTTGGTGATTGATGCCAACACAAACCAAGGCAAATATAAAATTACATAATTGAACTAGTTTGCATAATGTAAGTGCAAAGGTTACTTGGAATTGAGCCAATATAAATACTTAGGATGCTCATGGATTGTTTCTTTCTTATTTAACATTTTGGACCATGCTTGCACCACATGTTTTGTTTTTGCAAATTCTTTTGTAAATTCTTTTCAAAGTTCTTTTACAAATAGTCAAAGGTAAAGGAATAAGATTTTGCAAAGCATTTTTCAAGATTTGAGATTTTCTCCCCCTGTTTCAAATGCTTTTCCTTTGACTAAAACAAAACTCCCCCTCAATAAATTCTCCTCTTAATGTTCAAGAGGGTTTTAAGATATAAATTTTGAAAGTGCTACTTTCTCCCTCTTTTGAACACAATAAGATATCAAATTGAAAAACATGATACATTGAAATTTACCAATCGAAAATCATTTTTAAAAAATTAGGGTGGTGGTGCGGTCCTTTTGCTTTGGGCTATGTTTTCTCCCCCTTTGGCATGAATCGCCAAAAACGGATACTTAGAGTGAAATATAAGCCCTTTTCTGACTACTTTCTCCCCTTTGGCAAATAAAATATGAGTGAAGATTATACCAAAGCCGGAGTCCTTTTGCTTCATGCTCTCTCCCAAGGATGAAGCGTGACTTGGAGTGACGGCGAGGGATGAGTTACGGAGTGGAAGCCTTTGTCTTCGCCGAAGACTCCAATTCCCTTTCAATACCCTATGACTTGGTTTTGAAATTCACTTGAAAACACATTAGTCATAGCATATATAAAAGAGATATGATCAAAGGTATATTCATGAGCTATGTGTGCAAGTTAACAAAAGAAGTTCCTAGAATCAAGAATATTTAACTCATGCCTAAGTTTGGTAAAAGTTTGTTCATCAAGAGGCTTGGTAAAGATATCGGCTAATTGATCTTTAGTATTAATATAAGCAATCTCGATATCCCCCTTTTGTTGGTGATCCCTAAGAAAATGATACCGAATGGCTATGTGTTTAGTGCGGCTATGCTCAACGGGATTATCCGCCATGCGGATTGCACTCTCATTATCACATAGAAGGGGAACTTTGGTTAATTTGTAACCATAGTCCCGCAGGGTTTGCCTCATCCAAAGCAATTGCGCGCAACAATGGCCTGCGGCAATATACTCGGCTTCGGCGGTGGAAAGAGCGACCGAATTTTGCTTCTTTGAAGCCCAAGACACCAAGGATCTTCCCAAGAACTGGCAAGTCCCAGATGTGCTCTTTCTATTGATTTTACACCCTGCCCAATCGGCATCCGAATAACCAATTAAATCAAATGTGGATCCCCGAGGGTACCAAAGCCCAAACTTAGGAGTATAAGCCAAATATCTCAAGATTCGTTTTACGGCCGTAAGGTGTGATTCCTTAGGGTCGGATTGGAATCTTGCACACATGCATACGGAAAGCATAATGTCCGGTCGAGATGCACATAAATAAAGCAATGAACCTATCATCGACCGGTATACCTTTTGATCGACGGATTTACCTCCCGTGTCGAGGTTGAGATGCCCATTGGTTCCCATGGGTGTCTTGATGGGCTTGGCATCCTTCATCCCAAACTTGTTTAGAATGTCTTGAGTGTACTTCGTTTGGCAAATGAAGGTGCCCTCTTGGAGTTGCTTGACTTCGAATCCTAGAAAATACTTCAACTCCCCCATCATCGACATCTCGAATTTCTGTGTCATGATCCTACTAAATTCCTCACATGTAGATTCGTTAGTAGACCCAAATATGATATCATCAACATATATTTGGCATACGAACAAATCATTTGCAAGAGTCTTAGTAAATAAAGTAGGATCGGCCTTTCCGACTTTGAAGCCATTAGCAATAAGGAAATCTCTAAGGCATTCATACCATGCTCTTGGGGCTTGCTTGAGCCCATAAAGCGCCTTAGAGAGCCTATAGACATGGTTAGGATACTCACTGTCTTCAAAGCCGAGAGGTTGCTCAACATAGACCTCTTCCTTGATAGGTCCGTTGAGGAAGGCACTCTTCACGTCCATTTGAAAGAGCTTGAAGCCATGGTAAGTAGCATAGGCTAATAATATACGAATTGACTCAAGCCTAGCTACGGGTGCATAGGTTTCACCAAAATCCAAACCTTCGACTTGTGAATACCCCTTGGCCACGAGTCGAGCTTTGTTCCTTGTCACCACACCATGCTCGTCTTGCTTGTTGCGGAAGACCCACTTGGTTCCTACAACATTTTGATTAGGACGTGGAACTAAGTGCTAGGGGTGTAATCGGATCGAATACGGACGGATATCAATGAAATCATATTTGTTTTCATATTTTTATTCGGATTCGAATGCGAATACGGATAGCTTCGGATACGAATACAAATACGGATGTCCTCGAATACAAATACGGATAGTCGTGGGTCGAATACGGAACTAATCGGACACGGGTAGCATCGGTAACGAATATTTTTATCGGATATCGTGTAAGACACAATTCCAAACATATCATAGTTATAATCATTTAGCCCCTCCTTTAGTCCAAACATTTTTTGAAGATTATATATGGACATATGCTACGCGCCTACGCCTCCATAAAATTCCATGAATTTCTACAAGAATATAACATCAAGCACCCACATGAAAATGATAAAAGTGAAGTATTGTTTATGTTGAGACTTAGATGTTTATGGTGGTTTCATATGTAAATCACACAAATAAGTGGAAATTAAATGAAATAATCATTGACATCTTGTGGATTTTATGGTTCAAACATTTTTGAGGATGCTATATGGACATATGTTGCGCCTACACCAAATTTCATGAATTTCTGAGACTATTTATGTATTATTAATTTCTTTCTGCAGAAAATCAACAAAATGCATTTAAATCCATAAAATTCTCTAGTATCGACCGAAAATTGCAAATAAGTTACCAAGACTAATAAATATTTCATAAGAAGATAACCTCAAGTCCCTACATGAAAATGATAAAGTGAAATAAAGATTATGTTGAAACTAGGATACTTAAGCTCATGTCACGTGTAACTCACACAACAAGTGAAGTGAAATGAAAATAATCACTGACATCTTATGAACTTTATGGCCCAAACATTTTTTTAGAATTTTATGTGGATATATGTTACACCTCTGTCAAATTTCATGATTTTTTAGATTGTTTGTGAATTATTATTTTCTTTATGTAGAAAATCATCAAAATGCAATTAAATCCATAAAATATTCTGATGTCAACCGAAAATGGCAAATAAGTTACCAAAACTAATAAACATCATATAAGAAAATAACCTCAACTTCACATGTGAAAATGATAAAGTGAATTATTGATTATGTTAAAATTTGGATATTTAAGGTGATTTCACATGTAACTCACGCAACAAGTGAAAGTGAATTGAAAGAAATGATGACAATCTTTAGATTTTATGGCCCAAACATTTTTGAGGATGCTATATGGGCATATATTGTCCCTCCGTCAAATTTCATGATTTTCTGAGACTATTTGTGTATTATTATTATTTTGTCTACATAAAATTATCAAAATGCAATTAAATTCATAAAATATTCCACTTTCGACCAAAAATTGTAAATAGGTTATCAGGACCAATAAACATTATATAAGAACATAACCTCAAGTCCCCATATGAAAATGATAAAGTGAAGTATTGATTATGTTAAAACTTAGATATATAGGGCGATTCAACATGTAACTATCCGAATATCCGAAATCTGGTAAGATATCTGGGAAGATGTCCGGATATCCGAAATCAAAAATCCGGATAGGTATCCGAGAAGATATCCGGATATCCGAAATCCGACGGATATCAGTCATCTCATATCCGTATCCGATATCCGAACTGTACTATCTGAATTCGAATCCGAAATCCGAAAATCCAGCGGATATCCGAAAAAAACTATCTAGGCAGATAATTAGCCTCTTCGGACGGTCGGATGCTCGGATAATATCCGTACCGTTTACACCCCTACTAAGTGCCATACCTCGTTCCTTGTGAAGTTGTTGAGCTCCTCCTGCATCGCCACCACCCAATCCGAATCTTGAAGTGCTTCCTCTACCCTGGTTGGCTCAATAGAGGAAACAAAAGAGTAATGTTCACAAAAATGTGCAACCCGAGATCTAGTAGTTACCCCCTTATGAATGTCGCCAAGGATGGTGTCGACGGGGTGATCTCGTTGGATTGCTTGGTGGACTCTTGGGTGTGGCAATCTTGGTTGTTCATCCTCCTTGTCTTGATCATTTGCATCTCCCCCTTGATCGTTGCCGTCATCTTGAGGTGGCTCATCATTTTGATTTTCTCCTTCATCAACTTGAGCCTCGTCCTCATTTTGAGTTGGTGGAGATGCTTGCGTGGAGGAGGATGGTTGATCTTGTGCATTTGGAGGCTCTTCGGATTCCTTAGGACACACATCCCCAATGGACATGTTCCTTAGCGCGATGCATGGAGCCTCTTCATTACCTATCTCATCAAGATCAACTTGCTCTACTTGAGAGCCATTAGTCTCATCAAACACAACGTCACAAGAAACCTCAACAAGTCCTGAGGACTTGTTAAAGACTCTATATGCCCTTGTGTTTGAGTCATATCCTAGTAAAAAGCCTTCTACAGTCTTAGGAGCAAATTTAGATTTCCTACCTCTTTTAACAAGAATAAAGCATTTGCTACCAAAGACTCTAAAATATGAAATATTGGGCTTTTTACCGGTTAGGAGTTCATATGATGTCTTCTTGAGGATTCGGTGTAGATATAACCGGTTGATGGCGTAGCAAACGGTGTTAACCGCCTCGGCCCAAAACCGATCTGGTGTCTTGTACTCATCAAGCATGGTTCTTGCCATGTCCAATAGAGTTCGGTTCTTCCTCTCCACTACACCATTTTGTTGCGGGGTGTATGGAGAAGAGAACTCATGCTTGATGCCCTCCTCAAGGAAGCCTTCAATTTGAGAGTTCTTGAACTCCGTCCCGTTGTCGCTTCTAATTTTCTTGATCCTCAAGCCGAACTCATTTTGAGCCCGTCTCAAGCATCCCTTTAAGGTCTCTTGGGTTTGTGATTTTTCCTGCAAAAAGAACACCCAAGTGAAGCGAGAATAATCATCCACAATAACTAGACAGTACTTACTCCCGCCGATGCTTATGTAAGCGATCGGGCCGAATAAATCTATGTGTAGGAGCTCCAGTGGCCTGTCAGTCGTCATGATGTTCTTATGTGGATGTTGAGCACCAACTTGCTTCCCAGCTTGGCATGCGCTACAAATCCTGTCTTTCTCAAAATGAACATTTGTTAATCCTAAAATGTGTTCTCCCTTTAGAAGCTTATGAAGATTCTTCATTCCAACATGGGCTAGTCGGCGGTGCCAGAGCCAACCCATGTTAGTCTTAGCAATCAAGCAAGTGTCGAGTTCAGCTCTATCAAAATCTACCAAGTATAGCTGACCCTCCAACACTCCCTTAAAAGCTATTGAATCATCACTTCTTCTAAAGACAGTGACACCTACATCAGTAAATAGACAGTTGTAGCCCATTTGGCATAATTGGGATACGGAAAGCAAATTGTAATCTAAGGAATCAACAAGAAAAACATTGGAAATAGAATGGTCAGGAGATATAGCAATTTTTCCCAAACCTTTGACCAAACCTTGGTTTCCATCCCCGAATGTGATAGCTTGTTGGGGATCTTGGTTTTTCTCATATGAGGAGAACATTTTCTTCTCCCCTGTCATGTGGTTTGTGCACCCGCTATCAATGATCCAACTTGTGCCCCCGGATGCATAAACCTACAAAACAAGTTTAGTTCTTTGTTTTAGGTACCCAAACGGTTTTGGGTCCTTTGGCATTAGAAACAAGAACTTTGGGTACCCAAACACAAGTCTTGGAGCCCTTGTGTTTGCCCCCAACAAACTTGGCAACTACCTTGCCGGATTTGTTTGTAAGCACATATGATGCATCAAAAGTTTTAAATGAAATAGCATGATTATTTGATGCACTAGGAGTTTTCCTTTTAGGCAACTTAGCACGGGTTGGTTGCCTAGAACTAGATGTCTCACCCTTATACATGAAAGCATGGTTAGGGCCAGAGTGAGACTTCCTAGAATGAATTCTCTTAATTTTGTGCTCGGGATAACCGGCAGGGTACAAAATGTAACCCTCGTTATCCTGAGCCATGGGAGCCTTGCCCTTAACAAAGTTAGATAGTTTCTTAGGAGGGGCATTAATCTTGACATTGTCTCCCTTTTGGAAGCCAATGCCATCCTTAATGCCAGGGCGTCTCCCATTATAGAGCATGCTTCTAGCAAATTTAAATTTTTCATTTTCTAAGTCATGCTCACTAATCTTAGCATTAAGTTGAGCTATGTGATCATTTTGTTTCTTAATTAAAGCTAGGTGATCATGGATAGCATCAACATTAATATCTCTACATCTAGTACAAATGGAAGTATGCTCAATAGTAGATGTAGATGGTTTGCAAGAATTAAGTTCAACAATCTTAGCACGCAAAATATCATTCTTATCTCTAAGATCGGAAATTTTAACATTGCAAACATCTAACCCTTTAGCCTTAGCAAGCAATTTTTCATTTTCATCTCTAAGGCTAGCAAGAGAAATGTTCAATTCTTCAATCTTAGCAAGCAACTCATCATTATCATTTTTAAGATTGGGAATTGAAACATTACAAACATGTGAATCAACCTTAGCATTTAAACTAGCATTTTCATTTCTAAGGTTGTTAATAATCTCATGGCAAGTGCTTAGCTCACTAGATAGTTTTTCACATTTTTCAACCTCTAGAGCATAAGCATTTTTAACCTTAACATGCTTTTTATTTTCCTTGATTAGGAAGTCCTCTTAGGAGTCCAAGAGATCATCCTTTTCATGGATGGCACTGATCAATTCATTTAGTTTTTCTTTTTGTTGCATGTTTAGGTTAGCAAAAAGAGTGCGCAAGTTCTCCTCCTCATTTTTAGCATCATCCTTATCACTAGAGGTTTCATATTTGGTGGAGGACCTTGATTTTACCTTCTTTTTGCCGTCCTTGGCCATGAGACATTTGTGATCGACGTTGGGGAAGAGAAGGCCTTTGGTGACGGCGATGTTGGCGGCGTCCTCGTTGGAGGAGGAGTCAGAGGAGCTCTCGTCCGAGTCCCATTCACGGCATACATGAGCGTCGCCACCCTTCTTCTTGTAGTATTTCTTCTTCTCCTTTCTTCTTCCCTTCTTGTCGTTGTCCCTGTCACTATCACTTGATAATGGACATTTAGCAATAAAGTGACCGGGCTTACCACACTTGTAGCAAACTTTTCTTGGAGCGGGGCTTGTAGTCTTTTCCCCTCCTTTGTTTGAGGATTTGGCGAAAACTCTTGATGATGAGCGCCATCTCCTCATTGTTGAGCTTGGAGGCGTCGATGGGTTGTCTACTTGATGTAGACTCCTCTTTCTTTTCCTCCGCCGCCTTAAGTGCCACGGGTTGAGCTTTGGAAGTGGAGGGCTCATCAAGCTCGATGATCTTCCTTGAGCCCTTGATCATACATTCAAAGCTCACAAAATTCTCGATTACTTCCTCGGTAGTCATTAGTGTGTATCTTGGATTGCCACGTATTAATTGTACTTGTGAAAGGGAATTAGGCTTAGACCTAGTTCCTAATAATTTTGGTGGTTGAATTGCCCAACACAAACATTGGACTAACTAGTTTACTCTAGTGCATAAGTTATACAGGTGCAAAAGGTTCACAATCAGCCAATAATAAGACCAAATGTTGGATTCAACAAAGGAGCAGCAAGGCAACCGAGGGCTCCTCTGGCCGGAGGCACCGGACTGTCCGGTGTGCACCGGACTGTCCGGTGTGGCCAGAGGACTTCGACTCCAACTCTTCACCCTCGGGTATTCTCCAAGGCCGGCGCGCTATAATTCACCGGACTGTCCGGTGTGCACCGGACATGTCCGGTGCCCCAAGGGAACGCGGCCCTTCGGAACTTCGCCTGCCTCGGGTTTGCTCGGGAGCCGCTCCGCTAAAATTCACCGGACTGTCCGGTGTACACCGGACTGTCCGGTGTGCCAGCGGAGCAACGGCTCCCTGCGGCGCCAACGGCTCTCTGCGGTGCATTAAATGCGCGCGCAGCGCGCGCAGATGTCAGGCACGCCCATGCCGGTGCACCGGACATCAAACAGTGCTTGTCCGGTGTGCACCGGACACCCAGGGGGGCCCACAAGTCAGAAGCTCCAACGGTCAGAATCCAACGGCAACCGTGACGTGGCAGGGGCACCGGACTGTCCGGTGTGCACCGGACTGTCCGGTGCGCCATCGAACAGAGGACTCCAGCCAACGGTCACTTGTGGTGGTTGGGGCTATAAATACCCCAACCACCCCACATTCATTGCCATCCAAGTTTTCCACTTCTCAACCACTACAAGAGCTCTAGCATTCAATTCTAGACACACCAAATAGATCAAGTCCTCTCCAAATTCCACACAATTCCATAGTGACTAGAGAGAGTGATTTGCTTGTGTTCTTTCGAGTTCTTGCGCTTGGATCGCATTCTTTTCTTTCTCACTTGTTCTTGAGATCATCACTCAATTGTAACCAAGGCAAGAGGCACCAATTGTGTGGTGGCCCTTGCGGGGAAGTTTTGTTCCCGGTTGATTGAGAAGAAGAGAAAGCTCACTCGATCCGTGGGATCGTTTGAGAGAGGGAAGGGTTTTGAAAGAGACCCGGCCTTTGTGGCCTCCTCAACGGGGAGTAGGTTTGCGAGAACCGAACCTCGGTAAAACAAATCCTCGTGTCACACTCTTATTTGCTTGCGATTTGTTTTGCGCCCTCTCTCGCGGACTCATTTCTTTATTACTAACGCTAACCCGGCTTGTAGTTGTGATTATTTTTGTAAATTTCAGTTTCGCCCTATTCACCCCCCCTCTAGGCGACTATCAATTGGTATCAGAGCCCGGTACTTCATTAGAGCCTAACCGCTCGAAGTGATGTCGGGAGAACCCGCCAAGAAGGAGATGGAGACCGGCGACAAGCCCACTACAAGCCAAGGGAGCACTTCATCGGAAGAGTCCCGCACCAAGAGAAGGGAAAAGAAGAAGATCTCCTCCAAGCGGAAGGAGAAAAGGTCTTCCTCTTCTCACCACAAGGAGAAGAAGGAAAAGTCTTCTTCTCACAAGCCGCATCGGAGTGGGGACAAGCACAAAAGGATGAGGAAGGTGATCTTCTACGAGACCGACACCTCATCGACATCTACCTCCGGCTCCGACGCGGCGTCCGTCACTTCTAAACGCCAAAGAGCGTAAGAAGTATAGTAAGATCCCACTACGCTACCTCGCATTCCTAAACATACACCTTTACTTTCCGTCCCATTAGGCAAACCACCAACTTTTAATGGTGAAGAATTATGCTATGTGAGTAATTTGATGCGATTTCATCTAACCTCTCTCCACAAAAGATTATGGGATGTTGTTGAGTATGGTGTACAGGTACCATCCGTAGGGGATGAAGACTACGACACGGACGAAGTGGCCCAAATCGAGCACTTCAACTCCCAAGCCACAACAATCCTCCTTGCCTCCCTAAGCAAGGAGGAATACAACAAAGTACAAGGGTTGAAGAACGCCAAGGAGATTTGGGACCTACTCAAGACGGCGCACGAGGGTTGATGAACTCACAAAAATCACCAAGCGGGAAACGATCGAGGGGGAGCTCGGTCGCTTCCGTCTCCGCCAAGGGGAGAGCCACAAGACATGTACAACCGGCTCAAGACCTTGGTGAACCAAGTGCGCAACCTCGGGAGCGCAAAATGGGATGACCACGAAGTGGTTAAGGTTATTCTAAGAGCCCTTATTTTCCTTAACCCCACACAAGTTCAATTAATTCGTGGCAATCCTAGATATACTCAAATGACCCCCGAGGAAGTTATCGGGAATTTTGTTAGTTTTGAATGCATGATTAAGGGCTCCAAAAAGATCAACGAGCTTGATGAGCCTTCCACATCCGAGGCGCAACCCGTGGCCTTCAAGGCAACGGAGGAGAAGAAGGAGTCTACACCAAGTAGACAACCAATTGACGCCTCCAAGCTCGACAACGAGGAGATGGCCCTAATCATCAAAAGCTTCCGGCAAATCCTCAAGCAACGGAAGGGGAAGGATTACAAATCCCGTTCCAAGAAGGTTTGCTACAAATGTGGTAAGCCCGGTCACTTTATTGCTAAATGTCCATTATCAAGTGATAGTGACAGGGACAACGACAAGAAGGGCAAGAGGAAGGAGAAGAAGAAAGTACTACAAGAAGAAGGGCGGCGATGCCCATGTTTGTCGGGAATGGGACTCCGACGAAAGCTCAAGCGACTCCTCCGACGACGAGGACGCCGCCAACATCGCCGTCACCAAGGGCCTCCTCTTCCCCAACGTCGGCCACAAGTGCCTCATGGCCAAGGACGGCAAAAAGAAGGTAAAATCAAAGTCCTCCACTAAATATGAAACATCTAGTGATGAGGATGATGATAAAAATGAAGAGGATAATTTGCGTATTCTTTTTGCCAACCTTAACATGGAACAAAAAGAAAAATTAAATGAATTGATTAGTGCCATCCATGAAAAGGATGATCTCTTGGACTCCCAAGAGGACTTCCTAATCAAGGAAAACAAAAACATGTTAAGGTTAAAAATGCTTATGCTCTAGAAAGAGAAAAATGTGAAAAATTGTCTAGTGAGCTAAGTATTTGCCATGAGACTTTAGACAACCTTAGAAATGAAAATGCCAATTTAATTGCTAAGGTTGATTCTCATGTTTGCATTGATCCTAGAAATGATAATGTTGATTTGCTTGCTAGGATTGAAAAATTGAATGCTTCCATTACTAGCCTTAGAAATGAAAATGAGAAATTAATTGCTAAGGCTAAGGATTTTGATGTTTGCAATGCTACTATTTCCGACCTTAGAACTAAAAATGATATGTTGCATGCTAAGGTTGTTGAACTTAAAACTTGCAAACCCTCTACATCGAATGTTGAGCATGTTTCCATTTGCACTAGATAGAGATATTAATGTTGATGCTATCCATGATCACCTAGCTTTAATTAAGAAACAAAATGATCACATAGCACAACTTAATGCTAAGATTAGAGAGCATGACTTAGAAAATGAAAAATTTAAACTTGCTAGAAGCATGCTCTATAATGGGAGACGCCCGGGCATTAAGGACGGCATTGGCTTCCAAAGGGGAGACAATGTCAAAATTAATGCCCCTCCTAAGAACTTGTCTAACTTTGTTAAGGGCAAGGCTCCCATGCCTCAGGATAACGAGGGTTACATTTTGTACCCTGCCGGGTATCCTGAGAGTAAAATTAAGAAAATTCATTCTAGGAAGTCTCACTCTGGCCCTAATTATGCTTTTATGTATAAGGGTGAGACATCTAGATCTAGGCAACCAACCCATGCCAAGTTGCCTAGAAAGAAAACTACTAATGCATCAAATGATCATGCCATTTCATTTAAAACTTTTGATGCATCTTATGTTTTGACTAGCAAATCTGGCAAGGTAGTTGCCAAAATTGTTGGGGGCAAACGCAAGGGCTCCAAGACTTGTGTTTGGGTACCCAAAGTTCTTGTATCTAATGCCAAAGGACCCAAAACCGTTTGGGTACCTAAAACAAAGAACTAAACTTGTTTTGTAGGTTTATGCATCCGGGGGCACAAGTTGGATACTCGACAGCGGGTGCACAAACCACATGACCGGGGAGAAAAGGATGTTCTCCTCATATGAGAAAAACAAAGATCCCCAACGAGCTATCACATTCGGGGATGGAAATCAAGGTTTGGTCAAAGGTTTGGGTAAAATTGCTATATCCCCTGACCATTCCATTTCAAATGTTTTTCTTGTAGATTCCTTAGATTACAATTTGCTTTCCGTATCCCAATTATGTCAAATGGGCTACAACTGTCTTTTTACTGATACTGGTGTAACTGTCTTTAGAAGAAGTGATGATTCAATAGCTTTTAAGGGAGTGTTAGAGGGTCAGCTATACTTAGTAGATTTTAATAGAGCTGAACTCGACACTTGCTTGATTGCTAAGACTAACTTGGGTTGGCTCTGGCACCGCCGACTAGCCCATGTTGGAATGAAGAATCTTCACAAGCTTCTAAAGGGAGAACACATTTTGGGACTAACCGATGTTCATTTTGAGAAAGACAGGATTTGTAGTGCATGCCAAGCCGGGAAGCAAGTTGGTGTTCATCATCCACACAAAAATATCATGACTACCGACAGGCCACTGGAGCTCCTACATATGGATCTATTCGGCCCGATCGCTTACATAAGCATCGGCGGTAGTAAGTATTGTCTTGTAATTGTGGATGATTATTCTCGCTTCACTTGGGTATTCTTTTTGCAGGAAAAATCACAAACCCAAGAGACCTTAAAGGGATTCTTGAGACGAGCTCAAAATGAGTTCGGCTTAAGGATCAAGAAAATTAGAAGCGACAATGGAACGGAGTTCAAAAACGCTCAAATTGAAGTTTTTCTTGAGGAGGAGGGCATCAAGCATGAGTTCTCTTCTCCCTACACTCCACAACAAAATGGTGTAGTGGAGAGAAAGAATCGAACTCTATTGGACATGGCAAGAACCATGCTTGATGAGTACAAGACACCGGATCGGTTTTGGGCCGAGGCGGTCAACACCGCCTGCTACGCCATCAACCGGTTATATCTTCATCGAATCCTCAAGAAGACATCCTATGAACTCCTAACCGGTAAAAAGCCCAATATTTCATATTTTAGAGTTTTTGGTAGCAAATGTTTTATACTTGTTAAAAGAGGTAGAAAATCTAAATTTGCTCCTAAAACTGTAGAAGGCTTTTTACTAGGATATGACTCAAACACAAGGGCATATAGAGTCTTTAACAAGTCCTCAGGACTTGTTGAAGTTTCTTGTGACGTTGTGTTTGATGAGACTAACGGCTCTCAAGTAGAGCAAGTTGATCTTGATGATATAGGTGAAGAACAGGCTCCATGCATAGCGCTAAGGAACATGTCCATTGGGGATGTGTGTCCTAAGGAATCCGAAGAGCCTCCAAATGCACAAGATCAACCATCCTCCTCCATGCAAGCATCTCCACCAACTCAAGTTGAGGATGAGGCTCAAGATGTTGAACAAGAAAATCAAGAAGATGAGCCACCTCAAAATGACGGCAACGATCAAGGGGGAGATTCAAATGATGAAAACAAGGAGGATGAACAACCAAGGCCGCCACACCCAAGAGTCCACCAAGCAATTCAACGAGATCACCCCGTCGACACCATCCTCGGCGACATTCATAAGGGGGTAACTACTCGATCTCGTGTTGCTCATTTTTGTGAACATTACTCGTTTGTTTCCTCTATTGAGCCAACCAGGGTAGAGGAGGCACTTCAAGATTCGGATTGGGTGATGGCGATGCAAGAGGAGCTCAACAATTTCACGAGGAACGAGGTATGGCACTTAGTTCCACGTCCTAACCAAAATGTTGTAGGAACCAAGTGGGTCTTCCGCAACAAGCAAGACGAGCATGGTGTGGTGACTAGGAACAAAGCTCGACTCGTGGCCAAGGGTATTCACAAGTCGAAGGTTTGGATTTTGGTGAAACCTATGCACCCGTAGCTAGGCTTGAGTCAATTCGTATATTATTAGCCTATGCTACTTACCATGGCTTCAAGCTCTACCAAATGGACGTGAAGAGTGCATTCCTCAATGGACCAATCAAGGAGGAGGTCTATGTTGAGCAACCTCCCGGCTTTGAAGACAGTGAGTATCCTAACCATGTTTATAGACTCTCTAAGGCGCTTTATGGGCTCAAGCAAGCCCCAAGAGCATGGTATGAATGCCTTAGAGATTTCCTTATTGCTAATGGCTTCAAAGTCGGCAAGGCCGATCCTACTTTATTCACTAAGACTCTTGATAATGATTTGTTTGTATGCCAAATTTATGTTGATGATATCATATTTGGGTCTACTAACAAATCTACATGTGAAGAATTTAGTAGGATCATGACACAGAAATTCGAGATGTCGATGATGGGGGAGTTGAAGTATTTTCTAGGATTCCAAGTCAAGCAACTCCATGAGGGCACCTTCATTAGCCAAACGAAGTATACTCAAGATATCCTAAGCAAGTTTGGAATGAAGGATGCCAAGCCCATCAAGACACCCATGGGGACTAATGGACATCTCGACCTCGACACGGGAGGTAAGTCCGTGGATCAAAAGGTATACCGGTCGATGATTGGATCATTGCTTTATTTATGTGCATCTCGACCGGACATTATGCTTTCCGTATGCATGTGTGCAAGATTCCAAGCCGACCCTAAGGAATCACACCTTACGGCCGTAAAACGAATCTTGAGATACTTGGCTTTTACTCCTAAGTTTGGGCTTTGGTACCCTCGGGGATCCACATTTGATTTAATTGGTTATTCGGATGCCGATTGGGCGGGGTGTAGGATTAATAGAAAGAGCACATCGGGGACTTGCCAGTTCTTGGGAAGATCCTTGGTGTCTTGGGCTTCAAAGAAGCAAAATTCGGTCGCTCTTTCTACCGCCGAAGCCGAGTATATTGCCGCAGGCCATTGTTGCGCGCAATTGCTTTGGATGAGGCAAACCCTGCGGGACTACGGTTACAAATTAACCAAAGTCCCTTTGCTATGTGACAATGAGAGTGCAATCAAAATGGCCGACAATCCCGTCGAGCACAGCCGCACTAAGCACATAGCCATTCGGTATCATTTCTTCGGGTCACCAACAAAAGGGGATATCGAGATTTCTTATATTAATACTAAAGATCAATTAGCCGATATCTTTACCAAACCACTTGATGAACAATCTTTTACCCGACTTAGGCATGAGCTTAATATTCTTGATTCTAGGAATTTCTTTTGCTAGTCTTGCACGCATAGCACATGAATATACCTTTGATCATGTCTCTTTTATATATGCTATGACTAATGTGTTTTCAAGTGTATTTCAACCAAGTCATAGGTATATTGAAAGGGAATTGGAGTCTTCGGCGAAGACAAAGGCTTCCACTTCGTTCTACTACTCATCCTTCGCCGTCGCTCCGCATCATCTCTCCAACGTTGGTATAACCTTCACTCATTTATTTCATGACCAAAGGGGGAGAATGTACTTCATTGGGCTCTAATGATTCCGTTTTTGGCGATTCATGCCAAAGGGGGAGAAAATATGAGCCCAAAGCAAAAGGACCGCACCACCACCCGACCGCACCACCACCCCTAATTTTAAATTTGATGATTTTCAATGATAAATTTCAAAATTGGTATCTCTTTGTGTTCTAAAAGGGGGAGCAAGTAGTGTTTTCAAAATTAATGGAAAACCCTCTTGAACACTAAGAGGAGACCTCATTTGAGGGGGAGTTTTGCTTAGTCAAAGGAAAAGCATTGGAAATAGGGGGAGAAAATTCCATATCTTGAAAATGCTTTGCAAAATCTTTTTTCATTTACCTTTGACTATCTTGCAAAAGTACTTTGAAAAGAATTTACAAAAGAATTTGCAAAAACAAAACTCGTGGTGCAAATGTGGTCCAATATGTGAAAAATAAAGAAAACCATCCATGCGCATCATATAAATTTATATTGGCTCAATTTCAAGCAACCTTTGCACTTACATTATGAAAACTAGTTCAATTATGCACTTCTATATTTGCTTTGGTTTGTGTTGGCATCAATCACCAAAAAGGGGGAGATTGAAAGGGAATTAGGCTTAGACCTAGTTCCTAAATAATTTTGGTGGTTGAATTGCCCAACACAAACATTGGACTAACTAGTTTACTCTAGTGCATAAGTTATACAGGTGCAAAAGGTTCACAATCAGCCAATAATAAGACCAAATGTTGGATTCAACAAAGGAGCAGCAAGGCAACCGAGGGCTCCTCTGGCCGGAGGCACCGGACTGTCCGGTGTGCACCGGACTGTCCGGTGTGGCCAGAGGACTTCGACTCCAACTCTTCACCCTCGGGTATTCTCCAAGGCCGGCGCGCTATAATTCACCGGACTGTCCGGTGTGCACCGGACATGTCCGGTGCCCCAAGGGAACGCGGCCTTCGGAACTCGCCTGCCTCGGGTTTGCTCGGGAGCCGCTCCGCTAAAATTCACCGGACTGTCCGGTGTACACCGGACTGTCCGGTGTGCCAGCGGAGCAACGGCTCCCTGCGGCGCCAACGGCTCTCTGCGGTGCATTAAATGCGCGCGCAGCGCGCGCAGATGTCAGGCACGCCCATGCCGGTGCACCGGACATCAAACAGTGCTTGTCCGGTGTGCACCGGACACCCAGGGGGGCCCACAAGTCAGAAGCTCCAACGGTCAGAATCCAACGGCAACCGTGACGTGGCAGGGGCACCGGACTGTCCGGTGTGCACCGGACTGTCCGGTGCGCCATCGAACAGAGGACTCCAGCCAACGGTCACTTGTGGTGGTTGGGGCTATAAATACCCCAACCACCCCACATTCATTGCCATCCAAGTTTTCCACTTCTCAACCACTACAAGAGCTCTAGCATTCAATTCTAGACACACCAAATAGATCAAGTCCTCTCCAAATTCCACACAATTCCATAGTGACTAGAGAGAGTGATTTGCTTGTGTTCTTTCGAGTTCTTGCGCTTGGATCGCATTCTTTTCTTTCTCACTTGTTCTTGAGATCATCACTCAATTGTAACCAAGGCAAGAGGCACCAATTGTGTGGTGGCCCTTGCGGGGAAGTTTTGTTCCCGGTTGATTGAGAAGAAGAAAAGCTCACTCGATCCGTGGGATCGTTTGAGAGAGGGAAGGGTTGAAAGAGACCCGGCCTTTGTGGCCTCCTCAACGGGGAGTAGGTTTGCGAGAACCGAACCTCGGTAAAACAAATCCTCGTGTCACACTCTTATTTGCTTGCGATTTGTTTTGCGCCCTCTCTCGCGGACTCATTTCTTTATTACTAACGCTAACCCGGCTTGTAGTTGTGATTATTTTTGTAAATTTCAGTTTCGCCCTATTCACCCCCCCTCTAGGCGACTATCAACTTGAGTAGGGTTAAGAAAAATGAGTGATCTCAAAATAACCTTAACCACCTCGTGGTCATCCCATTTCTTGCTCCCGAGGTTGCGCACTTGATTCACCAAGGTCTTGAGCTGGTTGTACATATCTTGTGGCTCCTCTCCTTGGCGAAGACGGAATCGACCGAGCTCCCCCTCGATCGTTTCCCGCTTGGTGATCTTGGTGAGCTCATCACCCTCGTGTGCGGTCTTGAGCACATCCCAAACCTCCTTGGCGCTCTTTAGTCCTTGTACCTTATTGTATTCCTCCCTACTTAGAGAGGCGAGGAGGATGGTTGTTGCTTGGGAGTTGAAGTGCTCGATTTGGGCCACTTCGTCCGCATCATAATCTTCATCCCCTACGGATGGTACCTGCACACCAAACTCAACTACATCCCATATACTTTTGTGGAGTGAGGTTAGATGAAATTTCATTAAATCACTCCACCTTGCATAATCTTCACCATCAAAAGTTGGTGGTTTGCCTAATGGGACGGAAAGTAGAGGTGTATGCTTAGGAATGCGGGGATAGCGTAGGGGAATCTTACTAAACTTCTTGCGCTCATGGCGCTTAGAAGTGACGGACGGCGCATCGGAGCCGGATGTGGATGGTGACGAAGTGTCGATCTCGTAGTAGACCACCTTCCTCATCTTTTTGTGCTTGCCGCTACTCCGATGCGACTTGCGGGAAGAAGACTTCTTCTCCTTTCCCTTCCCTTTGTTGCGGGACTCTTCCGATGAGTGGCTTGTAGTGGGCTTGTCGCCGGTCTCCATCTCCCTCTTGGCGTGATCTCCCGACATCACTTCGAGCGGTTAGGCTCTAATGAAGAACCGGGCTCTGATACTAATTGAAAGTCGCCTAGAGGGGGGTGAATAGGGCGAAACTGAAATTTACAAAGTTAATCACAAACTATAAGCCGGGTTAGCGTTAGAAGTATAAATGAGTCCGCGAGAGAGGGCGCAAAACAAAACGCAAGCGAATGAAGAGTGAGACACGAGGATTTGTTTTACCGAGGTTCGGTTCTTGCAAACCTACTCCCCGTTGAGGAGGCCACAAAGGCCGGGTCTCTTTCAACCCTTCCCTCTCTCAAACGATCCACGGATCGAGTGAGCTTCTTCTTCTCAATCACTTGGGACACAAAGTCCCCGCAAGGACCACCACATAATTGGTGTCTCTTGCTTCGATTACAAGTGAATGAATGTTGATCACAAGAACAAATGAGAAAGAAAAGAAGCAATCCAAGCGCAAGAGCTCAAATGAACACGGCAAATCACTCTCTCTCTAATCACTAAAGCTTTGTGTGGATTTGGGAGAGGATTTGATCTCTTTGGTGTGCTTTGAATTGAATGCTAGCTCTTGTAAGGTGGTTGGAAACTTGAATGCTTGGATGCCATTGAATGTGGGGTGGTTGGGGTATTTATAGCCCCAACCACCACAAAGTGGCCGTTGGAGGGTTGCTGTCGCATGGCGCACCGGACAGTCCGGTGCGCCACCGGACACTGTCCGGTGCGCCAGCCCACGTCAGTAGACCGTTGGGGTTCGACCGTTGAGCTCTGTCTTGTGGGCCCGCCTGGCTGTCCGGTGGTGCACCGGACAGGCACTGTAGGCTGTCCGGTGCGCCACCCGCGCGTGCTCTGCTCCTCTGCGCGCGCTGGCGCGCATTTAATGCGTTGCAGGTAGCCGTTGGCGCGCGAAGTAGCCGTTGCCCGCTGTCACACCCGGACAGTCCGGTGTGCACCGGACATGTCCGGTGAATTATAGCGGACGAATTCCTGACGCTGGCGAGTTCTAGGGCCGCTCTCCTCTGGTGCACCGGACACTGTCCGGTGTACACCGAACATGTCCGGTGAATTATAACGGAGCGCCCCTGGATTTTCCCGAAGGTGAAGAGTTCAGCCTGGAGTGCCCTGATGCACCGGACACTGTCCGGTGGTGCACCGGACACTGTCCGGTGGCACACTGGACAGTCCGGTGCGCCATACCAGGGCAGCCTTCGGTTATCCCTTGCTCCATTTGTTGAACCCTTTACTTGGTCTTTTTATTGGCTAAGTGTGAACCTTTTGCACCTGTAGAACTTATACACTAGAGCAAACTAGTTAGTCCAATTATTTGTGTTGGGCAATTCAACCACCAAAATCAACTTGGAAAATAGGTGTAAGCCTAATTCTCTTTCAGTAAGTATCGGAGAATACCTCTGTTCCAGTTCCTTCTTTGCATGTCCTGATCTTGCTCTTCTCTTTCTTCCCAGCAAACGGAGGCACAGCTCGACCAGTCTGGCTCCTCGGAAGGCCCTTAAGACGGCGCCGGCTTCGGCAGCCGGTGCTGTACCGGGCCTCGCCGGCTGGCTAGCCTCCACACAAGGTGCCTCCGAGCGGGGGGCACAGGCGGCACAAGTTGCCGTGGGGCAAGCCCTCGAGGTTGACCCCTCCGTCGAGGCGGCCATCGTGCCGAGGGAGACTGCTGGCACCGGCTTCCGCCGAGGCTGTTGCTGTTCTAGTCGTGGAGCCACCCGTCACCGCCGATGCGGAGATGGCCGAGGCGTCGCTACCTGATGCCTCGGCGGAGGGGGCGCGGGACCGCGACCCGTGCTGAGGAGCGGCGACCTCGTCCCCGCGCGGCGCAGTCCCGACGAGCGGCGTGAGTCGCTCCGGTTCTGGACCAGTGGGGCTTCGGACCCCTCTTCGTTCTTGATGACGAACGAGAGGAGCAGTCTTGGGACGGGCTTCGTGAGTGTGCCGAGGCAACAGTGGGGTCACTTCGGTCGACCTTAGAGGTCCTTCGCAGGGACGTTCCCAAGATCCTTCAGGTAATAAGTTCGAGCATACCTTTCACGTGATCAAGGCATCCTTCGTGACGCCTCGCTTCCTTTCCTCATGATCTGACGGATCTAAGCGCCGCCAAGTCATCATTCATCCGCCGAGAGGCCAATGTCTGGGGTTCGCTGCGGTCCCTGAAATCCACGCTTGTCGGGGCTACCGAACGCCTCTCCCAACGGAGCACCAAGGCGGCGGACCTTCGGTTCCTCTGCGCCGATCTAGGAGCAGAGGCAGCGGCGGCACGCGCGGAGGCACAGCGGCAGCAGCTGGAGCTTGGCCAGGTCATCGGCGAGCGGGACCAGGCTGAAAGCCGGGCTGAGGCTCTTGGTGTCCAGTTGGCCAAGGAGTCTGCTCGGGCCGGAACCCTTGCAGCAGAGCTAGCCGTGGCCCGAGCCGCATCCTCGGAGCAGCGTGCCCGAGCCGAAGGCATGTCTTGATTGTTTTAGGATTTTGATCCAGCTTTGTTCCTCAACCAGTGTTTGAAGTCTTCTGTTTTGGCTGTTTTCAGAGCTCGAGTCTGCCCTCGGTGAGTCCACCAGGGCGCTTGCCCAGAAGGAGGCCAACAGTGCAGCCATGTCTGAGGCTATCTTGGCCTTCGGCCAGACCTTGGGCCTCGACGACGTCCCCTCGGGGAGTTCCCCTCAGAGTCGCCTGCAGGCCTTGGGTGACCACATGCGCGGCCGACTCCGCGAGGTGCTGCATCATGGCGTTAGGCGGGCCTTCGCCGTACTCGCGTCCCACTACGACGTGGATCTGGAGCGCGTCAGTGCGGGGTATTGCCTTCCCGATGAAGACGATGCTGCCCTGGCCGAAGTCCAGAGGCTCGACGCGGCCGCCGCGGGCCCGGGCGCGGTGCTGGCGTTTATCTTCGAGGTGGAGATCCTTCCGCCTGTGCCGCCGTTCAAGGCTGAGGCGGGTCTTACCGAGG